>BGPT01000471.1:241907-275803 GCA_003297045.1 Symbiodinium sp. clade C Y103 | reverse complement strand
TACCACGTCTTTCCCGCTGCCTTGGTCCAAACCCCCTAAAACTTAGGGCCCTTGAGCTGTGGTTGCAAAAACGGTCCCTAGCGCAATTCAAACATGTATCGAACTAGTCGATGGTGTTTATATACCAACAAAACATAGATACGGGGGCCCACCTGGTAACTGTAAGTGTTGCGTTTTTGCTGGATATCTACATGTAATATATTGATAGTGAGAGGGATGAAACTAAGCCAAATTATAGCAGTTGGGGGCCCTTTCTGTGGAATTCCCTTGACTCTATGAAGCAGTGAAACCGGTGCAAAAAGGAGATTGCTCCAACATCCACGTGCCAACAATTCACGATGTCATTTGAGACAACAGTTTACACAGTGGTGTACCCACTCATCGGTAATGGTTTGATATGTATTTTATGAATAGGTACCCTCTGGTAAACTAACATAGCATTGAAAAGCACCATTTTTAATGGGAAAATCCACTATAAATGGCCATTTTCAATAGCCATGTTAGTTTACCAGAGGGTAAGTGGGTTTCCAACTGATATCATTGGGATTTCCGGTGGATGTATCTATTAGTTAGATGCCCCTTCCTGCAAGATGCCAAACGGATCACAACCTTCAAGCGAAACGAGTTCTATTGCCAAAAGTCACTTCAACTGGTTGAACTATAATCCGGGTGAATCTTAATGTTTAGACATGATAGTCTATGGTGTGTATATTATTTAAATATAATATAATAGTATATGATAGTGTATGCATTTATCCACACATTTTTGTATCTATAATAAATGCATTTCTTATCAGTGTCAATGTATCCAACTGACAGGGGCCCATCATTGGAAAGTCAGCCAATGTCCACGGTGTCCCGAGGTGTCTGTATGGGACACGGGAGCAACTCGCACCGGCGGAGATGACAAACAGTACATAACTGCAGGGCTGCTGTTCATCGGAACAGAACTGGATGGCTACTTTGGTGATAACTTGTGCTAACTGCTAACTCATCTTTGGCAATATAGGGTGACATATATGTTTCCTACGCTTTCGTGCGTATATAAATATCAACCAGCTTTTTCGAACTGCAGGGCGTCGAGGATTAGTCATGTTCTATTTGACGAATGTGTTCAAGCACGAAGGTCACGGAGATGGACCGCGCAATGGTAGCGATGGATCTGGCACAGCCCGTCCAAGGGAGACGACCTGGGCGCAATCTCTGTATGTTGTTTGGATGGGTTTTAACATGTTTGATCCTTGCATGTATGCAATTTATGTTGACCTGTTGAAACAAAAATCCAGAAACTACAGCTTAAGTAAACGGGTTAAATGGTCTCCCATGAAAGCCAAGCTGCCCGGCCGCATCCGCCCCAACCATGAGGAAAACATGAAAATCGACATCTACACTACATCAAAAAAAATCGGGCTACGCAGTTCCCCCAGCTGTTTTAAGATAATCCGAACAACACTTGGCGATGTTTGATGTTGGGTGCTGTCTGTCACATCCATTCATGGTTTGTTGTTGTTTCTTCCTTGCGCCCGTCATTTCCAAATCGGCACGCCAGGTTCAAGTCATTGCCTCTAAATTGCATGGCCAAAAGGCTGAACTCGAGGCACGGAAGGGTGGAAAGGGCAGGTGATTGAAGGATGTTTTATCAATGTACCTTCCGGTAATCAAACATGGCAATGGGCAATCCCCCATACTTGGAGGTTTTTTTATATTATAAGTTACATGGTTTAATGAGACTATCATGTATAAGTTGGTGATTTCCCATTGCCATGTTTGATTGCCAGATGGTAATTGGTCGATGCGGTTAATACACATGAACATTCACAGTTTTAGTTTTTGGTCTCATTGTTTTGGATGTTCGAAGATTATTCGTTTTCATCCCGCACACGTCCAGAGAAAAACAAACCAACCAATCGCCCAATACAGTCGCCCGTGGGTAAAACCGTGAAAACCTGCTTCGACTGCACCAGGTACATTGGCAAATGTTTATGGTGTTCTGCCTCAATTTGCCATGTGGGGGCCATGATGCCCTGAGTTTGCATCATGCGCTGAACGGAAAAGGAATGAGATGTGCTTAAAGTATCACATGTTGTTGTGGCGTAAGGAAATCATTCATCATACACACTTTTTGAAAATCAATGGTTTCACATGTTTCACACCTATTTTCAAACATGTTAATTTGTTTTTTTTACCATGCATTGAAATATGTTGAACCACGTTTTCCATTTACCACAGACCAGTGTGCGTGTTCCTTGGTTTGTGTAGCAGTTGGTCGATGCTGAATTCCTGGATCGTCGACTCACGACACGACGGTGCGTTGCATCACACAACCCAGTGCAGCACCACAGGAGAAACGCAAAGCAGCTGCGGAGGCATGGTGATGAAGTCAAATTATGATATCCTGTATTGGATCCGCATAGAGGGGAACATGTTGTTTTCTAGGCAATTCTGAAAATCAATAATGTCAACCCAGGATAAACTACCAATTTGTTTATAGGCTATGTACCACTTTTGGTAGCACACTATCGTCCTTTGGCCAGTGATTTCCCCAATTGATCATCAAGGTTTGGAGTTTGGAACGCATCATGACACATGTAAATGATGTTAGCTGCATGTGGCAAAGAACATTATGAGTTTTGATTTTTGTATGGTTTGAAATAGATGAATTATGTGTAATAAATTAGTTTTAAACCATCTTTTGGGGTATGGTTTGAGAAAGTTTAGATATCTTCTGCATGGCTGATAGTTAGGTAATTATCATATGTCCTTGAACTGGAAACCCACTATTGCAACTGCAACATCCCATATATCCCATCATTACAAATACCATATCCGAGTCATTATTGTTTGATTTTTTGACATGTGTTTTTTTTAAAAAAACACTAGCCCATGTTGAAACGGTTTTGTATGTTTTTTTAAACCCTGGGTTGAATTGTTTTCCCGATGCAGGGGCAACAAGTTGTGATCCCTTGTTTGGTACAGATTCATTTTGGAGTGCCCAAACCGATACAAAGTGCGACCCCGGAGTTATGAGTTTGCGAGTTCAAAGCCACAAAGTTTGATATATTGGCATAGGTACAAACCAATGGAACTCCCTAGTAAATAATTGTGATTTGTGGATGGCAAACTCTAAAACACTTGCGGATGTAAATGGATGTTCATCTCCAAAATATTCTACTATAGGTTTTGACGCATTCCCAAAAATTGACTGATAAACGCCACCAATGGTAGACACCCATCAGATGCAAAACGATTTACTCATTCCCTCGGCCATCCCACCTTGTAGGTGGTTGGTGAAATATGTTATTTGTCAGTTTCGCTGAATAAGCCCAAGTTTTCATTGAGTACGTATATCTGAGTATCATTCAATTTGATTGTAATTCAGTTATCATTTTTTGTTGGTTTTCTCCAAAAAACACGGATCGATTTGGCTACATGCCAACGTCACATCAATATAGATTGATAAGTCTTGGTTTATGTGTTTTCTTTTAAGAAATATACCCTCTGGCAAGTTAACATAGCTTTTGAAAACTGTCATTTATCCTTGATTTACCTATTAAAAATGATGATTTTCCATGGCAAACTGTTAGTTTAGGGTAGCCTCCCCAATGATCAGCCCGCCTTCGAGGAACGCGAGAAGTCCCTGGCGCAGATCTATTGCTTTGCACCCACCTTATCGGCGAGGACCAGGTGGTCGCAAGATGTTGGGGAGCAGGTGGTTTTGTAAGCCAGGTGGGTATGTCTGAAAAGGATGATAGCAATTTCAATGGGAACATGATGGTCGATGATGGTAATCCATTAATTATAATCCAGTGGATTTTGGGTGCACCCCATGTTCAAACAAAACCAGGTATGGATATGGGTCTAAATTGGGTACCTCAGTGATTAGACGGGTAATTTTAACATATACTGCAATCTTTGGTCCCATAGGGCCATAGGGCCTCAATGTTGACCCATCCCCAAATCAGGATCATACTGGTGAATCTTGGATTGCCAAACAAAGATACTTTGTTTTTTCGGCTGGAGTAGTGTATATCCCAATTTTTGGCAAAGAACATCAGCCAGTAAACTACCCAACTAAGTAAAGGACCATCACTAGTGGAGGTTCAAGCCTCAAAGGTAGGGAGATACTCTAGCCAATGCCAGCACTTGGCCCCGGAGGCAATCTTTCCAATGCAAAATGCAAACAACTGCTTTAAATTTGAGCATGCAAGCAAACATTTTTTTGAATTCGACGTGTGCCCATGCTTTAGGTCTATTTTACTTTTCTGTTTTGCAGGCAGGTGGCATGGGAAACAATCCGAGCAAGTTGGTATTTTTTTGCCTTCAGGGCAGCAGATTCTTGCAGGTGGGTTCGGTGAAGGCGTGCTGCTGAAGCGGACGGGATGTCTCCCTGAGAACATCTTGCCGAGGAAAAATGCCGCGAGTGATGGCGGTCCACTCAAGAAACTGCCCAGTGGAGGTGGCTCACTTTGCAAAAAAGCACCTTTCAAATGCAGCCGTCAAATGCAATGCGCAAACAATGTCGCAGAGGCAAATATGCAGTAGCATGTGTGCAGGATGCTTCAAAACTTCCTCGGCACCAAGAATGGGCAATGCCCTTCCTGATTCTAAAGGTTTTTTTCCGTGGTGAAGCAGTTGATAGAAGTTGGATACAGCCAAGTTGGATACAGCCAAGACCTGGGGATACTGCCAAGCCGGATGATAGCGGAGGAATCCAAGTGAGCAGAGCTCTGGAAACATGGACAAACTTGGAAATCTCCATGAAAATCAAGGTTTTTAGTGGGAATGTCATGGGAACAGATGGAAAATATGGGGAAATCCCTCATCAGTGGAGGTTTTAATGGGAACCTCATCGAACTAAATGTTGCATTGTCCAGCAAGCCATGTTTGATTACTGGACGGTATTCATTTGATGAACCCAATAATAAGCAATGTCCATCAACCCCCAATATCGACAAAAATGGACAAATCTGTTGTAAAATCATTCCAAACGGTAGCTTCGCGATTGGGTCTGTGAAATTACCTTTGTGTTGCTTGTGAGAATCCATCTCTTAGTAAGTCTTAGTACGCCCGCTCAATATTTGCTCAACTCATGGGAGTTGCAGTATCCAACAAAGTTCGAAATGTTATTGAAGGTATTTAAAGGTATTTGTGAATCGGCACAGGAAGTTTTGCATACAACATGGATCTGATTAAAGTGACTGATGAATGGTGACTGGTGAATTTCTGGAGTTTTTTGGCACAGCCATGGAAGGATTGAAAGTCAGGATTACACTTGATTACACCAGCGAACATAGGATAGGACAGGGATGTAACCGGGAAATCAAGAACAATTTTTGGGCACGGGAAGTTATGGGCATTTCACTTGCTTGTCGATTTGAATAACCGGATATCAACCAACAGAGATGGCACGATAGATACTGGTATGTTTGTTCTTGTTTACCCTTGATTCCCTAAGATTTGCATTATTTGCCATGGCTGAAACAACCAAAAAAGGATCGAAACAGTGCGGGTTCGGGCATCATGGGGTTTGGAGTTGGGACTGCATTCCCCAATGAAATGTTTGATTGCCTGCAGTTGGACGAGTTTTTATTCATCTTTTTTTCAGCGGCCACCAGTGTTGAGCCCTACTTGTAGGAAGACTCTTGGGTTTAGGAATTTGTTTTCCTGGCTTCGGCTTCAAACGCAGTAATAAAATATTTTGTTTGACCATTCGCAGACTACAAAAAACATTTGTTCAACGACTCCTGGGATTCCATTTCTCAATATTCCAGTGCACATTCCGGCGATTTGGGGTTGTTTCCACCTGGCAAAGTCCCATCCAACCTTCCGAAACAAGGCATTTCCATCTTCAAAAAAAAACACTTAAGATTGCCAAGTTTACCACCAGAACATGGCGGTCACCCGCCCTTCCTTTAGACTTTTTTAGCTTTTTGGGTTTACTTGGCAGACTTTGTAGTAATTTATATATAGCCACTCGTTGTCAAACCAACTGCGCAGGGGAAGCTGGGAACCAACCACTTGGAGAAGCACCGCACGTGATGCAAGTGGTTCATAAAACCGCACTTAGTACATCCCAGGGAGAACTGTGTTTTGACTGGGTTACAACTGGTATTTCGGGCTTTAACTGTAATTTAAGTGGGTGTATCCCATCTATAAATGGATAATTATATAATCATATATATAATTATGGCTATTTTAACATCTCTTAACCACTTCCTAAGTGAGAATGCTCCTCTAAGCAGTCAACAACATCCTCCTGTGAACCCGCCGCCGTCACAGCAGGGAGCTGACGACCGAGCTGGCCTCGAGCTGAGCGACACCGGCGGTGAAAGCCACTGTTTTCTCATCCCATACCATGAGGCCCCCAGTGATGTTTGTTGTTTTAGAAGTATAGTATAAGTATGGTTTATACCACCTATTTATGGTGATTTGGGGGATGGTTTATTATTGATTTACCCACATTACACGAAGTGTCACAAACCATAGTTATATATATCCCCAACAAACCCAAACGTTAACCAAGTTATTTGCGTCAACTTAGCTATCGTAAACGGGGCCCCACTTTGTATTGCAAAGTGGAATGAACCCATTATATTTCGACAACATATTCCACAAGGTGGTTCTTTATAGGAACCCAAGTTGATTAACTAATATAAAATTATAAAACTATATATAAAACTATGGTTTATGTAGCGGAGTCCATAAAAGATGGTACCCCAAAATGGATTGTTTATAATGAAAAATCCTATTAAAATGGATTAGGGGTACCTGCCCCCATTTTGGAAACCCCATATATGTATACTTACTGCGGTTTATAAACCAACTTTTTTATCCCAAAACTTATCCCATTGAATATATGATAGGATAGACTCGCCGGATGATAAATGGGGAACACATGGATTCATACGGGGGATATTTGTATTATTTCTGTAATAGATCATTTTCAAGTACCCCAAAGGGGCATTTCCCTTATAATCAACCATTATTGGGGAATATCAACCATAATACATATAATTATATATATATAGTTATATAATCCATATCTTAACCATGTTTCTGGGCTATGTCCAATAATTGCAATTGGGATATGTGAAAATATTCTGGTAAATATCCCAAATGGTTGGTTTCCCCCATTATCATCCCATTATATCCCATTACAATCCCATTATAATCCGTATGTAACTCCATTGATGATCCAAGGGATCCCCCCCAAGGCAGGTGCTCAACGGATTTCCCATCTCTACAACGATCACCAGCGGAGGCGCCCTGTTTTTTTTCGAGGCGGTTTAACTGGGAGATATGGGGAGTTACCCATCAAAAATCATGCTTTAACATGGAAATATGGGAAGTTCACGTGAGTTGACCATCAACATGAATCAATACTGTGGATGTATGGTTGATAAAAGTAGTACATGCAAGGCATGGAAGGGTTGACGGTGGTTTTAAAAAAGAAATCATGGTTTTTTGATGGGATAAGCAACCAACATTGGGAAGACATTGGGTATGTGATCTGGTGTATAGTTGGATAATCAACCACATAATATGGCACTAGTATACAAAGTGCTTCCTTGGCTAAGTTGGTAAGCATAGCTAGATCAACTAGATTGAACTAGGATTTATGGTGATTATAACTATGGTCAAATGAGCAGTAAAGCAACTTACCAATAGGGGCAGCACCGAACGTAGGGATTCTAGGTCAACCGGGTCAACGGACTGGATGTGTACTGTAGTTGATGAGATATGGAGAGTCAGGCTTAGTCAAGCATCAAAAGATAAGGGGTAACCAACTGTAGTTACTAGATGTTCCCTGTATTTCCTGGTAATTTGAATGGAGTTTACCCACAAAAAAAGTAGGTTTCATCATAAGAAATGTTGATGGTTTCACAGGCATTTGCCATACAACCGACGGGCGAAAGATAATTTGGTACAATTCATGTTTTTGCTGTAAATGGGTTAACCAGCTTTTTTTTTTATGAAGGTACCTAAGACTGGCCATGACTGTATGAATATATCCATTCTTGGAGGTGGCTCTCAATTGAAATGACAACAATTTTCTCAGACCAACCTGGGAGACCAACCTGGGAGACCTGGAGACTACACCTGGGGATCCCCAACCTCCGGGCATTCTGATTCTTTTTCGCATCCTCGCACTTGTCACCTGCTTGTCAGCTTGGGATTGGAGGGTGGATGGCTGCAACAGCTGGTGACAAGAGTGCGTTCTCAGCTATTTCTGATCCCGTTTGACTTTGCGCTTCGACAGGAATCAAGATGGATCCACAAAGTATCACAAGGTATTTCTGTCGGAGACAGATAGGTAACTGGTATCCTCCCAATGTAGGGATCTACTGCCATGACTGGGATGGAAAGCCATGGACAGTCCTGGGGCCTTCTGTACATGGCAGTTTTACAATACCTTTGAATGGTGCACAGACCCAATAGACCTATGCGACCGTTTAAAGTCGAGATGTGTTTGTTTATGAGTGGAGTGAGGCGATTGCTGGTTTGATGAAAAACAGTGCTGATGTCTTCAGAAAAAATATCTCGGTCAACCTTGGCTTGGTATATAGTTCAGTACTTTATATATATTGTGTGTTAAAAATGGGAAGATGCAAACTTAGCCAGTTCAACATCCATGTGATTTTTGTGTCATCGTATCAAAGATTGGCAATGTAACAGATTGGAAATCGCTTGGAGCCGCCTGATGAGCTCTTTGGCTTGATAGAGACAAACGGAAACCGAGAAGGTGGTGTTCCATGGTTAGCCGAGTTGATTTTGAAGTAAGTTGACTAGATTTGACTAGGATTTGATTATGGTAGATATATCTGCAGCTAATACATGTTAAAATGATTTATTGGTCAACTTGTAGCTGGAGGGCATTAATTACATGCTATGATGTTTATCAACCATAAATTCACACTCTATTGTTGCTTAAAACGTCATTTTGCTGGCAATTGATCTGAGTAGATATTTACCAATCGTTCGTGCGTAGATGACCAAAAGTGATGGTAAATTCACCAGTATTGGTTGTTGACTCCCCAAGAAATCAGAAATAAGACTTGAATTTCTAAATTTCCCCAAAGTAATCTCTTTTTTTTTGGGCTTAGGCAGAACCTTTGTCTTTTGGGTCACCGCTTGCGCTTGCGGCGCTGGCAGGTTGGCCTCCAAAACCGCATTGAGTAAACAGATCCTTGGTCAACAAGTGCTGAAATATTGGTTGCTTTACCCTGTGTTTTTTTGATGATTTGCTATGGAAGATCAACATGTTCAATACGTAAACCATTATGCTTATCATCTATCAATGGGCCATTTTCCATAGCAAACTGTTAGATAAACAAGAGTAAACGTCCTGATTTTCTGTCAATCACCTCCATGTATTTGAAAATTGGCTTTGTATATATAATGTGTATCGACACCCTATGGATACGTCCCAAACATGCTGCACCAGTTTCCCAGGAACCAAAACTACCATCCCTTAAGGCTGGGCTTAGAAACTTCACGAAGTCGGGATCTACATACATTGTTTTAACTGGGGCTGATAAGTTGGGATTTACTGAGGAAAATTGGGATTTTACATTTTGATGGACGATATCGGGAATTCGAACACCAAATTTGGGGTGTTCATGGTGACTCCAACTAAAGTTAATGGGGATCATTAGTTCGTAAACCAACTTGTAAGTGGGGCACCAGCTCCGCGCAATCCTTGGCTTCAGCGTCTGCTGTGGTACTTACAATGAAAGACTATGTAGCCGGACTGAAAAGATTGCCTTGGCTTCAGAGAAGACTGCCAGCTTTCACTTCGATATTCGACCATGACCGTGAAAAGCACTGGCCTAGAATGAGTGAGGTTCGTTTGGTTTTGCTCCGCCTACTGAACAGGAGTGACCCCTTCAAGCCACATCCTCCAAGGGCATCAAAGCATGAAACATGGTGCCAACGAGAGCAGGGGCTGTCGGAGGATGAGGATGCAGAGGTGAAGGTGAAGCGTCGCAAAGAACAGCGTCGAGAAATGCGGCATTGGCCATGGCACATGACTTCACTTGCCCTGTTGTTAGTCTGTTTGGCCTCGCACGTTTGGCATGGAAGCAGACGCATGTCCAACTGGTCATGCGTTTACGTCTTCGATGTTTCGTACATCTAACGTTCATATTTTTCAGATGGGTGGCTTAACCACCAATTGCCATTTTGAAGGATGAACAATTTGATTTGGGAATCTGCAGGAAACCCCTGAATAAAGAGTTCAAGAAGTGCATCTAAGATACTCTACAGAACGCCCTTGTAGTTAGTTGGTAAAAAAAACCTGGTATCCCCTTCAAGATGTTCTCTTAAACCAACTAACCCAATCCCTGTTTGGGCAGTTTCAGATCCACTTCCTTTGGTGAGGAACGAAGAACAGGAGCAGAAGACTTTGGCCGAGTTTGGCCCTCAGAACCAACCAGTTTGATAGGTTTTTTTGGGTAAACCATCAGGACATATCCTTATAGATCAACTCTTGTCCAGTTTTCACCTCGATGAGGCTTGATTCTCGTTAGAAAGCCTTAGTGAAAGCTCCCTTGAGCACGTGCCTACAGTTACTAGCAGTTATAAGTCAGAGACAACCCCACGTAGGGAATGACAACCCTATTTACAATCACACATATTTAACTGGTAAATATCCATTTATATCCCATCAAACATCAATAAATTCATTAAACCCAATTTTTTGCGACTTAAATCACCATTGGTAACCATTTTTTAGCTCGGGTCATTCCCCCAATTCACCTATCATTCATCACAACTGACGCTTCGCACTTTTGTCAGGCGTTCGGTCCACAAAAACGTCAAGTCATCAGATGTTGGGGAGCCACAGGGCGGATCGGTTCGCACGCCTTTTTGTGGGTCGACCAACTGGAGGCGTTGCGCAAAATGGAATCTTAGTCCAAAAAAATGGGGGGGTTAATGGATAATTATTTGCCAAGAATTGGATAAACTGGCGAAGGGTATTTTGATATACTTTGATACTGGTTGTTATATTGTTTTCCATTTGAATAAGCTCTTAGATAGTCAGCTACGATATATGGTGTTTATTTTTCCCAGGTATATAAGATTGGCATAGATTGGCCATGAAAAAGAAAATTAAGTTTCCAAAGATCCGGGGCTGGTAAGACATGATTGTTTCATTTACCACATTACCCTGTTCATTGAAACATTGAAAATATGTAAAAATAATTCCCAAATTGGTACAATCAACAGTTAATCCCTGTTTGTTTACCTATGTTTTCGCCATCGACCATATGATTCAGCCAGAAGATGCCAATTTTTATTTACTGAACCGTATTAATTGTCCATCTGTTTGCATTGATTCTCCATGAATATACCCATCTGTTCCGATTGAGCCAGATCCAGATCAGGTCCACGAATCAGTGCATAAGCTCTTCGAAGATGCCAAGCAACGACATCAACGTCTCAGCGAGAGACGTTCCTTGCCGGGTAACGAAGTGGTAACCCCTGGTGATTGTAGGTCCCCTGATTCCTGGGTTATTCCATAAATAAGAGATGGCTTTACAGTTTGAACTTTAGTAGGTTATTACATGTAATTACATTTCATTCCTTACACGGTTATTGCCAGAAGGTTATTAGTTTTATTTATTTTTACCCTTTGGATCCCTCTGGTAATCTACCAGTTTGCTATGGAAAACCACCACGTTTAATTGGATTAATGGGTAAAGCCTGTAACAAGCCATTTTCCGTACCTATGTGAGGTTGCCAGAGTAGTGTTGGGGGTAGCTCCATTCCAAACTGGGCATGCATCATGGTTAAGGGGCCTCCGGCAAGAGATGTGAGAGGCGGTGTGTTGGTTGATGACTGGTACAGGGGGTTATTACTACAACTTATGTGTGTTTTAATCTGGTTATTACATGAAACGGAGTTTAATTTGGTTGAAACAACATTACTATGGCATTGGTTCAGGCTTGAATTTACTATATGAAGTGAAATAATTGTGGTTATAGAATGTTAGGGTGACACCCTCCTGTATATTGGCGATTGTCATGTATAATCCATGCGCTGGAAATCCCCATGAAAACCAACCATGGGGATGATTCAATAACCCCCAGATTTTCTCAGGCATGCCCTCCGCGAATCAAACATAGCAATGGAAAGTCAACCATTTCCAGATGATTTTGTTCAATGGAACCTCCTCTTATTTGGGATTTCCCATTGCCTGAGGGATCCTGAGGGCATTTTCCCAGATGTTTTTTTTCACTAGGTTAGCCGGTTAGCCCAAGTATTGTTGCTCAATATCTCCGTTTCTGCTTGGTCATACCCATATTATCCCTCTCTTTGTTGTCCGATATTGGTCGAAAATCTCAGAAAGGGTATGGATTTTAAGCTCCGAAACCCGATGTCGTTAGTGGGGGGTTCAAAATCCCGTGGTTCTACTCATGACTGACTTCAACTGCCCAAGTTTATCATGGTTTATGTATCATACATTACAATACATTATATACATATAAATCGTGCCATAGTTACCTGTTGGGGGGTTGCTAAAACGGGGGTATCTCCCTAAATCATCCAAGTCATGGATGACCATTTGAATAGCGTAACCTATGGTGACTTGGCTTACCCCCACTTTAGGAAATTTCCCGTTGAACCCGAGGTGAACAGATGCTGCAATTGGAGCTGCAGGACGTGTCGTAGCTGCCAAAGGGACCATGAGAAATGCACCTGACTGGTGAGTTACCTACATTTGGATGTTTCCTCAAATGCGGGTACCCCAATAGCTGGGTGGCTCATGCTGGAAAGTCCTATCAACGTACCTTCATTTTAGGAAAGAAACATTCATTTGAGTCATTTTTTGGGTGGTAAATGTTAGTGTGTTTTTTCAAACATGGGGATTTACAGTGGTCTTGTTTGCTAAAATTGGAGAAATAAATGATAAATGATGGTCTTGACCATGGTTGATATGTTTCTTACAGAGTGGATTTGGCTGCTTGGTCTAATGGGGATTGCTACCCTCATTTTTTTTGGATACATGGGGATGGGGATAAGGGCTCTTTTCTGCGGCTCAGAGGGCTATCGGTCAAAATTCAGCACCCCCCAAGTGTATCAACCGATTGTTGCAAAGCCTGATATACGCGGAAAATACTATTAATGTGAGTAAAACAACAATAAACCACCCATTTTGGAATGGTTTATACCACCTATTTATGGTGATTTGGGGGATGGTTTATTACTGTTTTACCCACATTATAAGATATTTAGTGGTGAATTTAATCCTTTCTATCTTTTTCATAATTGCAATATCATTTTTTCTCTTCACATTGTTTGACTCATACCCAGATTGGCTGCTCATCTCCAGCCAGGATCAGCCAATTTTCGGATCATGACCTCATGGAGAAACGACGTCACCGTAGAATCATGGATGAATTGGGGGAAACTCTCGGAAACTACCCTCTGGTAAACTAACATAGCTATTGAAAATGGCCATTTATAGTGGATTGTCCCATTTAAAATGGTGATTTTCCATAGTTATGTTAGTTTACCAGAGGGTATCCCCAAATCAATTAGATGGCTGAGCTTTTCAGGTTAGTAACCTAGAGAGGTACAAGATCTCCTGCAATGTGAAGAGTGTAATTCCCCTGCAGGAGAAAAACCTGTGCCTGTCAAGGCCAAGCCTTCAGTTTCTCCTGAAGGATATGGTCCTTCTGAACCAGGTTTTGCAGCAGCAGAGCCAGCCGATGTGGCTTCTGGAGAGCCTGCTCCTCCATTGGAGCCAGCTGGTGGTGCACCAGCAGAGTCAGCTGAGGTGGCAGCTGCACCTGCTGTTCCAGTAGGTGAGATTTCTGAGCCACCAGCACAAGACCTCCAACAATGAGCCGATTTGTTTTGCTTTTAAAACAGCCTCGGGTTGCTCACACAGTGCCACCACAAAACCTGGGGAGCGTTGTGCAAAAGGCTTGCATGTTTGCAGCGCCCACGGCATGCTGCGCCTGGATCCTTCGGGGATCCGAGCAGTGGAATCTTCTCAGTGGGCAGGACAGCCTACTTCAATGCCTGAGCATTGAGAGCTGTGTTGACACTATTCAGAGGTGGGGTTTTCAATGGTAGCAACCCTGAAGGCTCTCCAAATGTGTGTGCTCACATCAATGCCAGTGGCCTGTTGGCCCATGAGGAGGACGATGATGATGGGGATGATGGAGTTCTTTACTTCGCCCGCGATGTTCATGACCGATTCTCAACCTACTAGTTTGGGCTGAATATCCAATGTTTCAAAGTGTTTCAAAGGGTCTCTCACCGAATCACCCCTTGTTTTGATGTTCTGATCAATAACGTTGGAGATTCGGCATGTATTTATACATACTCGTATACACATGTATACAATATAAGTTGTTTTTCAACTTTGCACAGCATTACAAGTGTGTGTGTGTGTGTGCGCGTATGCCCTCTACTGTGTATGGACAGGTTAATAAATTTGTTTCATTTGACTTGATTAGATACATAGACAGCTAAACATATATATATATATATAAATATGTATAGATGAATAGATATAGACATGGATGAGTAGATCAACAGATAGATGGACAAGTTGGGTCGATAAAGAGATAGTTAGATTTGATAAGACAAGACTAGAAGATTAGTATTTAGATGTTCAACTCCCCCTGGATCAGTTGGAGTTTCATGACCCGCAAATAGAGGCTTTGTACCATATAAGATCATATACAAGGCAATATTTTCTGATAATATTCCCTAAACCATATCCATTACATAGGCCTTTGAAAAATTCAATGGATTGGTTAATGGGACAATTTTAACCGGAAACCATGGATTTCCCATCAAATATACGGGTTTCCTGTAAATTTTCCCTTAAACCAATCCAGTAAAAAATGGTTGGTACCTGGGTACCTCCATCGACACTTCATGGCGAACGGCGACAGGAGCTGCAGGCCATGTCCATCCACAGCTCCCAGACGCTCAGGGGAGATTTCGGAGATCGACTGCATCAGGCGGGGCCCCGAAAGCTTGGAACATGCTGTGGGGTTGACGTAACATAGAAAAGAGGTGACTATTGCAGAGGATTTATGATGGTTAAGTTTGTGAACATAGTAATCAGGGCTTATGGAGATTGCAACTGTAGTTCTTTTAAGTTTGAATGGGAAATGGTGTTTTTTCATTTTGTATGATATAGACATGGTTTTGAAACCGGTGGGAAACTATGGTTTCATATAAGGTTTAATATCCATTATATCCCCATTATAATCCTTCACTTTTTGGGAAGAAATCTATTCACTAAAATCAGCTCTTCATGGATATTCATGCTAAATACCCATGATATCTCTATTTCTGATGGTTGAGAATCCTTGGGAAGGGATTGCTTGGAGGATCATCCTGCCAATCGTAACTGGTTAATAACCATATCCCACAAACTGGGGACGTACGATCACTAGGGCTGTTTTACACGTGGGATGATTCCCCGAAAAAAATAATAGTATAGTAGGGGATTTGCACATAGGAACCATGTAGGGAGTGTGAAAATTTAGGGGGATGATGGGGGATGGGATTATAGAAATGGTGGTCAAACATGGTTTAATATTCAGAAACTTGTGGAACATGTTTTTATTTGGACATGTTTGGTGGCTAATTCCAATTATTAAGTAGGTTATTTACCTGGCTTTCTATGTGGGATAAGCGGGCTTACTCCGGGGTTGTATCCTATTTACTAAATGGGATGGACCACCAAATATGGTTGATTTAATGAGGTTTTGGAAACTGGTGGAGAATGATGGTTTGATGTGGTTTAATGTAGAAAACGCTGGGGATTTGATTGGCATTTTGCCAGAAACAACTGGCTAAATCTGGGTTGATGAGGGATTCGGCGTTGGCAAATATGCATTTGTTGGCCTAGATTTTGGCAAACATTTAAAATGAAATTATCTTTCATTGAAATGGTGGGAGCCAATCCAGTTGTTCGCATACCTTTGCGACCCTGGACCATATCCAACTTCAATAAAAAAAGGAAACCGAAGGTACCACAAGCAACCTTGTGGCACCTTGCGTTTCGAACAAGTTGTTGTTGACATATGTTTTTACTTCTTTTCGTTGACGTAGCTGTTTCCAACATGCCGTTTCAGTTGCAGTTGTTTCATCTGGAGATTTTGACAACGATGGAGTTTTCACCACCAAGAACCTTTCTGAAAGGCGGATTTCCCTCAAGCCAAATCATGATACTCACCACCAAACCAATGATTTTCATCAACAAACATTGGGATTTGCATATTGGCAAATTGGGGAGTTCATATTGATTCACTGAAAGGGATAGACATTGATTTTCACCCACAAAACTGGTGTTTTTCACAAACAAAAATTGATTAATGTCAGCAAAGATTTGCATTTCCCTCCAAGAAGTGCCAATCTGAATCATCATCCACCAACTGGGGATTCCACTGGTTGAATGGAATTGAGATACCCGAAAACCCGCGTGTTTCCAGAGAGCATTGAAACACACCAATTTTTTAGTGGTTTCAACTCTTACTTTGAGTTTCATCCCACTAGATGCAGAGGTTATTTAAGGAACACATACCCTCTGGTAAATTAACATAGACCCTGAGAATAGCTATTTTTAGAGGAAACTAATCTTCCAATCCCTATCTGCCAGGGTCTATGTTAATTTACCAGNCTGGTAAATTAACATAGACCCTGAGAATAGCTATTTTTAGAGGAAACTAATCTTCCAATCCCTATCTGCCAGGGTCTATGTTAATTTACCAGAGGGTAATAGTTAATATAACCAAAGTGACTCTGATATTTTCAGGGTGGTTCCTCCACCATTGTATAGATGTGTTCAGGGCGGCACCTCGCTTCGGCCGCCTCGTTTTTTCTCGCTTCGGCCGCCTCGTTTTTTCTCGCTTCGGCCGCCGGTATAGGTCCACGGTAGGAGCAACATGGCACAGTGGAGAACCAGATGCATGCTAGGTTACTAGTGAACTTACCAACCTAACACAAGCCCTGCTTCCCTCCAACCCACCCCACCCTTCCCCACCCCAACCACCCTTCCGCACCCCATCCCCGGCTTCCCCCCTAAATGATAAACCTTAAAAGAGGCTGAATACCCAAAAGNTAAAAGGCTCTAAACATAGTCTATATCCATAGTCATGTTCCCTGCGGTGGCCAAAGTGAGTTGATTTTGGTGCGGTGGCCAAAGTGAGGAAAAAATAGGCGGCCAAAGTGAGTCCCTAACCTGTGTTCATGGTCAAGTTGCATTGGTTCTTTTCGCACCAGTTTTGGGATCACTTCCGGCAATCAAACATGTGAATGGAAAATCCACAATTGAAGGAGGATTTTCCCAGTAAAGATTCGACATTTCAAGATATTTAAAGAGGATTTCCCAGCCAGCGACAACGTTTGATTCTGATCACCGGAGGGGTAGCCATCTCCCCATGATTCTGTAGGGCCCTTGTACTCATGATGTTGGGATCCCGGCCCTACCGGGTTCTCCCGGCCACAGGAGGCAAAGAATCGCGACATGCGGATGCTTCAAAAGAAGGAAGAGGCACGTGGGAAGACCAACTGGATGGATGTTTTAGTAACTTTTTGTACAACTCGAATGATGTTGTGGATGGAAGAACTCCTGCACCAGTAGGTAGATGGTCTATTTCCTTATAACCCATTAATTACAAAATTTTTTAGTTACCTTCCACTGGATTTCTTCCATCCACTGTATTGTCTGATATTGTCATTAAAGAGCCTTGGGATACTCCTAAAAGGGCTTCTACTCCCAAAAGTTGCAAGGATGTCCCTATAAGGAATGTCCCCCTCCATAGACAAGATAATGGATGGATGTTTTAGTAACTGTAATCTTTTGATGTAAATGGTGATGTTTCTTCTAACCAGCTAAAACCGACTATTTCTTTGGCAGAGTGTCAAAAGAAGAAGAAACACAAGTGGAGCAATGCCCAGTTGACCTTTGATGCTGAATGGTTTTGTCCGAGGGTTTCTATAGTATACTTGGATTGGATTGAATTGGAATTTTAGTTGTATATTGAGCATGGTGATGTCATTGACATACATTCTAAAGACGAGATGAAGCATCGTAAACGGTAGGGGTATTGGTGGATATATCGGTACCGGTCAGGCCAAACCTTATCTTGTTGATTATGCCGGATTGTATACAGTAGCTAACACAATGAGGGTTCACCTGCAAAAAACGAGCAAATCATTGGTGGACCTGCTCCGTTTCCAGCAAATGATGTTGATTTGTTGGAACGTGGGATGCCCCAAATCCAGTGGTGTATTATATAAAGTGGATTCGTTATGAAACTGTATAGGTGATAGATGTTATAAACACTACTATTACATACTATTACTGTTTGTTGATGTTTATCATTGCTTGTTTCACCCACATACTGTGGATGGTCGCGAAATCCAAATCACCAGTTGATAGGTGGTAAACATCCTGTTAATTATTCAAAGGGTTTCAACCATCCTTTCGGTGGTGCAGGATTTCATTGCCATTTGGGGCACCATTTTTTTGCGGATTAAAGCTGCAAACGGTTTCGATTCGGATCTGCACGTGCGGGCGGTTGTTCCCGTTTGTGATGCGGTGCTCTAGTTTGTAAAGCCCAAACATGTCTATGTGTGAGCACTGTTCAAAACCCCGGTTGGTTGATAATAAAGGATTAAACCAACAAATAAATATTGGGGATTATGATATTCCAATAGGAGAATCCCATGGAATCCGTATAAACTGTTAACCAACCCGTATGATGGAATGACACGGTGATTTTGAACACTGCTCATATGAATTGAAGTTAATGATTAATGTGGATAAAACAATGCCATAAAATGCCATAAACGACCCATGACTGGGAATGGTCAACATACCACTTGTAAAAATGGGGATGTTGGGGATGGTTTATTTTTGTTTTACCAACATTATACAATATAAATCCAACAGTTAACCTAGTTGTGACCAACTTGGCTGCCTACGGGGCACCCTTTGGCGGGTATGTCGTAGAACCCAACAAAGATGCACAAAAGGAACCATTGTCACATGTTTGGCGGATACTTGTTTTTTTTTTGGGGGGGGAGTACTATCGAGAAGCATCTGCGTATTGCTGTAGGTGGGAAGTGAATGCCCCAAAAATGGACAGTTAAATTTGAACATCCCAACATGTCGTCTAGCAACTTTGCTCAGTTATGTGGCGTCAAAGTTTTTGAACGCGGGAGATTTAGCCACCAAAGTCCTTGAAGAAACGTCAGGAATGGAAGGTCCAAATCGAGTTTTCATGGTGAAGAAAACCTTCCAAGAGATGTGCAGGGCAGGCCGATAGCATCAATATTTCTATGTATCTGTATATAATATGATATATATATATAGTTGTTTTTTTGTTCAGTTATTAATTCCTTTATTTCAAGTATTTAAACCTTCATAATTATATTGGATGGATGACCTACCCCATACACCACCAGGAAAAAAACAGCTCACGCTGTGCTTCTGCCTTTGAGGCAGGCAACGTTTGTCCAAATCTGGTGCTCAGACGTGTTACTCGCGGAGTCGCTCAAATCTTGCACCCTTCTCAGAAACGGCTTTTATCAACAATCAGACGCACTGCGGCCCGGTTTGCTGCGCTCCACGGGATTCTAATGGTTATGTCGAAGTGGTTGGCAGCTTGGAGTAAAATGGGTTTGTCCCCATGGCAAAAAAAGGCATTGGTTTATCGCCATGTTTCCAGCGAAATTTTGTAAAGCCATACAAAGCCCAAATTTCTAGCTCTGGCCCGTGCTTTTGGCATCTTGGTAGCTTGCCGCGTTGAAGCTGCTGATGTCCTTCGGTTGAGCCCGAAACCGCGCACAATCCGGGCCCCAGTGGCCAGCAATAACTGGCTTGCGCTCCAATTTGGCTTTGGTGAAAACTTGCACCCAGGTATTCCAAGAACAAGCAACGCACGGTTTGGTACGCCAAGACATCCCACTTATACAAATATACGACCGCTCACTAACTGCTTACAAGTATCGGCTCAGCGTGGAAACATCTCAGCAGTGGCCAATGATTGTAGGCTGGCGTAGCACATCTATAGGGATGAGAGCTGCGAATCCAAGAAAGCGCGGCCCTTCACCGTGAATTCTGGTTGCATCCGGGTTGTGCTTTTCATGGTTGCTTGTCACAAGACCATGTTTGATGATAGTCTTATCCTTTCAGTTGCATGAAAGGCCGCGCAAGTCGCATTCTCAAGGTTGCTGGTACAAGGTCTCGCCCTTTTTACTGTCCCGGATTGCCCGTATTCATAGAAGCTGCTTTTTGGGCACCGCTTTGTTTATGGGTCCTGTTCAAGTCTTGTCGGAAAAATGCAGCCCCACCAAAAGCCAGGCCACTTCTTGCTCCATTGTAAAAGTTTGATGAAGCCTCCGAAATAGGCATGCCACATCCAACCAATGAAATCTGCTGTCCACATTATAGATTAGATATTACTTGGATTCTGACTGCCAGACCCCGATTGGCCAATTCATTTGTTGCTTCGAAGAACGCATCGGCAAACCTTCTTCCATGAGCCAGCTATTTGCAAGAAGTGCCACTTTCAACGCAAGTCCAGGAAATCCCAAATATGTTCAAGGAAAATCGAAGATGCTTCCAGAGAATGCCCAAGACAATTCCAAGAAACTCCCATGACGATTCTGGGAACATGCGAAGAAACAACGACGGGCATTTCCAGAACAACCCATGGTTTTTCAAGGTTTGGTAAGTCTTGGGTTAGAGTGTAATTGAGCATGTGGAACGCACACCGAAGCATTCAGACATCCAGCCAAGGTCAAAGACTTTGTGGCAAATTACTTCCGAAATCTTGTGGGTCACATTCCGAAGCTTGTAATACTTGTTCTGTGGGATGGCACCAACAGTGCTGCTTTTGAGAATGCCCTTTATGTGGGACGTACTGGGACGTTGTCTATAGCTGGCACTTTCAAGCCTTGGATTTTCCATATCCGTGGCCGTGCTGGTGACTATGGGCATGTCAAGTGTGAGCCAGATCCCATGTCACATACTACTATTCTTTGTTTTTGGTCATTAGTGTTTTGCAAAGGCCGCATGGAAATGAGTCACCATCTGATATCACATGAATTTGCTCCACTGCCAGACAACAAGACCAAAACCGACCACATTGTTTCCAACTACTTCAAGTTTCGCTGGTTCGCTACAAGAAATTTGATGTGAGTTCGACAGGATTTAGCTACCCACCGATATTAGATGGGTTTGGCTGATAGAACTAGGTACACATGCGGATGCCATCCATGCCGAGAAAATTTAGTAGAGACCAGGATGATGGATGAAATGGGTTTTTGCATAAGTCTTCAGACCAACAAAAACATGATCTGAGCCATGTGGACATTTGTTATTTGTGATATTTGTGTTGCATGATATGCAGATAAGGCGTGTTGTTATGTGTACATCAATAGGTATACATGTTTATTTAATTTTATATATACACATGTACAAGCCAATGAACTTGTATCTTGGCAAGTGTTTTATGAAGGCACGGGGTTCTGACCCGATGACAAGCGGGACAACCCTACAAACCTGGGACTTGTGGAAATGTTCTGAACCATATTGAACCATATGCAAGTCCGGGATGCGGATCCAAGTATTGCTTCCAAGCTCCTACTCGTGTAACTTCTCGAGGCTCAAATGCTCTAGAATCCCTGCAGATACGGAAACTGCGTGACACAATTCCAGTGCTGCCACACAGGTTGCTGCGCCCAAAGGTTTTTTAAAGGAGGAACGTTGCTTATGTATCTGTTGTAATTACAAATGGTTGGCCGCTGGGGCTAAAATGGTCTTGTCCCTGCTTGCAAAGCAGAAATACACCCAGACCCACTCCTTTGTCACCATCTCCCCCCGTCGAAATTCCCACATCATTGCGGCGACGCCCTATCTAGATCGCGGCCTTGCTTTCTTGGCGGGCATTGAAATTGAGGTCAAGTCCGGTCTTGACTTCCTATACATATACATTCACAAATATGCATATACAGTTGTGTCCGGGATTGACATGTGTTCTGGATTCCCGGCTACCTGCGGGCATATCGCAGTTCGTTTTTTCTTATACGATGCATCCGTTTCCATTTGCATCAATGACATTACTGAAACGTTTGCATTTCCAGTATCGTCAGTTTTCAACCTTAACTCACAGACGATACTTGTCTCCAACTAAATGTGTGTTTTAGAGTGCGTTTTGTACTTGGTATGGATTTAGATTTGTCACGCAATTTTGAGACACGAGTTTTTTTTCACAAGTGATGAAGTGCATAAACATACCATACCTATATATTCCCCGTTTCACCACGTGATTTCAATATCTTAGTATCTTCATGATGTTGCCCGCGCTTGTCATTGTAACATTTGGTTCAGACAAACCCATGGGTAGTTATACATACATTGGTTCAACATTATATCTTCAAAAATCCCATACTTTATTGGTTAACCGGGATCTCCATAGTAGATGATGATAATCCCGGAAAGAAATTTCATTGTAATAAACAAGTTATTATCAACTCACAGGGTTTTTGCATCCAATGTTCATGTCTATTCATACTGATGACTTGCATGTTCCGACTATATTTTATTCCCATTATTTTTCGTTTTATTCACGGTCTACCCTATCATCTTACCAAAATTTTACAACACACACACACATATTCATTTGTACCATGTTTGTAGGACAAAAATACAATTGCCCAATATGTGTTTTAGCCAAGTGTCTATGTATTATACATTGCCCTCATTGAAGCAAAATGATCCCATCAAAATTACCAAATACGGCTATCAACATTATGAAAAGATTTACAGTAAATTGATCATATTGGCATATTTTCCACAAATCGAATGATGGCAAACTGATGGTAAATATATTATCATAAAAAGATAATAATAATATATATATATACATACATGTGTGTGTATTGTAATTACTTTAATTGTTCTGTTCATTAATTTTCTCATGGTTTCCCATGAATTTCCATGGTGACAATGACACAATGACAATTACCATAGAAATAACATGAATTAACTTCATATTTACCATAGATTGACCAGATTGGCTACCCCAGACATGACCATTTCGCCATGAGAAAAGATGATGTCCTTCCATCACAGGCTGAGCAGGCGGCCAAAACGCTGGCGAGTCGCTCCATGAGTTCGCCAGGAGGGATCGCGGCGGGAGGTAGCGGTCGTATATGGTGGAAGAACCCGAAAAAAACCCTTTACCATCATAGAAATTAGTTGTAAATTTGGTTATATACTGGTTATATATACTTATAAATGGTTGTTTACCGCAATTAAATTTGAATGATACTAGATGTGCTTATCGTTCCAAAAGTGTTTTTACAACTGGTTGTTAACTGGCAAAGGGCCACAACTGTAGCCATTAAATTGTACAAGGTGGGGCCCCCTCAGTTATAAATTGATCTGTAATTGGCTGATATTTTTTTCATTGTCAACTATAGTTAAAATTACATGTCATTGCCATGACCCCAATGACTGGAGTTGGAAACCAACTTAGCTATGGTTTGGGGGCCCTGCTTATGGGCAATAAATTGGGTTGTCCATTATGGGTATTATTGGAGAAAACGGGGAAGAATGTTCGGACATAACGAACTGTATAATTATTGTTTACAAGATGGGTTTTAGGACCGGATATATGTCAGATATGTCCCATGTACCAAGGTCTACCCATAGTTGTGGTGCCAGCCTCGGAATATCACCAAAATGGCGATCGAACCATGAAACCTTTGGAGAATCTGTCGTTGTGGTGTTGCTGCTGTTGTTGTCTTAAATTGATGTAGATCGCATTTATTCTTGGCCAAAGTTGAACTTGAAATCCCGGGCAAACCCTGATATAGGAGTTAAATCTCTATAAATCTCATATTTTACCAAATTGTTTCAGCCTTTCTACATCACATCATTTCGGAGTCGTCACAGGCCTACGGCCGGGAGACGCCTTCAAATACCTGTACCAGGCGTGGTGAAATATCACGGGATGGATCATGCCTTTGACAAGGTGAAGCCCCTTAGATTTGATAGCTAAGTTGATGCACAGTTCACTTGGTTCACGTTTGAGTTGATTAGATTTGATTTGGGGGGATATACCTATAATATCCTATGATTAGAGGGTTTGTAAACCAACTTACAACTTAAAACATCTTAAAACATCTTAAAACCATATTTTGGGGGATGCGCAAATCCCAGTGATTTTGGGGTGAGTAGAAGGGTGAAAGGATTTTTGACCCACAACCGCTTTAAGCCGATAAAACGCCCAGCTAGAACCAATCTTTGTTAAGTGAAACATGGGGGAAAACTGAATACAAGTTGGCGATGTGCGTTCCAAGGTAAGCCTTGTTTGAGTAGATTGGTGTTCTATTTTTTTGTAAGTAGTGGGGATGCTAACCAGCCGGATTTTTTTTTGTTGGCTATTGGTGATGTTTCCCTAATTGAGGGTAAACCAATGATGTCGCTTAGTGGGGGAACGTATGTGGGAGGATGGAAATAAATCGATATATATATATATATAGCTCTAAATTATCAAATGCCAGCAATGGATGATTTACAAGAAACGACAAGACCTGTCGATAGTTGGGTGTCCCATGTTTGAACCACAAAATGAAGTTCCATGGTCAATTCTTGATCCCAAGTTCATCAATTCCAATCGATCCAAATAATGGTTCTGATCAACAGGAATTGAGATTTCAAGAGGGGATTTGCCAAGCAACGTGCAAGAATTGGGTTAGTGGCATTGTTATGATGTTGGGACCTTGCCATCGTATGGTTTCTTCCTTTACAGCTCCTGTCGTCTCAGGGGCCAAAATTTCTATTGGTTAATGGCTCTGCAGTGTGAAGTGAGCGTGAAACCCCCAGCTGGCTGGTGCTTACTCAGGGGATTATACTACCCACTATATGGGGGAGTATAAGAAATGAAAGGGGAAAGCCCCTTCTCAACGTTCTCAGCCAAGCAGTATACTCAGTATACAGGGACGACACAGGGTTGTGAACACCAAGTGCTTTCGTGAAGATAATCATGATCCTGGAGGTGGATACCACCAGATGGCTATGGCAATGATTGTGACATCCAAATTGGGATATTTTTTTTGAACTTTGGGACGTATTGGGACACCAAATTCATCCAAAAATGGTGGTGTTTTTAACGGGGAAACCAAAAGGGTCCCATCTTGGCTTTTCCATCTGTCCATATTAGCGGAAGTTTGACTTCTTAACTGTCAGTGTTATTTTTGAAGCAATCCTGACAGTGCACATTGTTTTGCCACTGCTTTTTTGTGCCACCATTGTCTAGTCGGTTTACCACCAGACCGCGCAGATTGACTCGCGCTTTCTTGTGTAAGCAAGGGACACAGTGGGACCTAGAATATTGATCGCAATTGCAATTCTTGGATTTAATAGGCATACGCAGAAAACTCAAAGGAATATGTATGTGAAATATGTATATATATTGTGTGTGTACAACATTATTTACATGGAATATCAGTGTGCAGATTGCAGATCCAATCTCCTTCTATGATAAACACCCCCCAAAATCATGGTTTAATTTAATGTTGAATCTGGTTACTTTCACGGCCTTTTTTTGGTCGGGACCCCCGTCATGTTTGTCCAACAGGGACAAAGTCACCATAAGTCCAATTAAATTGTAGTTCCGAACCAACTATTGCCTATCTTGCGGCCCCTACATAAAGCATACTTGGGGGCACCTCACAATTAACAAGTGGGAAATAACAATCTTAAAGGCCAATCATATATGGAAGATCCACAGTCATATGTCATACAATATATATGGGTGCATATGGGTGCTAAACCCCCATACCATGCCTGGGATCTGTATACAAGTGGAACTCGGAAATCTATGTGACAACTTCATTGAATATCATACAAATACTTGATGTGGTAAAGCGAATGATGAACCCCAAATTTATCAGAAATGGCTGGAATAAACATATGGAGGTTTCCTAAAATAGGGGTACCCCCAAATCATCCATTTTAATAGGATTTTCCATTATAAACCATCCATTTTGGGATACCTTCATTTTAGGAAACCCCCATATATAAACCATCCCCCCAGCTACAGGGTGGAGGCCTCTCATGAACGCAGGACGCAGCACGGCGAGAAAAGTCTCTGTTGGAAAGGCAACCGCCGAATGCCCTTGGTGACGATGTAAAGTGTCCTTGGTGGTTCTGATTCGCGAAAGATACTGATTCAAGCCAATTCAAGCGCTGTAAATCAGAGGATAGAATGGGAGATTGTTGTAAGCAACCTTGACCACTCAAAGTGACGATTTCATGGGAGAGATTTTAGCAATTAGCAATCTCAGTGATATCGACGAGCCATTTCAGGAGTCAGATCCTGCTTGGAGGATTATTTAGCTTAGTATTTGGTTCGCGTGCAAGTAGGGTTAGGTGTAATTGGGAGAACCCCATGAATTGGGGACTTGATAGCCAGAGTTCAATACATTTACGATATACATGGGATAACAGTCCAAGCGGGGTACACCCTAAATCCACCAGCTTGCTATTACCTTTCCTAGTGAATGACATGTTTGAAGAAAGCACCATTTCCAACAAATCCATATCCGAGACATTCCTAGCACAGCATATGAAATTCGAGTCCTTTGTTGGGGACGTTGAAACCTGTTGAATTGAGTCCATAAGCGACTACCTTCCAGTAAATACAAAAAACATCAAAAACTACGGAAACCCCAAGGGTTTCCCGTTGGAAAATGATCTACCTTCATGGTGGATGTTCCATATCTATGTTGGTTTACTGGAGCGTATTCCATCGAATCAGTCGCGGTTAATTCTTGTGTCTTCAGAATGTCCATCAATATCCACGAAAATTCACGCATATCCTGGTTAACATTCCTATCAAAGTAAACCATCTAAAAAAAACACTGTTTGCCACTTTTTATTCTGTCAGTTTGTGTTTTACGTTTTTCTCTCTTTCGCGGAGTTGCTGCATACCCACATTTCATGAGTTGAACCAGATAAAGAAATCAGCGTCGATTTCCGTTGATTGCTGCCAGGCAAAAGAGACAATTGGAGGCGGAGTTGGAGGAGAAATCGCTCGGTTCGTGTGGGACTAGCGGAAGCTGTTTGTGAAATCACCATGAATATGTCGTGTCAAAAATCACCCATGAATAATGGTTGTATACTTCATATACATGAAATTTGTTGGGGTTATATACCATGAATATTGGTTGAAGTCACCATAAAATCACCATGATTTGTTTGTTCTTCATTTTCCCCCTTGGGGGAAATCCAGTGGGGAAGTCGATGAAGGGAATGTCTTTCTTTTGGAGGGGGATCCAAGGGGTGTTCCCAATCATTGCCAGGTTCTGAAGGATCAAGATTCTCCATGAAAACTATCCATTGCCAACAAGGAACCCATAGGAAAACCATAGGAAAATGGTGATTTGATGGGATTTTCATGGGATTAATGATGATTTACCCTCTGGTAACTTAACAGTTTGCTCTTGAAGCCATGGCCATAGAAATTTCGTTGATTTTCCCATTAAAAATGGTGGTGTTCCATAGTTATGTTAGTTTACCAGAGGGTATTGTCGGTTGTACTTATCTCCCCATTCTTCACCATTGATCAGATTTGATCACCACCTCAAGAAGAAAAGACGTGATGCGGAGTGGAGTGGGGTAAGATATCCCAAAATAGCTGTACTTACCTCGGGTTAGGAAGTTAGTATGATTAATTATCCATGTATATTATATGTATATTATATATTGGTATATATATATATGCATACATCTATATATCTATAGATTTACATATATATATATATATGTATAGATTTATATATCTATAGAACTATATATACATGTGTTCATGATTCCTGGGGTGATCCCATGTCTATAAATGCAAGAAACTCATCAACGCTTTTGTCATCACTGGTGTGACTTCCATGAGATGATACATCAAAATTCAACCACCAGAATTTCAATGACCTGAGCCCATGATAATTGGGTTAAGGACGAATCTTAAGCAACAACCACTTTTGTTCACCATCTGTCATTGGAGGGGTCGACGTTTTTTTTCTATGGGTGGTTGAATCCCCATGCAATTTGGTATCTTCGGTTCCTGGGGTTGGCAACTCAAAACACAAAAAATGCTGCAACTTTCTGCGTACAGCTTTCCAAACAGGCTGCTGTTTTCAAATTACTTTAACACGCAGTCCCTTTGAAGTTCAATTGGCTGTACTTGACTACACTTTGCAATCTAGAGCAATCATGTTTGTTCCTGCAAGATATCATGATAATGCATGAAATGATGGAAAAGATGTGCATTTCCCGCCAGTTCCGGACTTTTTTGTGAGCTCCTTCGTCCACCTGCCGACAGGCTCATAGTGACACAAACACGTTCGCCCTTATTGCCTTATTAAGATGTACTATCTATCAACCCCCAACACTATCCCACTGTCCAAAGTCTTCTGCTGGTGATCTCAAACACAGTATCCCATCATCTCCCGCTAAATTCATAGTCGTTTCCCATCCAATACGTCCCGTTATCCCCGAATCAGATGGGAAATTTTGGCAGGAAACGTCCAACAAAAATCTGGCTAGAAATCATGGGTTCCGCTTATGATGTTCCTTTTCAGCCACCCATTGAAAGCCAAATGTCTGGTTCATTTGGATCCTTTATCACCATTGCATCACCATGTTGGTTTCACGGATTAAGTACTAGTGGTTAACTAATGACTATTAGCCAGTATTAAGCCTTATTAACACCGTTATAAGTTATATGCCATTACGATTCTCTATGTATGATTTTATCCATGATCTTCACTATATCAATGATTGAGCCTTGTAAACACCATGTAAACCATCATAAACCATCAGCCCTCTATCAACCTTTACCAACCCATATTACCCTCTGGTAAACTAACATAACTATGGAAAATCATCACTTTTCATGGAAAATCCCACTATAAATTGCAATATGTTTAATAGCTATGCTAGTTTACCAGAGGGTAAATCATCATGAAAATCCCATGAACATCCCATGAAAATCCCATTAAATCACCATTTTCCTGTGGGTTTCCTATGGTTTCCAGCCATGTTTCGCCATGGCCGACTGGGCCGACTGGGCCCTGGCGTTGTCGCCGCCGCCGCCGCTGGTGGCACCGCTGGTGACGCCCACGTTGTGGGCCCGGGAGCCGGTGCCGTTGCAGGATCTTTGAGATGTGGGGTGGGTGGAGAATATCTATAGTTTGTAAGGGAAAACCATAGGAAAATGGTGATTTAATGGGATTTTAATGGGATTAATGATGATTTACCCTCTGGTTATGACTAACAGTTCGCCATGGAAAATCCCCGAACTAAATGGAGGTTTCTAGCTGGGAAAATCATACAAAATCACCAATTTTCCATGACTATGTTGCATAACCCCAGGGTATAGTTGTAAGGGTTGCCCTCCGATAAACTAACATAGCTATGGAAAATGGCCATAGAAATCGTTGATTTTCTCATTAACAATGGTGATTTTCCATAGCTATGTTAGTTTACCAGAGGGTAATAGAGATTACCTAGCCAGTTTAGATATTCACCTAGATGTTTTTATTCAAGCGTCATAAGGTATCAACTGGTTTAATATCAACTATCAACCACTGATAATATCTAACCAAAGTTGGCTTTCAGAAATTTAGTACTATATCATACTATATCTATAGTTAACATAGTATTATTTCTACCCAGTTGACTATATAGTTCTATAGTTCATGAGGGTTAACAGACCAAGTTAGACCAAGTTTTGGGATATTCTACTGGGATTCTACTGGGATGGGATATTGGTGAACTTTCATGGGATATACCTGGATGTGGTTTGTTAACTATGGTTTATGGGTCTTTTGAAGAGAAAGCGCGCAGTTTGTTCCACAGCAATGTCGAGCTCCATGTGATGCCTGCGTCTGAAACCCTGCCCTCGCGTTGAGCTTCGTGCTCTTTCTCTGCACCAACTTACTGCATTCCCCAAACCAGGAAAAGACTGTCCTTGATGTTCAGTATGCAAACCCTCGTTTAACAAACTATATCGGAGCATGGCTTACTTTGGACACGATAGCCACGGCTATCGTGCTCATTCTGGACATCGGGACGGCTTACTGTCATGGAGGTCCGCAAGACGAACTGGTGGACTATGTCATGTGTTCGGGCGGGAGTGGTCTCAGCTGGTTGTACACGTTCGCTAGCGTGGTCACGCTTTGCCAGGGATTGTTGAAATGATTTCACCACTATATAATGGCAATCCAATTTGCATAGTCACCAATATGATTTCTGGTATATAAATCCCTAATAATGAAGAGATTATAGTAATATAGTCATATCTTTAGAGATATCTTTAGTACTGTAGTACTATAGTATTATACATCCTTGCATGGAGATGTTATCTTTAAAATGTGGGCCCCTAGATATATCTCCAACAACTACTGTTTATGATACTGATACTTATAGCTACAGTAAATTACAGTAACTATATAATATATATATATAATGTGGCTTGTAAACCAACTTATGACTGGCGGGCCCACATTATATACACTCTATTGATAATTCCATTACATCCAAGATGCTGTTGCATGCTGTCAAGGGATGCAAATACTTCTCCCAAGGGTTTCCACGTCTCATGTTCCCTGCCTGTTTCCACGTCGCATCAGTTTGTCAGCAAGACCCCGAGTGCTCTTCAACGAATTGCAACTACAAGGTGGCGCCCCTGTTCATTAGCTAAGTTGGTTTAGTTCAGTAGGTTAACAATTGGATTTATATAATAATATACATATTAAATCATACTAATATAGATGTCATATGGAACAATTTACCACTACCCATTGGGGATTTTCGGATTTTTGACATACAAAAAGGGAAGCTTGTCTTCGAACACGTTCCTGCTGGTGCTTTGTAGGGAATGGGGAAATGATCCATGATATTCCACAATATCTATTAACAGTCATCCAATTCCCTCATTCCACTAAGAACCTAAGGTTGTCATAGGCTTTTCACATCAATGGCCCCATAGATATCACTGGACGGCACCAACTGGCCGCCGAGGATAGCTACCTGGCTCGAGGAGTGCTGGTGTGTGAGGTGCCAGCCGCGACCAAATTCATGTGTAAAAGGCTGTTGAGGAACAGGAATTGAACCATCAAAGATGGTGAAAATATGGAAATGATCGAGGTCTATACGGGGTAGAATGGGTATTCATGTTGGTGACCTATTTCAAAGGTTTGATTATATGTTCCCTTTTGATTGTGCATTTTTCCATATAATGTCTCGGCGAAAAATTGGTCCGGGGTAGGTTAGCAGCTTTCTACAAAATTTATATCGGGATGGAAAGGAACACCCAGCTAGACATATAATTGGTTGTGTATCTCAAGGTACTATGGCACGTGCCGAAAGATGACGCTTTTCTCTTGGGGCGACCCACATGGAGCTCATTGCAAAGAATACCAAAACGGGTGCCACTTGCTTTGGCCGAACATTGTCAGTGGATGTCAATAGATCACATATGAATTTGTCATTATTTGTCTACGTCTACTGAATGGATCTTTTAACTCGGCGCACATGTTTTTAATTTGGAGGGCGCTTGTTGTCAGATTTTGAGTGCAAGAATGATTCAACATGTGAACATGTCAGAGATAAAACAACACTAAATTCCAAGGGTGCCGATTGAAGTAGAAGAGTGATTGCTTCAAAGAAACACTCATGGTTTCTTGCAATTCTGCCATTTGGGTATGGGTCAAATTTCCACAAAAAGGAACAACCTGTCTCTGATGTTTGTCATGTCTAGCACTCCTCCAAGCCCGGGTGTTTGATTAAGAAACATATCAGTATTGCACTCTTCAAAACGAGCAGAACATTTGCAAACTTGGAAACAATGAAGTCAAGATCAACAGCAACCTCGGAAAACATTAGCCAATGTTTCTTTTTAAATACCTATCCATCCATCGATCAATTTATCTATTTTCAATGAATATCTATTTTCATGAATACGCGCATAGATTGTTACTGCTACAGGTTTATAAGTTTATATATATAATTTTATATAATTGATATATTATATACACATACGTTTGTGCTCCATGTCGCAAGTTCTGCTGCGAAACAGGAGGGTCGCTGGAAGGTCCATGCGGAAGTCATGGACGATAAGAATGCAGCCTATCCAATGGAGGAGTGACTTGCAGAAAAGTGGGGCCATGAAGGAATGCGTCCCGGAAGGGGATTCCCTAAATCCTTGGTTGCTAAGCTAAGTTGGGATAGATACAGTGGAATTTGGTGGTGGTGATTCCTATATAAATATATATAAATGGTGATTCCTATCAGTCCGTTATATTCACCAAATTCTATATAAATTCTCAAAAAGTCCCGAAGTAAATGGACCAATGGAGTTGTTTTTTTTTTTCGCTGGCAGAGGAGTACTGGAGCCTCCACACCTGCTATCTCCCCCGGGACCACCAAAACTAACACGAAATATCAATGGATTGGTGGGAAAATTTAGAGGAAACCCCCAGATTTCATGATATTTCATGGGAAAATCCATGGGTTCCATGGTTTCCTCTAGATTTTTTCCCTTCAACTAATCCAATGACTATATTATCATTGTTATGTCATGCTGATTTTGAATTTTTTCTCTGCTGTCGGGTGCGTCCTCAGTGCCATGTCACACCAAGGTGGCAAAGCTCAGCGATTAGCTGGGTGTCTTTGCAGCGGTGCTGGGATCGAGAGATTGATGGGCAAAGCGGATCTGGACCGTCTTTCTCAATGGATTTTCCTACGTTTTTTAAACTCCAATTTAAATCACCTCTTTTTTCAGCTTTTTTTTGCTAATCTAACCAATGAAACAGCTTGACTTAACTATAGTATATATATTATATATATATACCAGTTGTAAAAAATAGAATATATTGTGTGTATTTAAAATATGGACATACACATAAAATTGATTTTTTCTAATATCTAATTGCCTTAAATGTTCTTCTTTACATTTTGCTTTGACCTCTTTAATCATTGCATGTATTGCTTTTGCAGTGTCAATTAAATTTGCTTGAAACATATTATTTAATTTTTCAAGTTCTCTTTTATGATTTGCAATAATCATTTGAGCTTGATTCAGAAGTCGTTTTTTTGTAAATCCCCCATAGAATTCTACAAATATCTCCACCACAAATCCAAGTTGGTTGATGTTCAGCCCACTAGCTATACTTACAATATCTTACAATCACCATCAAAACATATGAAAACCAAGAATTCGTCACATTTGAATCACCAGAAACCATGCAACATGTGGAGATTTCCCATGGATTTCCCATGGATTTCTGGCACCGAGGCCTTGGAAAAGGAGTTTGAGACCGCCACCGCCCCCTGGCGTCCTGGAGACGCCTGTGGCTCCGCCAAACGCGGCTTTCCGGCGGTGCATTGCCAGGCGGGGGATGTTCCGTGCGGCAGTTAAGGTCTACCCCCAAAGTTACCATATGGGTTTTCTGAAAACGGGGGATCCCCCAAAATGGTTGGTTTATAATGACAAATCCCATTCAAATGGATGATTTGGGGGTAAAAACCATATTTTCATATTTTATATATCCTCGTTAATTGGAATTTCCCTTATAAAAAGATAGGGCTTGGGTCCCTTATAAAGCCTGAAAACCATATGTTTTTGTAAGAAAAAAAGGGCTTGGACCAAGGCATTTTNTTGGAATTTCCCTTATAAAAAGATAGGGCTTGGGTCCCTTATAAAGCCTGAAAACCATATGTTTTTGTAAGAAAAAAAGGGCTTGGACCAAGGCATTTTATAAGGAGTACATTTTGAGTACTTGTTGAGACTTGGGCACTATTTTTATATAATCAACTTGTTTTTTTACATATGTAAAAAAAA
>BGPT01000471.1:181400-240500 GCA_003297045.1 Symbiodinium sp. clade C Y103 | reverse complement strand
TTCTCTACAAAATGCTGGCCCAGGGTTGGGAAAGGGGACCCCAAAAGTCAGAAGAGGGGTTGGGCGCACGTTTTATATAAATCGTTGTTTTTGACCCCCTTTTTTTATAAGGTGTATTTTTTTTGGGTTTTTTTTGTTGGGCACCATCTTTTTGTAAGAATCCATGTTGGCCCCAGCTTATTTATACTTTTAAAACTGGGCTCCAACCCCTCCCCCGAAATTTCATCCTGGATTTTTATATGGTTTTATATGGATATTTGTTTTGAAAATGTCGTGGAAAACCATGGAAAACCTCTAAATCCACTGGTTCATCCGAAAATGATCCCCATTGGCCATGGCCATTATTGGGGGGTGTACCCTATTTTCAGACAAACCCATATACATTGGGGGTATATAAACAATAGACCATATGTAAAATAGCGCATAAAGATATGGGGGCCGATAGTATCTATTATCATATTGTCATATTTTGAATGAGCTCAAATGACATAATATAGGTATCATACAGGAATAACAATCAATATAAATCAATCATAAATTGACTAGAGACATCCCAAAAAGTTCGCCAACATTGGATAGTGTAGGGATGTATGTTAAGGCGTTATGGAAATTTTGTGGTTGATGAATGAATGATGCGAATACCATCACTATGATACCATTGGTTAATATTGAATGGACAATCAAATTATCGGAATCAACCACCACTAAATTGATAATATGTGTTCATACTTGAATTTCCTTTATTAAACCATCAACATGAAATCCGGAATTTGAACATAACTTTGGGACCCACCTGAAAGTGGTGTCTCCATGCGGTTGGGTGACTTTACGCGTCCATGGGTGACTTAGGGATGTAAGGATTTAAAAAAGGGGTATACTGAGATGTGATGGGCCAGTAGAATCCAGAAAGATAGAACATCCCCATACCAATTACTATACCATTTTTTTGGTTGGTGCAATCTCATTGAATCACCATGATTGGTGAAATCGCCATGACAGACAAAATCCCCAGCCATTTTTTCCCGAAATGAACCAGAACTGCGATCGGTGAGGCGGATTCTCTTACCTCGGTGGCCGCGCAGATTCGCGATGGCCAATTGATCCTACGTTGCTGAGATTCCAACGATTCTATTCGCGGAAAAGGATGGCGTTGAGGTAACTCATCAACTATAACTATATAGGAGTAACAATAGCAATAATGATACTAATAATATCTAATAATATTGTATTCATTTAAACAATGATATAGTATATGAAAATAGTAATATATGAAGGGAACTAATCGGTTTTCATTGTATAGGGATAAGAATTGGATAATGATAGTGATAGGATATGAATGAGTGAATCAAACATTAAACATCAAAAATAGTGTTGAAACAAACCGTCAAGAATTGGGAACATAATGGGATAGAATTGAGTAGATTTTGTTGCTGGGCAGCTGGGAAATCCTAAATAAATGAATGTTTGTTTAATTGGGAAAATTCATCGAACTAAATGGTGAATTTCCAGCAAACCATGTTTGATTACCAGAAGGTAGACAGGTGTGTAAATCTGGAAAATCCTTGGGTATTCTAGTTGAGTATTTTTGGCATTGCAATTACAGACATTGATGAGGTCTTGAACATCCGATTTTGCAGGCTCGGGTTCTGGCACTGGGAGCCGAGCTCGTCTCAGCCTCGTGCTTGGCGACGCGTTGATGGTCATCCACTGCAATCCAGTTGCATCATCGGCCGTGTTCCCCCCTCACGTGGCCTCTTGCTTCCAGAGGGGCACCATCCCTTTTTTGGGAAGACCCAATGCAGCGATTTTTGCTGCCACCGAATCTAATCATGATGTTGGTCTCCTGCTTCGTGCACCTCCACCAGATGCCTCTTTGGACGCTGCCACGTGTTTACAATTCATGCTGGCCAATATACGCACGACATCTTTTGTATCGTTCGCTACTCTAGCAAGGTCCAGCCGAATCCCATGATTGGGACGCCGAAAAAAAAAACGCAGGATCGCCGCGGATGCCAGGGACGCATTTTCGGGCCTAGGTTCCAACATGGCTTCCCTAGCAACTTCACAGACCGACCTCAACCTACATGATGGTGCACATATGCGGAGCTATCTCCAAACGGGGTTTACTGTATTTGTCAACCAATAGATTCCCAAATGGGCCTGTGAGAAAACGGGGTGTATCCCCCAAATGGGCCCTTTTAATTGTGAAGATATTGGAAAATTATTATTGGGTATCAAATCGGGGGATATAAGACAAAGTCAAATAACATGTGGGTATGGTTCCAAATGGTGGCGTATAGTCTAGTCATCTATAGAACTAATTGTATGTATTGGTTGAATTTGAGAACTAGAGTTTACCTACAACAATGAACTATACGCAGGTAAGTTCGCTACTTTTGGCGTTGATAGCCCAGAAGAAGTAATGGCCAGGCTCATTGATTGTATCAATATGCTGCAATCCCAAATCACAAAAGATGTAAACCTGGAAATTGTAAGTGAAAGAACATCCTGGAGAATGTTTGTTTGTTTGGGATTGTTGAAATCTAAATTCCAAAAAGATTGGGGCCATTTGTTGAACCACTTCTTTGCGGGATTCAACAGAAATCATGTTTCTGAGCCAGAACTGCCAGGTACATCCACGTGTTTCTCGTAGATTTGTTCACGTGTCGTTTCGATAGAACGCATTTGCATCCACCTTGTTATCATGGAGTTGTCTACATGTTGTTTCGATACACAATCTATACAATATTTAGATCATTTTAGATCTATCCACATGTTTCGTTTATGATTTAAAGATTTTTTGATCTTTGAAATGATTTATTATATCTGAAACTATGTTGGCCACAACCCCCACGTCTTCTCAATGACCAATTCCCATGTTAGCTGGTGGTTTCAAAGTTTGTGAACCATCTGACCATTTTCAACATGTTTCAACCCTATTTGGAGCCATAAGTCCTTTAAAACAAAGGGTCCCATGGGTGAATATTTGGTACACCCCTCACGGATGATGCGTCCCCCAGGTTTGATGCAGACTCTCTACCTGGAATCACCACGTCATTGGACTCTTCGTGGTATCAACATTGGAGCTGCCTGGATTTTCTTCGATGATTTGGCTTATCTTCCCCATGGGCAATCAACTAGATATGGGGAATCGATTAAGAGAATAGTTTTCATATTCTGAGGGTTTTTTTCCGAAGGGAAATCCGCTAGATATAGGAAAAATATTCAGGGACCATTTGTCACTTTTGTGGGAGTTCCTTGGGGTTCCTGGCTCTCAAATCCAAGGCTGGCATTGACAACTTTCCTCTTTGTGAAGGACTGAACCACCGGACGCTGGTGGTTGAAATGGACTTCCCGGAACTGAAACCATCCAATTTTTCAACTAGGACATGAGCCACATCCATTTTTGAACATTTTTTCTGCAATGAGATGTGGAATGAACTGACGGTTGTTTGGGGTTAATGGATCCGATTGCTAAGGCACTCAGGGTATTCACCCAGGATCAGCTGAAGAACAAGAGATAAAGGCAGAACATGGTCAGACATTGATACAGGACTACATGGAGATTCTGAGTGAGGATGATGTGTGGCAACATGAGTTTTTTTGCGTGAAACGCGGAAAAAACCTGTGCTACACCATTCGGGATTTGCAGGAAACTGGCTCAGGTCTTGAAACGAACATAGTGGACTGGTACACCGCAGGAACTATATGTGTGGATGCAGAATGTGCTGCTCAGGCGCAAGCCTTCCGGGACCTCTACGGGGTGAGCATCTTTGACTACGAAAGGCTCCGTGACCAAAACCTGCGCCCGCCACCGAAGGCGTGGCGATGATCAAAAGGTGCAGACCACATGGTGTTACTCACGAGTGCACCAGTTTCTTCTCACAGTTCCTCTTTGACACCTACTTGAGTACAAGGTGCACCGCATCTCAGTCCCAGAGAATTGCGAACGGCATAGTTGTCTACGTGCTGGCTTCCAGTCTGACACATGGCTTCTATCACCACATCATTTCGCTTGGCCATGCTTGGCCATACAGATCTGTTGTTTTCCCCTTTTTGATCCTTTTTGGATAGAATGGATCAACACCATTTATCCCATTATATCCCATTAAGTTTGTTGAAGTTGCGGCAGGGCATGACTAAACCACCAAGAATTTAACATTTGTTGTTTCTAAGTTTTAATGCATCCCACCCAACGAACCAAAGGCTTCTCATGCTGCGTATCTTGCCTCTTGATCTTGAGAACAACTCTTGCTGATCGGTATCATACGAGGATTTCCTACATTCGTTCCTTCTAGGGGTTTTCCACAATCCGTGATTGAAGCGACCACCATTCTCGGATGCACCAAGTCGTGTTGTTCATTTTTTTTAGCTTCCTCATGATTGGTTAGTTACAATTTCGATTTCGGATTCCTTAGATTGTCGTTAGATTCCTGGATGTGTCACCTTCCATGAGCGTACTACTCTGCATCGCAAATATCCAAAAAGTACAGGATCAACACGGCACCAAACCACCAAAAGTTACCCTCTGGCTATTTAACATAGCCATAGAAAATCCCCTATAAATGGAGGTTTATAGCTGGGAAAATCATCCAAAAGTGGCAATTTTCCATGGCTACTTGTATGTTAAATAGCCAGAGGATAAGCCGAAGACACGATGCTGGGCTACAGCCACGAGGTGATGATGGGACTTTATTCCACCACCATCCAGGTATCTTAGAGCAGTCTGCTTCGGCAAAGGAGTTCATGAGGGCGATATTCTCCATCATTATGGCATAATGTTGGATATCGATGTTAGTATCCCCAGATATGATCAATATTCATGGTTGAATCACTATTCACCAGGAAAATATGTATGAACAACATATTCATCAATATTCAACATTAACATGCATCATTTCATATTCCCACACATTCCCCAGTTTTGATCTATGTCAAAATCCCAGAATTTCTCAGTATTTCGCAACCGCGTGCAGGAAACAACACCTACTGCAACCAAGACGACCCGCTGGATCTGTGGCTCTCCCACGAAGCGAAGCAAATTGTGCTGATCGATGGGGACAGCTACCGTCTGAAGCAAGCGATCAAGAAGGCGGATCGAAATGTCCGAAATCCTACAACAAATGGGGGACCCAAGTGTGATAGGTTTCTGTTGCTTGTGAAATAATTGATGTGTTGATGGTGGACACATTGTGAGATGTGTGTATAAAGCAACTTGTAACTGCAATGATAGGTTTCGTTGTGGCGATCATTTACCTGGAACGGGTAGAAATTATACCACCACAATTGTTAGTTGAATCCCCCTTTTTGAAATCACCCACCTGTCCTCAGACATTTTGGTGCTAGATCCTGTGAAATTGGGGGGTATAATGGGGAGATCATTTGGGATCAGGATGGATCAGGTCCTGAGCTCATGAAACAATGGGTGAAGTGTAGGAGGACATGATTTCTGGCCTGGCCCGCTGGGATCGAGGGGTAACAGAGCTGAACAGATCAATTGAAAACTGGGGGACCTCGCTTTGCTTTGTAGAAATATGTGTATACGCAAACAATCTATATGCTGTATATGTGAATAATCCATGTAAAAGAAGCACAAAGGGATACTTGACACATGTTTAGAAAAGCACATAGCATTGTTGAATCTTATGAATGCTGATAACGTGTAATACACATCGTACACACGCCCAGCACCGTCGGAATGCGTGGTATGTTGCAATCCCAGAGAATCCCATGATATTCCATATCCCAGTAGAATCGGAAACATCGCCATGAAATACGACCATTTTTGGCCACTACCATTGGCGAAATTCCATGCTAAATCCCATGAAATCAGCCATGTTTGTTGGGGTTTTCACCATAAATTCACCAGAAATCCCGTAGAATCCCAACTTTCCGTGGCCAAGTCGCCATTTCACCAGTTGCCATTTGACAGGCCATGGCCAAACGCTCCAACGACGAAGAGCTGGAGGTGCTGACGCTGAACCAGGCGCTCAAAAAAACCAGGGCCGGGGTGGTGGCCGGTGCAGTGAACGTTCCTGTGAACTAAGAGATAAATGGCAATTAATGGGTGTTCAATTGATAATAAACAGAGACATTTGATGGGATGTAGTGGAATCTAGCAAACTCATGAGTAGTTGGGGGTTTCCTAAGTCATGGGGGCTACCCCCAAATCATCCAAGTTAGTAGACCATTTTAAAGTATTGAAACCTATGGGTTTAGGGTTTCCCATTTTTAGAATCCCCCAGTTCTAGTGATTTACAATGGCTAGCTGTGGGTGTCCAACAATGGGGTACAAGGTTGATTGCAAATAGTTATCAGAATGGTTTATGTGGGTTTGTCTGAGAATAGTATAGTTACCTCTAAATCCAATGGGTAATCCTCATTATCCCCACTATTTGGGTGTATACCCCATCATAATGGTTTATGTATAGAGAATAATTAGATTGGAAGACCTTCAAACACGGGATGTAACTCGCTGAGTTCACCGTGACACATTGGGATTTCTCGGGTCTGGATGTGGTCACCTAGCTCAGTCGATTCTGTTGAATGTGAGGAAAATCATTCCCACAACGTGACTGAAAAATGAATGGTAAATATTGGTAAATCATGGTAAATCTATGGCACGAGTTCATGGGGTGATAAACCAACTTAGCTAAGGAGCTGCGGCCTCACCCTTTTTCAAGGGTAATGTTGGAAACCAAAGGCCATAGACCATCCCCAATTAGGGTTCATGCGGTATAGCCTAAAAGATGGGATGATATAGAATGACGTCCTGTCGTGGTTGGTTAGTGGGATGGTGCAGATGGCATTTGGTTTATCACATTGAGGAACATCATTCCCACATAGCTTAGTAAGATGAGAGATGGTTACTTCAGGGAGAATTGGTGAGTTAACAACATGTACAGGTCAGGATACCGGTATTTGGAAAACTATTGGAACGATCAACCTCAACATATAGTGTTTTTTATGTCTGGTGAATTTCTGTGCAGTTTGCTTAGACTCATTTGTCCTCAAAAATGTCCGGAAAAAAGGATACGCATAAAATTACCCTCCCTGCATTGATAATATTGAAATTGGCAATCACTAATAATTCTAATAATCACCAAAAAGCACAAATAGTCACTAGTAATCATTAACATATTTCCACAATTTCCAGCCATCATAAGTTTCTCCACCACTCTGTAGATGCCTGGCCAAGGCCCTTACCCCTTTGGACGTGGAGGTGGTTGTTTTTCGGAGCGATTTGGGGTGCAGAACATGGGGATCATGGCCCTAGATGAGTGCAATATAGTGGGGATATCATGAAATACATCACCAACTGGGATCTCACGGGGAAGTTGACAACATGCTTTAACGAATTCAACAAGAGGTAATTCCAGCTGGCCAAACGTGAAGAGTTCCAGCTTGGGTTTCTCAAACCGAGCCTGGTTTGTCAATCTCGATGTGTTTGTCCCCGGAAGATCCAGACGAAGAACACAGGGGTCAGATCCTACATCGGATCATCAAACTGCGACATTGCTGCACCCCAAGTTACGACGTAGCTGGCAATCATTGGATGATCAACGGTGATGAAATGTGATGAACCATGAACTATGGGAGACCAACAAATGGGATTAACTCCAAAGAGACTTGCAAAACTTTTGCTTGCGATGATCTTTTTCAAGTACCCGTTAAGATTTTTAGGAAGAAACTTCAAAAAATGAAAGCGTGCAAGCATCAATGTCCAAACGTCCTCTGGGCTTGTGAACAAAGAGACATCACCGCATCACTCCACCAATCTTGCAATATGCTTGCAATATGAAACCGGCCAGAAATGGGTGTGTAAGATGACTGACCTCTGCCCAAGACTTGGAGTGCTTTTCCATTCCAACCTTGCGACAGTTCTGTCTTGCTGTGGATGAGGATATGACGGTGAAAAAGCCCACCAAGGCTGTGATGTGCGACTATGTCTTTGGCAAATGGGAGACCCTTGTTCAGAAGCATTGTGAGCAGAGGGGCTTTGTGGATGCGGTGCCTGTTCCTGCTTTGCCCCAAGACCCAGAGGATGATATCACTTTGGTCAAATTCCGACCCTTTGACATTCGGGGTGTTTCCAAGCCCTTTGTGGATGAATTTGCCAAAGAGATTGAAAAGACCTGTGATGTCGCGACCATTGTTCAGAAGGTGTCGGAAGAACTCACAGCGACTGACCCTGATGACAAGGACTACAAGTTTGTGTTGTTCTTTAACGACCAGCCGGTGATTGAGCCTACCAGCACTTTCTACTTTTCGGACAACTTTTCATTTGACAATGTCTTTGAGGTTCGCATCTACAATGAGACCAATGAGGACTAAAGAAGAGCCATTTGCTAGTGTTCCATGTTTCAATATTCCAGTGATTTGTCTTCATGTTCTCCCACAGTTATAGTCACACCCAAAAGGATAGAACACTTACTTACAGTACCGCTATTGTGGAAATGATGTTTTCCGTTCATATTTTCAGTGGTTGCTCTTTTGGTATGTTGGATCTAGGATTGTTTGAACAGAGTGCCGCTGAACCCACTGGTACATTTTACTTAATGTAGGATAATATACCATGAAATCATCGCATTATCCCACAATCTCAGAGTTAAATCGTGATTTTGGTGGTGATCTCGGTTCTATCCCCGCCAATATTTCCAGGTCTCCCCAGAGATTGGAATGGTAGATCCTGGCCGAAGGCGGGGGTGATGGATGAGTTGCTTGAAAGCTTTGATCATGAGGCAGATTGGAGTTTTGCTGAGGCTGTGCAGACGGGCAAAAAGAACAGGATGTCATGATATAATCATGATTTTAATGGATAAAATGGTGGAATATTAGGGATTCAACCAGCAAATATGGCGATACAATGGGGATATAGTTTCTTGAAATAGGGATATGATATGACTATGACCAACAAATTTACATTCCAATTGTACAAGCTGGTGCCCAATCACTACAAGATGTTACAACTTTGCTTGGTGAATCATGGTTTATGAGGAAGTTCAATATAGTTAATGGGGTGTCCAAAGCAACTTATAGCCGGGTGGCCTCACCCTGTAACTGTTCAAATCTGCAATTTGAAACCCATTCGTGTCACCAATATCTACTATTCCCCATAGTGTACAGGGTGGTGGGTTAATTACCGCAAGCCCATGAAGTTCTACTGCTCCGTATAGTTTTACAGTTCTCGACGTTAAAAAAGGAACATGGTCTATGGAATAACCACCATAAAGATTTATATTAATAATGGTCTTACGATAGTGTTATCATAGTCAACATATTGATTTTGATTAATATCGAAGCATGTATTCCCGATAGCATTTATTTTTCGATAAAGTGTAAATAGTGAGGGTCATATATGATATTATAAACCGTGACTAGTGTAATAACATCTATGACATTAATGTCATGACAACATTCATATATAGATGTCGTAGATGTTGAAATATTCATGCAATTTCATTTCAAAATTATATATCTATGAATATGAAATTAGATGACATTGATATCATTTTCTCATGACATTCATGACACCAAGTAGCTAGATGTCCTTTACATGTTGTGACATGTTGCGGCTTTCCCTTATAACATGACTCATGTGACATTTATCATTCGCATTCACATGTCTTGATTTTCCAGTTTTGTATGACATGAATATCCCACTTCAGAACTGGATAGTAAGTCCCCCAAGTGGATTATCCCATTTACTGACTGGGTGAAGTAACCCCACTTCCTAACCAGTTACTGACTGGCCGTATAGGATATGTTTGTTATGTATATATTATCTATATTCCAATGGTATTTCAATGATATTCCCATAGACCATAGTGATATCCCCATAAACCATCGCTACTAACCTCCAGGTTGACATTTTGAAAATCGACGTGGACTCCTACGATTGCGCTTTGCTCCAAGCTCTCCTGAGAAAGGCGCGGAAGCGCTTTTCTCCTTCGCTGAGAGGAGGGGGGGTCCTCTGGTAAACTAACATAACCATGGAAAATCCCTTATACATGGAGATTTAAATGGGAAAATCATCTATAAATGGGGATTTCCAATAGCTATCTTAGTTTACAGAGGATAGTCACTAGAATAACTGGATTCTTCAATATCTATATTATAGGACATATGGAATGGTGATGATAGATGGAATTGTAATCAATAAATTGATCTATAATAATCAATAGTACTATTACCTTGATGTCTTCAGGGTGATTCCTATACAATGGATTATTAGGTTCTTGAAATTTGTGGCTATTCTTAGTGCTAGATAGTCCTATAGGTCCAAGATCCCCTGCAACAAAGCTCATGATCAGCAGGGTATAGCATTCCTCCACTGGTTGCGTAAAGGTAACATATCAAGCAACAAATGCATTGGGATGACTACCGCCTTCCTGCGTTAATAGCTGAAATATGCTAAAATACAACCCGCAAGAGCAAATTGTGTTGGTTCATCTCCGATTTTGACTAGCAACCCCTCCCCGCTCATATTCAATACACAAAGTATATATTTTTGATCCATTTTGGGTGCGCAGAAGGGGGCCTACAGTAAATCCCCACTAAATGTCCAATTCAAAAATACTATGGCCAATATATTCGAGATACTACTTTGATTCATATTTTGCATATTTGATATCTAAGATCCCCAGGTCCTTAGCCAAGTTTCACCAATCCCAGTGACTTTGAAATTTTCATTGGATGACTTACCAGTAATTGTCCCGCTCGTTTAAGCATAAATTATCCAATCAAAACATCGTCATCCCAGTTCCTTTTCCTTGGTTGATATTCGGAGTCGCCAGTGGGTCCATTTATCATTCCGTTTCCTTCCGTTCATTATGCTCATTTCAGGTTTAAGCCCTTGGCAGCCAGCATAAACCCTGATGTCCAATTCGATTTTTCTTATCCTTATGTTCATGTATCCTGGGGACCTCCCCAATCATACAACAATTGGTACAAATTAGTGAACGCTAAATTGGTAGAAATAAATTTGATGATTTTCCAGAAATGTTCATGTACTCACTGTTAAACAGGAATGACCATCAAATAATCCCTCTCTACCCGGAGCTGCCAAGTGATCCAACTTATCTACTCGACTCCAGTAGTTTTGCCAATGATTGCTGCATCATGTTTGCTGGTTCTGGTTGGATGGTTGGGTAATGCTTGATGTAGTAACCCCCAAAAATATAGAACAGTGAATCTTCACTATTTTAATGGATATTTACTTTTTTAATCTTTTTTGCGGACGACTATATAAATAGCTACAAACGTAATTGGATATATATATATATATACATGAATCATTACATATCTATGTGTATATAAATGTACATACATATATATATATATATTATGCATATATGCAATAAATTATTTACAGAAATACAGAGGAAAATAGTATCCCCCACAGCTGCCCCAGGTGAAAGCCTATGTGTTGGTGATGGAGTCGCAGCCTTTGAGCCTTGCCAGCTACACACGCACTTCATTTGAACTGACAGGGTACTACACTGGTACTACTTCAGGACGGGGTTCTAGTTATAGCCATGAAGCAGAGACTGAACAGATCGCGAAAGTTGATGAGTTCACAGTATTTGATGAGCAAAAATATGTGAAATGTATTGACATGTTGTGAAATCTAAAAAGCAAAAAATTGGGCGTGGTAACGAACACAGGTAGGGTGCATGATTCAGAAATGAGGTACATCCATGCATGGCAGTGACGACGAACCCGGATGGTCCGGGATACATCTTGGGTTCTTTGCAGAAACTGCCAAAGTCATCTCCTAAAAACTTGGAAGTTGAAGTACGGTCCCCCCAATGTTGGGGGATCATCCATTCAATTTTCCAGAGAGTAAACAAAATAAAAGATAGAACAATAATTTGCCACTACTTTAGTAGGATGTGTGCTCTCCAGAAAGTTAACGTAGAGACGGGAACTGCACAATCTGTTCGACAATTTTCCTTGGAAGACCATGGGTTTTCCAGGTCTATGTGGACTTGCTGGAGGGTAATAGCTTTGTTCTTTCACTTTGCCCTTCAAAATCATCCGCAATGACATTTCTCATTGGCTTGGTTGACCACACAATCTACAGAAACCGCCTTTATTCTTTGCGAGAAAAAGAACACATGGTTTCTTGTATCACTGGATTGGTTTAAGGGAAAATTTACAGGAAACCCCCATATTTGATGGGAAAATCCATGGTTTCCTGTAATTTTTCCCATTAACCAATCCATTGATTGTAGATGTTCCCTTAAACCAATGCTCCAATGACCGCATGCATCCGCATGCTTCAGGATCCCTCCACCCTTCAAGTTCGCGCGTGCTTTTAATAGCGATGATCCACTTGAACAAGGCCTAGTTGGCTGGGGGCCCTAGCAAGGGTGGGGGGGAGAAAGGAGTGGTTGGGGTATGTTGGGGTGGTTTCTTAGAGCAATCCTCAATCGCGAGAATGACACAACTGTTTGCGTTTGTCCGATTTTTTAAAGGAAAAACAACTGAATCCAGTGATTAATCATCAATTCCCTTATTAACATTGCCACAACCAGGGGGCTCATTTTCAGATGCATCTATTTCATGCTGATTATCATGTGGTTGAGGCTCCACAAATCAATTTCATTCCGCGATTCTGCTCATGGTGTTGTGGGACGGCAATCCAATAAATCCTGTACTTGAACAGTGCCCACCAATTGGTGACTGTAGGGGTTCTTAACTTTTGTAGGTAGATCTAGGAATTACGAACTAAGCTATGAACTGGGAACCGCTATCTCAACCAGGTAGTATGATGCGTTAATACTAATAAGAAGGGCATGTGCCAATGGGAGATTTCCGATGAACAAATCGGATTTCCTGTTGCAATGTGTGCCTACTGGAGGGTCCAGGATGAAATGCAACTTCAGTGTGATTAATGGAAGTAAGGTTTAATGGAGTATACAACGAACAAGCATGGTGAGATTGGGGTGCAACCTCTGTATGTAACTATAGTGGTATTCTTCTAGATAGATAGATTGATAGCTACATGTTTTTCTAGATGGATAGCTAGATAGCTACCTCAGCGGCCCTGCTTGGAGGACCATCCCACAAATCGTAACTGGCGAACTACACATCTACAACCCAGTAAGATTATACACTTGGATAACCCCACTGAATGGGGACTTACGATCACTAGGGGTATTAACCACCTACTAAGTGGGCCCAGACTGTATTCTTTGCGCTTTTGCTGCCAATGAGTAGTTTTTTTTGACACGGGCCCAGCTAGCTCAAAATTATGTTTTTTATTTGGTAAACTCGATGTTCATGAAGCAACATTACTCCGAGAAGATGGAGGATGAAGGGTTGCAATGTTCGTTATAGCACCTTCTCTTGATGGATTAGTAGACTACACACTTGCAAGGGGAGGCCCACGTTTAGGATAGCCAAGTTGACTTTTCTATATAATATATAATGGGGTTAACGTTTGGGTTTAACTAATAAGGATTATAGTTAATGGGTTTATAAAGTAACAATTTCACTGGGGGGCCTCATCTTGTAGACCTTGGCCTTTTAAAGATCAGATGGGTTTTGTTGAATTGTATCCCCTCTAAAAGGTAAAACTGCTACTAGCTCTTTATCGACCAGATTTCTCCCCCCCCCAGCGTCTCTGGGGTGTTGGTGTTGGGAGCAATCTTGATGAAATGGTTTCAGATTTATATCCCAGGTTGGTGATAAATTACATGTTTAATATGTGATAATATATGTCTGATTTGCTTAGCTCGTATACTGAGGTACACATATAGATCACTGGATTGGTCAAAGGGAGAATCTTATCCGAAAACCATGGTTTTACCAATGATAATAGAGGTTTCCTGCAGGCATTCCCCTAAATCAATCTAATGAATAGATGTATATTATAATCATCCTGAAGTAGATAGAATATGGGATGTTCAAAGACATTCCCATTTTAGTGGTGATTTGCTTGAAATTTACATATTCTATCTAGTCCAGGATTACTATAACCAATCCAATGAATAGATATATTTTTTTTCCTCTGGCACACAGTTGCAGTAAAGCAGCGGCCAAGCGTCCAAATTCATGCTGGGAACAAATGCTGGAAAAATATGGTACTAGGACATGACAAAATCCGGACCAATGTGATCCCCAAAGAGCCCTTGGTTGAGAGCCTCGCATCGCTCCAAAAAAATCCTGTTCTATTTTTACATCGGCTACAAGATATTGGGAGACCGCAGACACTGTCGCCTGCGCCAGGGCTCCGCAGAACGCCGGTACTCCTTGAGTTGGGCTGTACGGAATCGGCCAACGGAATCACGTCGATGGCAGGTGCATCCGGTGCGGCCAACGGAATCACGTCGATGGCAGGTGCATCCGGTGCGGCCAATGAATCATCCGGTGCGGCCAATGAATCACGTCGATGGCAGGTGCATCCGGTGCGGCCAATGAATCACGTCGATGGCAGGTGCATCCGGTGCGGCCAACGGAATCACGTCGATGGCAGGTGCATCCGGTGCTTCCGGTTCAGCCCGAGCTTGAAGGGCGAGTTCGCCGAGCGCAAGCAGACAGAAAGCCAAATAGATATATACATATATATATATATATACATACAACAATTTTATATATATATATATACATATACATTATTGATATTATTTACATTTACTATATACTGTAATTAACATCCTATATACATATAATATATATATATACACATTATATACATATTATTTTGAACATCCAGGCAGGGGCTTTTGCTCACAGGTTGTTCCTTATCCTATCAGCTGCAACTTGTGCGGCCAGAGCCTTGTCCTCCGATACTGTGGGCCATGAAATTGGGGCTATGTTCTCCCATCCAACGGGAACTATAGACGTATCTACCACAAACCCATTATTTAGCCTATAGTTAACTGAAGCATATCAAGCATAAGTCCCTATGTTTGTTGCTTAAACCCACCGTTTTTGGCTGGTCAAGTCCCCTATTCGGCGGTTTTTACCTCCTAGCAAAACAATATTCCACATTGTATCATAGTGTTATGCCTAGTTACCTAGTTATAGTTGTATCTACCCTAGAGCCTAGATGACCTAGTGATAACGAAACTAAAACAATCAGACACCTGTCATACACAAAGCATAAATCCATATTTTTCAAAAATTTCCTGGTTCATTTCACGTGTTTTTGTGTTTTTTCCATTTTTTCCATGTGTTTCCCAAATTTCAATGAAACATCACCATGTTCATTGGTGAAATCCAGGTAAAACCGCAAATTTTCGCAACCTTTTCCTTTTCCCCAAAATTTTCCATCAAAATCAGGCCCCAGTCACCCAAGGACTACCAACTCCTGGTCTTTTCGGAGCATGACACGATCTTCGTCCACCGGGACTTGCTGAATGACCTGGAGATGGTGCCAGTAGGACGGCGGTGACCTCGGTTGGGTGATGAAACACGAAGGACCTGTGGTGATTTATGGATACTTATAGAGGTTACCCAGGATTTAAGTGGATAAAAAGAGGGATATGATCATGAAACATGGAGATTGAAGCATATTTAAACCATGATGAAGAGGGATTGAGCTATAAACAGATGAGGATATTGATTATATATAGACATCAGGGATTTACAAATCCATTTACAAATCCATGAAATGATGGTTGATTGATGATATCTAAACCAATCAATCGTTGATTGGAAGTTGATAAGATTATATCAGTTGTTAACTGGTTAGTATGTCATTCATGTACCCTTTTTTGAAATTATACTACCTGAATTTAATTGGGGACTAAGCCATATTCAGGAAACCTATCAACCAACCTATCAGCTCACGTGTGCCTTGTCATGTTAGTTGGGTTAAGAACCAGTGGAAATGATGATTTTTCATGGGATTATGACTATCCAGATTGGATTTAACGAGATGGCCATCAAGCAATAAGGATTCATATAGCCTTTGGAATGTTTTTTTTGAATATGAATGGGGATATAGTAGCTAGAATGGGATCACCCGCTATCATCAAAAGTTTGATTATGACTAGCCATATTCCGAGGATCAGCTACTTGTTTTTTCCTGGTGGGTTATAATCTCTTGCAACTGAGATGTACTGGGCTACCCCCCACTGCCTAGCCCTGGAGACCTAATTCCGGCAACATCCAAATGGTGGCTTCCTGCGCTGCAAAGGGTACCCCCGATCGTGATGTGAACGTTGGTTTATGCGAGAACCTCATTAGCTTGTTCGATATATCTACAATGTCAATTCTTAGTTTGTTTATGATCCCTATGAATTCTATAGATATATCAAGACAATATATACACCATAAATCCTGGTTAACCTACTGGACGAAACAAACTTAGCCAACGACGGCACCACCTTGTGGTTGGTGTTTGACTTTATTTTACTGGGCGCCTGCCGGTGAAGTCAAGCCTGACATGTCTACGTATGTTTATCAGATTCAAAACAGTACGTATGCATGAAGTATGCCAAATACAATTTCATTACCATTCTAATCACAAATGGCATCAGACCCGAAAGTGTCATCATGTATCATCACTTCAGCTGTCTTGCACGTATGTTTGTATCGATCAAACATAAGTCAAAATCGTGTCGATTTGGTGTTAAAATCCATAGGTGCGACCCTGGCAGCAGGCAACACTTTGTTATTGACTTGGTGAAATGACGGGTGACTGGGGTAACAACAGATGGTTGATCAATCGAGGGATCTCCCAGAATGAAAATATACAGGAGGTAGATGATAACAAGTGATATACCAAACCGACCCCTCTACTTATTCCTTCCAAAAAATCATTAGTGGTTGTAAACCAAACAATAAACTATCCCCAAAATCACCATTTTTATGGGTGAGATTCAGACCATCCCCAAATGGTGGTAGTTTATGGCAGCCAGGCTTTCCCACATGATTGTCCCAATCTACCCGGCGGCAGGACAGCTCTTTTCTTGGACGCGGTATCCGCTTCGTTTTCCTGTGGACGAGTTGGACTGTTTCTCGCGAACGAGGGTTCAACGGTTGGGGTCCAGGAGGTCTGGCGTCCTCCGAAAATGTTTGGAGGGAACATTCAGAGGGTGTTTACGGATTCACGCTGTGGGATTCAAACATGGTTTGCTGGAAAATCCCCCATTTATTTTGTGATTTTCTCATTGACATGTGAGTTCACAATGGATCCTGGAGAGTATCTATATAGATATTAGATTGCCAAACCCGTATGTTTAATCCACTACTTGGGGAATCTATAGTGAATATTTTTTGGTGGAGTTCCTGAAGCAAATCCAAGAATATTATATGGGACATATTCTCACAAACCCCCAAAAACACACGGGCTCACAGCACGCCTTTCCAATTCATAAATATCACCTTTGTGTTGAATTTGTTGGGCTCCAAGATGGTTTAACTGCAGTTCCACAAGCAGTTCTGTTCGTTGGGTTGTAAACTCCATTAACTGCAATTGTCATAGATATGAGCCAACTTAACCATCATAAATCAACAATAAATCCGCATGTTTGCAGTTTAAGTCACCATAAATCGCTATCCTTTCTGGGGCACCACTCCACTTGGAAGTGCAGTTCCAGTGCACTAAGTGGAGATCATAGTTACAAGCGGCCCGCATGTCCCAACTCATGGGGGCCTACAACCAAAGTTATTGCCCAGAAAAGTTGACATTTCAAGATGGTTCAACCATATAAAACCCCCCTATGTTTACCCATTTTCTTGCTGAAATTCTCTCAGTTTCACCACAAAACAAAGGGGCGAACCTCAGTCCTCCCCTGGCGCAGTTCCAGGTTTTCAGCGTTCGCGTTTTCTACACCCCAGCGATGCCGCGGACCGCAGCCTGGGTGAAGAGAAAGGAAAAGGTGGAGGACGCGCCGAGCACGGCGCGGTGGGGTATGAAACCCACGAAACATGGGGATTTCACGGTTATATCACTGGATGCCATGGGTTATGATATGTGGTAATATGTGGTAATATGGAATTCATCGATATGGTCATGATGAAGAAATTGATATGAATGGACGCATGTGAACGACATCAACAGGGCATTTGATTATTCACTGTCAGCGTGTCCTCCTCTTCTTCCTCCGACATCAGCATCATCAAGCTGGATGAGGAAAGGTCAAGTGACTCCTGGAGACTTTTGAAAAGGTCAAGCCTTCCACCCCGAACTTGCAGAGTCGTGTTGCTCATCGTTGGAAAGCAAAGTCGTCCAAAAAAAAAGGTGAATATAGGTGAATGCATCGAATCCCAGCGAGGCAGCTGTCAAGAACGCGGTTGCAAAGAGCGGAAAACAGGCTCCGATATGCGGTTCGGCCTGGCAGTGGATGACCCATCCCCAGTGGACCTGGCAGAACCGCTACACGGACGATCCGTGAATGGTGCGTTTTTGCGGGTGTTCCGGGTTGTTTTTTGCTCAGAATTTGCCATGATTTACCCACCCGGACTGGAGGATTTAGCAAAAAAAACATGGGTATTTAGCAACAATTGATGGGCCAAGCAGCGAATAGGGATATTGATCTGACGATGACATTACCATCCGGTAATCCCACATGGCTAGCCGGGAAAACTCTCCATAAATGGCGGTTTATACCACGGGATGATTCACAAATAAATATCCCACAATGGTTCACTCTACCCTCTGGGAAACTAACATAGCTAGGGCAGCTAGGGATGATCGACCATTTAAAGATGAATTGCCCACTAAATATTATGATTTTCCATAGCTAAGTTAAATTTCCAGAGGTTCAAGAATATTCGATAGCAGACATGACCACTTGCGATCACTATGTGAATGATGTTTAGGCCCCTTAATATGTCATGCCCTCAATGGGATCCTGAAATGTTGGGGCCGGACACTTCCAGGACGGCTGTCGCCCAAAGCGGTCCCCTTGGATTTCGTGCGAGAATGGTTGGACAGCGGCAGCCGAACGCCCATAGCCACCTTAGAAGCTTGAAATGGTGCAGTCCACCGGGATACAATGTTTGTTGGTAAACATCAGAAAGGCTGGGGCTGAGAATGGTGGATGTATCTATGGCGGGTGGGGTGGGTTGCTATATCAACTTTTAAATCAACTTATAGCTGGGGGAGGCCCAGGTTGTGATCAAATTCAAACTGAAAGAATGGATGCTTCACAGAGTGGGAAAACAATCGGTTAGAGGTAGTTTGAAGTAGGGAGTTGTTTGTTGCTATGAATGGGGACATGTTTCATACCTTGTTTTTTTCCGGGGGGAGTTTAAGGTCAGCAATAAACTGGCACCTTTTGACCCAAGAGGCAGTTGATGGGTCAAGATAGAAATTTATTGGTGAAGAATGATTGCAGTAGACACCATACCCTGCAGAAAACAACCTAGCCATTGGAAAACCAAAATGTAGATATCATGATAAATCAATGTCCGATTGCCTGTGTTAACCTGAATTTCGATACGATGAAGGCAAATTACTGGCAAACAGTTTAGAAGGAAACTGCCCACCATCGTCCACAAGGGGATATCAAGCTACGAAGCCAGGAACGAATTTGGCGCAACATCACCACAGTCGTTGAAACGGCAGTAGAAGCCTCGCCTCTGCAACATGTACGCTACATCTTGGACCTTTGTCCCTTGCTTGCAAGACTGATATGGGTGTGTCTGAAAATGGGGGTACCCCAACTTACGGCCATTTAATGGAGAATACCACGATAAATCATGATAAACCACTGGATTTTGGGGGCAGCCTATTGTCAGACACACCCAGATGCTTCCCTAAAACTGAAAGATCCAAAAAAGAAGTGAAAGATCTGAAAGATTTGAAGACTCCAACCTAGAGACCTCGAAAGAGCCTAGGACTAGATTCAGACAGAAATGATCTTGGACCATCTTGGACCAAGGCTTTGGTCTACCTCCCTACACTGTTGAGTCATAAACCCACTTTTTTTAGAAGGGATGATATATTGCTGAAGACCAGGTCCTTGCTGTTTGGCTCAGTATGGCCCGTTATGATTCTGAGCGCAACTGGTGTTCTTACTGAACCCAAGTTCTTCAAATCATGTCAACACCGCTTTGTTTGACACTTTGAATGATTTAGAACCACTAACCACCAAGAACTTTGGTGAAGACCCCAAACCCTCAGTTGTCACCACTTCAAATCTCCAGGATGGACAGCTGTTGAACATGTTGACCAACGATCATCTACAAAGGACCGCACACCGCAGGCATCGCAGGCAGGATCCAATGGATCAATGGGAGGTCGAAGCACCAGGGAAACCTGGGAATAAGTGATGATACCCTCTGGTAATTAAACGTAGCTATCGAAAAGTGTCATTTTTATTGGGAAAAATCCACTATTTCTATGGCCATTTTCAATGGCAAACTGTTAAATTACCAGAGGGTAATGGGGATTTCATCGTTGATAGATTGGTCTAATGGGGGTGTCATGGGGGAAACCAGCCATTTTATGGGAATACAATGGGGATTTTCTAGGATACTGATGGGATCTTGACATGACATTCTCGGATGTGTTGAGTCGATGATTGTTGGCACATTTTACCAATGTGAAATCCGCTACCTGGAGAATCTATCGAGAATAGGTTGTATTTTCTGGGGGTGTCCTTAAGCATATCCAAGTGACAGTTGGATAATGTTGGAATATGTTGGATATATGATTCATTATGTGCCTTGAATGGGGAATTGTTTTCAATACTGGTGGATTTTTAGCAACAGAAATGAGGTCGTCCCGGTTGTCGCAAGGGTGTGACATGATTTTTGCCCGCTTTATTTACCAAATTGACTGCTCCCTGTGAAATTGGGAGCAGTCCTGGAAATGGTGATTTAACAAACGACAACGGATCGTTTTTTGATGTAAATTCATGGATCAAACCAAAGAGTACTGGTTGCTGATAGGAAATTTGTGCTGGAAACCAAGAGCACTGCCTCTGATGGGCGGATTGGTTCCTGTCACATCGCGCCATGCTTGTTGCATTAGATTTGGTCGATGGATCTATCAGCCGTAAAGGATAGTTACATACTTATCCTCCCATCTATTATGAAATGTATATGTCATTATATGCATACAGAGGTCACGCACATTTTCTGATTACGGGACCGAATCCATACTTGGTGGATCATCCCATTTAGCAAGTGGTTAAGAACCCTTTGCGCAAGTTCCAAATTCGTCAGGATATCCCCTATGCATCCCTATACTTATATAGCCATGATAAATATGATTATTAACCAGTTACGATTCGTGGAATGATCCCCCAGGTACCCCAAGTGTTGGTTTACTCCATGAACTACTTCGATATATTTACATATATTTACAATAAAGGAGTGATGTTCCCCAACTTGGCGAATGAATTGAGGCCGTTCAGATTCCTCGGCTCGGGGCGCCTGTCCTGGACACGGTGAAGCCCGCCCCTGACGTCTTTCGCAATCCTTGACACAGGTGGGAAGATGGGTTGAGGAGCAAAACAATCACGTCAGGGTAGTATTGGGTAGTATGGGTAGATCCGTAAACTTGAGTTGTTGAGCTGATGATGAACTTGTTGTGTTAGATATTGCTATGTTTATGAGTAAATGGCAAGTAGTGAATAAATGTAAAGCATGTAGACTTTGACGTTCCGTACAGGAATATGAATCTGTATGAACATGTATGAACCAACAATAGTTTGGTCTTTTGTCACAAAAGGGGCATACCATGCATGGAGCTAAGAAATCAACTGAGTCATTCGCCTGGTTCAACCAACTCATTCCCGTAACCAGCCAAGTGAAATGGACTTTTCTGATCATTTGTGAAGTCCAGTTTATGTCCAGTTGCCAATTTTCAGGCTTGTTTCACAACGACAACCCATCCAAAAAGGGGCCCTAAATCCTAAGGAAACCACAGTTGGGGGGACACCACCTGTCGAGGTCAAGACGAGTTGGTGATCGAGACCTGAGTTGGCGCCGGTGTCGGTAGTAGCTGTGGAAAGATCCATGCGATTTTGTTGGGAATAATAAGATAGGACCTGAGTATACCTCAGTTACATTTTGTTGGTTTCTAGAGCTGAGGTAATGATTGATAGGGGAATGTGTTTGATTAGTTTAGTCGGTGTTTTTTTTTTCACTTTGCCAATGGGAAGTACACCGGACAATGTGAACAAGAAATGGATTTAAATGGTCCCATAGTTGCCACCGAAGAGTCATTGGGATGACGGCCAGCGAGATCAGTGAAACACTGGCGGCTGTGTTGACAGGTGGTCGAAAATCCGGTGTGTTTTTCAACCGAGATTTCGACTGGTGGTGAAACAGGGTTAAATATCACGACCGAAATGGTGCTCAACTAGTGTGACTACTGGTTGCGCATGGTTGAACAATTGAACTTCTGTTTAAGTAGTGGTCAACAGGTGATATGAATGGGTGATTGATTTTGAGGGCTTCCAAACATCATTATTGTCATGTTTGACACACTGGATATCATATCATATCCGACTGGATATCCCCATGTCCACTAGAGGTGCTCCTTTTGAAACCACCGAAGGACATCATTGGTAGACAAGGATATCAAGAAACAATGTAGACATAGTGGTAACTGATTAATGCCATCCTTTTTACATTTCATTGGAACAAGTATGTTCAACATAATTGTCTTTTTTTGCTTGAGTATATAATATTATATAATATTGTTTTTAGAACCATAAGGTAATTTATCATAGCACCCAATTATACAATAAACCACATATAAATACATCATTGTACCACTCGAAGTGATACTTGATCACATGTAAATATATAGATACATACACTACAACATTGCAATTATCAATGGCAAACTTAGCTATTCAAATCTACATTAAGACAGGATATTATTGTTCATGATATCTTGATATATCTTGATATATCTTGCATAGAACTCAATATCCATTTTTCATGTTCATCGGTGATTACATAAACCAATATTGGTTGTATACCTACGCATGGTCACTGTTTGTTTTCACAATATGGCTGCTTTAACCGTGTTTTGATCTTGCGATTATGTATAGATATGTTTCTTGTTTAACCATGTATACGTTTTCCACAATAAAATGGTACGGCAACTATCGGCTTGATTCAGTCAGGATATTGAGGTGGATCAGTTTCCCGGCCACAATGCTTCATTTTGACTTTGGGACCCAATATAGCCATATAGCCTTCAAAAATCTGCAAAATCAGGACTTCGTGGGATTCGATCGTTGGGTGTGTCTGAAATGGGGGATCAACCCTCCAAAAGCGCTCTTTTTCATATGGAAAATTGATCAACTATGAAAAATGGCTCTTTTGGAGGTATACCTCCATTTAACCAGTGGATTTAGGGGTACCCTTTGGTACATGTTTGAATACTGGAGGTAGGGGATTTCCCACAATTCATATCTTACAAACCCTGTTAGTGACGGTGAAAATCAACCATTAGTTTCACCCATCAGTTGACCATCGTCCGAAAATCAGAAAATCACTTGATCTGTTTGTTTACCCTCTGGTTATTTAACATAGCTATGGAAAATGGTCCATTTATAGATGATAAACATATATAAACATGATGATTTCCCTATTAAAGATGGTGATTTTCCATGGCTATGTTAAATAACCAGAGGGTAAATCTTACAAACCAGAATGAGGACCAAATATGGTGAAATTCCTTGGCTTTGCCACCGCACCAGGAGCTTCGCCCGCACGGCGCCATCCTGCGGCGCCCTTCTCCCCGTTCTCCCGTTGCGGAGGACAGGGTCCATAAAGCAGGGCCGGGTTCTAGATCAAGGGAAACCATAAATAAATACATGGTGAGCCCCCCCCCCAGTTACTCGTACGTTTGTTGCTCTGTAAACCCCATGAATATTTTATGGTTACATCCTCCATAAACCGTGGTTGACCTGAATTACAAGTCAACATAGCTATCGTTTGGGGACCTGAGCAGAAATACTCATACATCCACCCAGTTGTTCATGTAGAACACACTGAAACCTTCAAAGAATGTTTCTTAAATCATTGTCGTCGCGAGTAAAACCTCGTTTTCATCGGTCCATTTCCAGATTTCGTATCCACATACATGCAGCCAGTTGTTCATGTAGAACACACTGAAACCTTCAAAGAACGTTTCTTAAATCATTGTCGTCGCGAGTAAAACCTCATTTTCATCGGTCCATTTCCAGATTTCGTATCCACATACATCCACCCAGTTGTTCATGTAGAACACACTGAAACCTTCAAAGAATGTTTCTTAAATCATTGTCGTCGCGAGTAAAACCTCATTTTCATCGGTCCATTTCCAGATTTCGTATCCACATACATCCACCCAGTTGTTCATGTAGAACACACTGAAACCTTCAAAGAATGTTTCTTAAATCATTGTCGTCACGAGTAAAACCTCACTTTCATCGGTTCATTTCCAGATTTCGTATCCACATACATCCACCCAGTTGTTCATGTAGAACACACTGAAACCTTCAAAACATGTTTCTTAAATCATTGTTGTCGCGATTTTCTTCAGTCCATGTTCAAATTTGAAAGGTCAATTTCCATGATTCACTCCTCATTAAATCACCATTTTCTCAGATTTCCCAGGGTTTTCTCCTGTCGGGCGCCATGTCGCGTCGCGGCACCAGGACTCTCCAAGGGAGCTTCAGACACAGGCAGCGCCGCTTTCAACAAAGGAGGTCGCTGGATCCAGCTGGGTGGAGGTTAGTGATATTCCATGCCCTCTGGTAAATTAAGATATAACTATGAATCACCATGTTTGATAGGTAAATTCAACTATAAATGGTCCCTTTTCATCCATTTTCCATATCAAACAGTAGCAATTAAGATATAACTATGGGAAAATCCATTCGAGGAGTTTGAGTCGCAACATTTGTCAAACCATTGGAGCGTTTTTTCAGCGATGTTGAGGAACTTGTTGTACTTGATGTGCAGCGTCACATGTCTCTGGAATGTGCGTGGTTGAGCTTGGACAGAAACGATATTCCAAAACTGCCGTGGGAAACAGGGCTTTGGGACAGTATTTTTGGGAATGCCACTTCTGTGAGTTGAAACCTCAGCCTTTGCAGAGACTTCCAGTTCCATCCACCATCGAAGCAGTGGAGACAACAGTGCAGACCTGGCAGTTGCATGCCTTGCCCTCAGTTACCAACTCAGAATGTGAAAAGAGATGTGCTTGCAAGGAAAACCACTGATGTTGCTGAAGAGAGTAAATTCTTTCACCAGATTACTTTTCTGCAGAAGGGACTTCTTGTGCCTGGTGTGGGGACCACCTTGGAGGCTTGTTGCGGTTGTCGAGTCATGCAGATTTTGTGCAGCACATCATGGGTCTTGAAATTTGCAATGAACTTCTTTCCAGACGATGCCTGGGGGCTACAAAGCAGAATAAGGCTGCCTTGATTCTATCCCGCAGCGCTATCGTGACTACCATTTTGAATAGGTAAATCAACCATCAATGGCCATTTTGAATAGCTAAATCTTGGTTTAGCAGAGAGTATATGATGTCAATCGCGGATCAATAAACCATGGTTATTTATTAGGAGGGATGCCCCCAAATAGTGACAATCTGCTATGAAAAGGGTACCAGGTCACCATGGGTTTCAATATATTTCAATACTAAACTGGTCAAATGACTTGATGATTTGGCAGTACTTCCCAATGGATTGGAAACCTCCATATATAAGTATTATAGTTTGGATGGTTTATCCCACTACTTATCCCATTGGTTACAGGCTTTCATAGTTCGCAATAGGTTTCCTTCAACTATCCATGGCCATAGTAGATGTTTATTTGACACACACAGAGATAGATGTTGTTCCGCAATGAGACGGGTGATATAACCTAGCAATCATGGGGATAAGTGGCAGTTTCCTGAAGCCAATTGTTTCCCACAAATCTCATTGTTGGAAAATAACCCATCATTAACCTGAAATCCTCTTGAATTCCCCGTTGTAAACCCAAAATTACCCAATTCTTATCATCTTGAATCCAACCAAAAAGCAACTCCCAAGCGGAAAAAAGAACACACTTTCCATCCACAGAATCACTATAGAGATGGTCACTATCATCCCCATTCATGGTAGTTGTTTATGGCAATGGAGTTCTCACATGAATAGATATTCCCATGTTTGATATCCAGATAAACCCAGCATACCCATCATTTATCCCCATGATATTCCCATGTCTGATTGTAAAATCACCATAGAATCCCATTTCATCACCATTGAGTCACTAATTTTGTTGGTGAAATCACCATAAATCACCATTTAGCATGAGATCATCATGGACAATCCCATATAATCTCTGGCAATTTAACAGTTTGCTATTGAAAATGGCCATTTATAGTTGATTTTCCCATTAAAAATGGTTATTTTCCATAGCTATGTTAGTTTACCAGAGGGTAATCCCTGTATAATCCATGATTTTGTTTCCCCTTTTGGCATCTGGCGCGCCGGGTCGCCAGGTCGCTGCATCAAAAGGCATCGGGAAGGCCTGGGGAAAAATTCAGTGGTGGTGCCTCAAACGAGCGAAGTGAGCAGTGATCAATTCTGTATACCCTCTGGTTATGACTAACATAGCCATGGAAAATGGCTAAGTTTGGATGATTTTCCCATGACAACCTGGGTTTATAGGGGATTTTCCGTGGCTATGTTGGATAACCAGAGGGTAATTCTATTACATGTTTTACATAATCCATTGTGTGAACAAGTACAAGTACGTACAATTCGTTATGATTTTAATGGAGATGATGGGAAGCCCTATCAATCAGTAGAACAAATGATGTAACTAGACGATGCTCAAGTTGGTTTCTAAGTAGACTTACGGATGGATTTCTGATGGGTGCATTGTCTGGATAGCTGCGGCTGATCATCCCATTGATCTGGATAAATATATTGTATATATATATATAATACACATTTGTAGATGTATAATATATGTATATCTATATATAAGATGTACCCCATAGAAATGATTTCTTGACCATGGCACGTTTGGTTCTTACCGCAATATGGGGCCCCCAAACATCAGCAAAAATGGTCAGTTCATCAGCAAAAATGATGACTTAAGCAAGAAACATGGTGATTTATATTGATTTATGCAATTTATGATTGGTTTCTGTTAGTCTCGGTTTATGGTGGATGTATCGAACAACTTAGATGGGTTTATAAATCACTTGGGGGCCAAGCGTGTAACCTCAATGTGGATTTTCACAAGCAAAATTGTGGGTTTTGTCTGCCTAGATTTGGATGTTACGAAAGATGTGAGTGCAACCAACCAAAGATGTGGGCTTCAAGGACCGACAATGTGGATGTTCCCAAAGGAATGACATGGACGTGACCCAGAAAGAGAATGTGACGTGATGTTACCAACCAAATATGACGCAAAATTGTGAGCTTCAACCAAAATGAGCGGTGTTACCATCAACTCCAGTGGGCTGATGGTTAGTTGGAGATGACTTTCTCCAAATTGTGATCATCCAACTGGGAATCCGGTTCTTCGTTCATCAGAAGTTGGGTCTGTCTGATGCCACCAGGGGTCGCAACCGTGGCCCTCCGGTTCAGCCTTGGTCCTCCAGTAATCAAACGTGGTTTGTCGGACAATCCACCATCTAGTTGGATAATTTTCCCAGCTAAACCTCCGTTTTGCCGTTTGAATACCGAAGGGTAAAAGCACCAAAACAAAGAAAGAAGTGACATGCCTCAGATCTTTGGTGCATCAGAGGCCGCATCCTCATTCCATCGCCATACTTTGGCTGGTTTAGGCGCGAAGGTCGACCTTGCCATGAAACAAAATACTTTGTCTTGCACTAAACCTCATTTGGCTCAACCTTCATTTGGGTACGTACTTCAATCGTTTGCTAGAAATGGTGATAGAAGCCAACCAGCTAGACATTTGGTCTTTCTTTGCATTTTGCAGAGTATGGAAGATTGGCTATGTTTACATTGAACATCATTGAACCAAAAAGCCTTATGACAGACATAATCCCACCTTAATGTCACCAGTTCAACATCTGGTTGGTATGTTTTTGGTTGAGCCTCAAGACTATGAGATCCTTAAATCATCCCCTGACGAAAGAATCATACTCCTTGTTGCTGCTCCTCACATGCAAGGGCTTCTAAGGACAGAAAACTCACCTTTTTTTCCGGGAATTGATTCTTCCCCGATCCTAGTGATGTCCATTGAAACTCCACTCTACAACCAACATCAGCGTCACCATGCTCCCGCCATGGGCATCTGCTGGCTGGCAGCTGCGGCACTGGCAACAGCAAATGAGGTGGAAAAGTGGGGGAGAACCCATTTGACATTTAATAGGATATAGTGGGACTATATGGGATTATATATATTTTATATACATATTATAGAATTACAATGATATAATTAGATGTGTGTATATATATATTTGTACATGAGGTATGGTCCAAAGTCTGCTAGACCACTTGAGTAGGGAGTGCTCTCTCGTGTTTGCAAAGTGCACCAAACACTGAGCGATGCCTATCTAATTGTGTATAATGTCCACATCTGAAGGTGTTTTAGACAACGTTGCGTACATGCAAGAGGCCAAATTAGCTATACCCCTAGCCATACACACAGCGATGCGCATTTGTTCAAAAAGTAGCGCCATGCCACAGATAGACCCATTCATTCCTCCTATCTTCCCTTTCTTTCCTTTTTCTTTCCTCTTTCTTTCCTCCTCCTTTCCTTGTTAGTAATCCCCATTGTTTGTTCTCCGCATATTATATGCCCATATTAAATCCCCAGATGGATCTCCAAATTCCATGCTCAAAAAGAGTCGCAGGCGCCATTCCCCGACTACGACTGCCGTCACCTGGACCACAGCGGCCCCAACGGTCGCTTGTTGGACTGGGCCGCGTGGCGAACGGACTTGCAGACGGCTCAGCACCTTGGCGTGGAGCGGGGGATTTGCGTGGTGCGTCAAAAATGGTGAGATGGCTATGGCTCAAAATTATGGTACCTAAAATGGTCATTTTTAATGTTGAATTAATATAAACCAATCAATTATAGGGTTAATAATTTTGAGCCAAAAATGGTGAGATCTTGACCGCTATGGTCGCATTGGTGTTTTGTTCATTGAGAGCTACTGCAGCTCCGCCGGGTTGGAGGGACCACCTTCTCAATTGCATCGAAGTCGCTTGCTCAGCATCTACCTGATGTGCAAATCCTGGACCAATGCTTCGAAGTCAATTTCTTCTCGGCGTCAGGAACGCGGTCAAAGGATTCAGCGCCTCCTGCAAAAACGACGCAGAGAGGCAAAAGCAGCCCTTTTCACCAGCGCCTGTGGGCATCAGTGCTGCCGCTCGCCTTCTTCGCGGATTGGACAAGGCTGCAGAATTTCATTTGCCAGGGTTGCGGCGACAACCTAGATATGTTTGAATAGCTGGGTCTTGTGTGGAATATATAAGCAACTAAAGTATACATTTGGGTGACTGGACTTGGTTGCGCTATTGTCAGACAAACCTTGACAAACCCATATTCATATAATCAATCCAAGTACTAATTGGGAAGTTAGCCGTCAAAAACAAGGTTTAAAAACATGTTTAAACATGGTGTAACGACCATGAAATGGGGATATCTATTTAATGTGATATAAGATACTCCCTTAGCTGCGCCCCAATTCATGACTAGATCCTGTACTAAATGAGAGCTTTGCTGGTGGGTATCCCAAGTTTGTCTCCAAGTAATTGGGGGAGAGCTACTACAACTAGCTACCCATCAAAATAGTTTAATATCACTGAGGCTGCTTCCCTTCCACACGATGCTTTTCTTGGGTTACTCCCCGCTCGTATCCAAAATTACTTTCCCAGGTTACGGACAAGAAGGGCCTCCCAAGATAAACAACTTCGGATTGAATTGAATCCCAAGATAGTTAACCCCCAAGATATCTGATAAAGCATCTACTGTAAGTTCAATGAGGTTCTGTTGGTTTCTCTCTGATCGAACTGGAACTCACGTGCTACCCTTTCGTCAACTTCCCCAACTACCAGGACTGCCCCACTTACGTGCTTAATAATCGCGGTTAATAAATCCTTTAACTGGGTCACCACATTTGCTGGTGAGTTATAACCCTACTTACTGATCAGGGCAGATCTGATGTGTGTTGCTTTTCGAACCCTTAAACTAGAAGTAATGATCGTTATATATCCCATACCCTCTAGTTAACCAAGTTATAAGTTGACTTAGCTATCGTTTCGGGGCACCACCTTGTATAATTGTTTGTAAAAGATGGGGACTTATATTTGTATCAGCCCTGCGGGATATCGAAGATGGGCCATGTATATACATCCATATTGTCAATATATAATGTATTTGTGCATTGTTCCACCTCTATGTATTTATGTATCTCCACATATTGAGGTTTCCATATGTCATATGTATCCCTGTGTATACGCATGTATGTGTATTTGTGTATATATATATATACATATATGTGTGTATATGTGACAATCTCACATACATGTTATTTTCATACGGATACATATCTTTGTATACACATCGTAGCATGTTGAAGTGTTGCATTTACATTTCGCTAAATATACATGCACACGTATATGTGCTGGAATGTGTCTGTGTCTATGTATAATGATGTTTAAATATATGCGTAGATATGCATTCAACAACATTTCACCCAAAGACAGGGAGGGATTGATTGATGTACACGTACACAAGTTTGTGTGAAAAGGTAGGGCTAGCCTTCAATCCAGGTGTTCATGATGGTTTGTTCATTGTTTGGGGCAGAAAAAGTTGCCAATCCCCATTTTCAGACACATGCATGCAGCAAATTGTTTGTGACAACATTGACTATCCTGAAACTTTGTTGCCTTCATACCCCATTTTTGTTGGGCAAATCACTAGTTGGGCAAACATACAGCCAACCATTTGGGTTTCATTTTATACGGTGCATCCATTCCAGACAGGGGTATATTCAAAATAGAAATATATCGTTGATTATGGGGTTTGCCTCCTGATACTTGTACTCCGAATTTTGGTTGGGTAAATCTCAAATGTTCTGAAACCTGCACTATTAGCGTAAATCTGATCCATTCTGAACTCCTTTAACTGCGTAAAAGCAACGGCTTTTCCGAAAAAAGGTGTTTGGGCACTTGGAAGTGCAGGCAGCGAGTGAACGTGCAGTGGATATAGCCATCGCCATGTTTTTTTGGGGATTAAAATCCCATGATTTTTGTTCCACTAAAAACCCAAACTTTTCCCATGAAAACTCTCACAGGGTCAGTCATCCCTATTTGTGGGTTTGTAACCATGGTTATACCCATAGTTATACCCATATTTAAAACCGTTTATAAGGGTTTAAAACCTAACCATGGCAGGGAGTCTAACCATTTGTAGGGGTTATTGCCATTGTTATATCAACTGCAGCCCCATTGTAGATACGCTTACGGTTAGCACCTGAAAGGTACAACCAACTTGCCGCCCAGGAGTTGGTTGGCGACATCCCATGGAGTCACGACCTCGTCGTTGAATTCAGCGGTCAGATAGGGATACATGGAAAATCACAATTTTCAATGGGAAAATCAACTATAAATGGCCATTTTCAATAGCTATGCTAAATTACCAGAGGGTAAGCATCAAAGCTTGGAATCTAAGCAGCAAGAATTGGAAAGTGTCTGTTAAAAATCCTGGGGAAGGGTGGATTTATACACGAAAAGGCAGGATTTGACCAGCCAAATTGCTCAGAATCAGCTGCAAATAAACAACAATGTGGATTTATGGTTGATTTATGACTGGTTCCTGTTGCTAGCTACTACAACTGTTCGATTTATTACTGATATACTTGGATCGGGCTTGAGAACCAGTGCAAAATCTTGTGAAGCCGATGACTGCGATGTCAGACAACCAGGGCAGGCTGAGATGTGGCAGGCTTGACTGTTGAGAAGGCGGTGGCCCTGAGGGGAAACCCACAGCTGAAGGTCCAATGGCCCACCAGAAGACAACGCATGTCAGGCCTGACATGATGGACTTCGACCGCTGGGTCGCTCGAGAAGATGGCAGCCACCCAGCCCGGCTCCCAATCATGGCTTGTGATGAGGTTCAGGATGACTTGTTGTACAATGATGCACAGGTTCCCTGCCTGTAATTACAGTGTTTCTTGAGAGGCCTCGGCCAAGACGAGGTGTTTGGCCGTAGTGTTACTCTTGTCGCTCCGTCTCCCAGGCCTCCCCTTGGCCACGTGCCTGGCCACGTGCCTTCAGCACACAGGCGGCTCTTTATTGTTGTTCGGGTCCAACTTACCTTGTATCTATAGCCAGGAGGGGCCTCCAGATGAACCTCATGGCAAAGTTCTTTGCTGCGGCCATGGTGGCGGTTCCCGCAAGACAGAGTTCCCGGCAAAGAACGTCCGGCCAAACCTCACCCCGGCCGCGCAGTTCGTGACAATGGCAAAAACCATAAAACATTGCAAGAGTCCCAGAGTACGAATCCACAGATTGTGAAAGAACATACATAGATATACTTGTATGATACATTATAACCACATATCAAAGAGTGTTTTGACTGATTGAACTGATTATTTACTGCACACATAAACCAACAATATTGCAAACTGAATCGTATTGACAGTAAATAACGCAGTTGTTTTTTCTGTAACTTTGCAATGCTCTATGTCAATATACACCTTTGTATTTATACATACACACATGCAAACATATACGCTTATTCTGTTTTGGCTCTGTTCCGAAGTTTGTCATGGGGTGTTTCTCAAAAACTGTTCAACCTTGTTCACCCAGCTTCTATTGTGACGAAAAAAGGTGATTTCTGTTGATGTTTGAATTGATAAACTGACAACCTGAATTCAGCATTGATAATTTCCAAGAGATGATTCATTGAGGAAATCAAAAGAAATCATGCAAAGGCATTTTGGAAAATCAGATCATCATTAATTTTGATATTATAATGTATATGTATATATACAATAATATATATATACTACATATATTATAATGTCCGTTTTTCCTATTGATTTATGTCCCCAAATTTTTGGAAACCCACGGAAGCGTTTCACACCCCGGGCCTTGAGGTCCTGGCGAAGTTGTCACCCGAACATAGAGACCGTGCCATGGAGGTGGGCGTCGTAGACTTCTCCCAAGGGGGGAGGAATACATGATCAGTTTTATTGAATTGAAAGTGTTTACAAGTATTATCAAGTTGATTGGTAGGTTATTATTAGATTATGGCGCCCCCATAATTTTGCTAAGTTGATTTTGAAGGAAACGATTAACTGGAATACATGGCACAATATGTTCATAGTTTTCATAGTGCTTACAGACCATTTTTGAACTGTGCTTAGTTATTTGGACTGGAGGACACAAGTATTGGAAATTGATCAGAAAACGTGGGGGTTGCTCTGGCAAAATGTGAGTGTCACCAACAACACTTTATGTTGTAACATGCTTTAACCATCAAGATTAGCGTTTGTTTGACCCGCAAAGCTAGGGAACTCACCAACTAGCAAGAATTTGATCAGGAAGACTCGGGTGGTTGACGACATCACCACTTTATTTTGAAACGATTTTGTTTTGGTTCAGCTCGATCAGTGAATGCCTTTGAAAATGTTGGCCGACATTGGCGGCCTTGTATCCATCCGCACTGGATGGCGGTTCACCAAAGACCGGACGTTTACCACCTTATCATTCATGTGTGTGTTTTTAATTTATTCATCCAGACAGTTAGAAAGTCAGTGATTTGTCTCCATCACGACATCACCACATCACAGTCACCACCAGCATCATCATCATCATCATCATCATCATCATCATCATCATCATCATCATCATCATCATCCTCATCCTCATCCTCATCATCACCATCATCACCCTCATCATCACCATCATCATCATCATCATCATCATCATCATCATCATCATCATCATCATCATCATCTTCATCCTCATCATCACCATCATCACCCTCATCATCACCATCATCATCATCATCATCATCACCATCACCATCATCATCATCATCATCATCATCATCATTATCATCATCATCATCATCATCATCATCATCATCATCACCATCACCATCACCATCCTCATCATCACAACCATCGCCAGCACAAGCACAAGCAGCACATGTAATCTTGAAAATATGGGAAACCTCAAAATGGCCATCAAAGCTATTTGATTATAGATTGAATGGTTCATATTTCTTCGTTTTTTGTCTTCAAAAAAACAAAAAAAAGAGGCTCCGTAGCGTTGAAGCTGCCGCAGGAGTGTCCTTTGGGTTTGCTGATGGCAGATGTGTTGAGGATGTTGGTTTGCTTCGATCGCGGAGACTTGGAGCGGTATCATCTTCCCAGGGCTGGGAAATCTACTAATGAGGGATCCACCCCATGCCATTAGCACCATCCCATGAAAACCAACGACTGCTGGGGACCATCATAAATCATGGGCATTTCTAGGGGTATAGCCATTTTAATGAAGCTCTATTTGGGATGGTATGTGATAGTTATCCTTTAATTCTCCGATAGTATCCAATTTTTATCCTACATCCTACACCAATCATCATCAATCCATATTTTCCTAGTAATATCCTGCTATATCCCACTATGGCATTGGGTGCATCCGTGGCATAAAGTTCACCGCTTCACCAAGGCACAGAGCCACCGTCACATTGGCTATTTTATATATGGATAAATCAATCCTGGTGGTCATGGAATGGATTCATGTGTCATTTTTCTTGAGGAAACTATGGTTTTTCCCATGAAATATAGGGGTGTCCTGTAAAATTTCCCTTCAACCAATTCAGTGATGTTATGATTTGCCCGGAGCAGTTTGATTCGCCAGTTAGGTATGCCACGATCACCCCATGATCGGAGGGGGATCACGAAGGTTTCATCCGTTGATTTGGGCCCAGTGATCATCCAGTCGTCATGACCATGTTTTTTCCGTGTTGAAACCTATTGAAACCTATGGTTAAGTCATGGGATCCCCCATGACTTGAGAAGCCAGCATTTTTGAGGATTTTTGATGATTTTGGATCTTTTTGTCCTTGGCAACCCATTGATTGCTCAGGAGAAGACTGTGCCGATACCTTTGAACCCCTTGTTCGGCCACTCGATGGAGAGCCGGCCTGATGTTCGGGGAGAAAAGGATCACCTCGTTGGTAGTGTAAGGTTTTTCTTGTGGATTTTCTTACCTGACAAAAATGCAAATTCTAACTATTTCTAACTTATGGCTTTCTTACCTGAAAATGTTTAACCATTCTTTCTCGTTGATTTTTCTTGTTGATCCTAATTTAGATATGTTTTCTTCCGATGAAAACCACCATTTGTACAGGACTCCGGTCCACCGTACGATTTGTAGGTGATCAGGTGCGGTCTGCGGGGTTTCTTCGGGGTATCCAGAGAAGTCCACAAGCCAACCCAGCGGGAAGTTAGAGGTGTTTTCCACTTTGAAATGGGTATGGGTCAAGTCATTAGGTACCCCAATAATTGGATGGTTGATACATTTTAATACTAAACATAGACTTAGATCTGTGGTCCCCCAGGTCTTTAATTTTGACCCACAACCAAATCTACTGAGTTGGCTGGCTCTTGTATGCGGCAGTTGCAGAGCAAACCTGGGGCTTTCTCGGCTTTCGACATCGGAAAAGCATTTCTATTGCAAAGTCTGTCCGTTTGGAGCAGTATTCTCTGCCCATTATTGGGCAGATCACTTTCTGAGATGTTCTTACAGGAATTTGAGTACTGTAAAGCATCACGGGAAGAGAGATCACCATTTGATCCTTGGCAAGATTGGGAGGAGCATTTCTTGGACTATTCTTCGACTATGTTTTCTGGCCCATGTCAGGGACAGCAGCAGACATGGCGGCGACAGACGTGACAACACCATCAGACACTGCGGACGACTGAACCACACCAGACGCGACGGGCAGAAAAGCCACATCAGCGCCGCAACGTTAATTTGGACAGGTTGGAAATTCCACTTCAATGCGGGTATCAGATCTATCCACAGAAGCGATTGAAATTAATGGATCGCTGTTCACCCTTGCAACAATCTGAGAAATGTCAACTCAAAACCTTGGAGCAATTCTTGGGCTTAGCTATGTGATTGCTTCGGATTCCCCAGACATTTTCAGGATGATTGCCGAAAATTGGGGGACCTCATGTTGTTTTGGGATGGGTTGAACCACCAGATCAAGAGTTGTACCAGAAATCGTGTTTCAAGGGATATCGAAATGGAACATCATATGAAAAGTTGTGATTAATTGGGATGTAGCAATAGTGATTATAATTAGTGGTTGATTCTGAATGTTGCTACACATGTTCCGGCCACTTCGGAAAGTCTTTCGGATCAGCAATCGAAAAAAGATCCGCGATGGAACATGTAGCAAGCGCAATTGGCATACTTGATGTAATGAGGTAAACCCAAAGCCATATACCATTCCCAATAGGGGTCTACGAATTTGCTACACCCCTTGAACTGGGATAAAATTCATTCGGACCCCCTAATAATGGATGGTTTTCATTGCATTTGTAGCCCCTGAGAGCAGGGATTCTGAGAGCTCTAGCCCAGTGATCTTAACCCTTTGGCCAATGGTTTCAGTCCTGCATCCCCAACCATCTGGAAAGTTCGGAGATTAGAGGCACAGACCAAGAACCACATGCTGGTGCCCCAGGTTAACTGTTGGGTGTAAGGTGATTGGAACTATAGCTAGACGGTAATTTGTGTCGACAAATTCGAATGGCCCCTTCAACTGACAGTCACGTGACAATCATTGTTGTTAAGGCGATGCTGGTCAACGTTCATTCTATACCCCACTTCTTTAAGTGACAAGCACCCGGTCATTTAGGAAAGTTATGGTTCGGGCCATGAAGCTCAAAACGGCAATGATAGTCGTTATATACTTGATTTTTGAAGGGTGATGCTGAAGGGAAAGTCCAGGACCTAACGCCCCGCTGGAGAGGAGATCATGTCGAAGATGCGACAATTCCAAGCGCTTAGTAATGCGGAAAGCATCGGAAGCACCGCATTTTCCTTGCAACACACGTTGTCTCATCTTTTTTGTAGTTTTCTTTAGCAAACTTGGATGGAGACGTTTAATACTACCCTGCAATAATAGTTTACTAACAGTTTGCAAACTGGAAAATAACCATTTCACACAGGGACATCATCTAAAAAATGGTCCATGTTCAATACAGACAAGTTGTAGCTATGTAACCAATTACCGGAGGGGAATTAGATTCTGTCCCATGAAATCCCATTACATCCCCATGAGTATTTTTGTTTATTTGAGCCACCGTTAAATTCCATATTTCGATGGGATATTCGATATATCAACATCACTGCGATGCAGCAACCGGACCGTACTGAGGCATGGTTTGGCCAAGTTCGGCCTGCGCGTCTTGATGGGAACCAACTGGCCGACGCTTGGGGTGAAATTTGAGTTCCACGTGGAGGATCATCACATAAGCCATGGAAGATACCCTGGTTGATTGATTAGTTTGTTGATGTTTGTTGCGACTTATACAAACTATTTTTTGGGAATTATGATAACCCATAGTAGGGAGACCGTTTTCAACCAACTAGAACAATGAGATGGGATAGGTTTTTTTCTGGCTAACATAGATCGTAACTGGTTAGTAACTGGGGTTGGTAAAAACCTATTTATAAAAATTGGGTAGCCCACTTAATCAGAGGACTTGCGCTTACCAAGGCTATTAGCCACTTATCCATTTAGTAATTCATTGGGCAATGTACCCATTTGCCCAGTTGTACATGGGATAAGTATTGACAAGTGATAAGTCTGATAAGCTAAGAAACGGCGAGTATACAATCACCAGGGTGAACTACTTACCAATCTGGTTGGTGCTTCTGTGATTCCCCCCACTTGGTAAGTGGATGAGTTCACCTAAGCCTACTTACAGTGCTTGTACCTGGAGTTCTAAGCCACTTGACCACCTGGGGTGGTCCCCAATGACTGTCATATGTTTTCAGGAGGTCGAATCCATGAAGAGGACTTTTGTTTATTGATGCTTATTGATCTTATTGGTCAAAACGTGAACTACCCTCTGGTTATATAACAGTTCGCCATGGAATAGCTGGCGAATTTTGGATGATTTTCCCAACTATAAACCTCCATTTAGACCACGGGGATTTTCCATGGCTATGTTAGTCATAACCAGAGGGTAATATGAGCTTCCCCTGAAAGGTGATATCCCCACAATCAGGGGGTCATGTACCCAGGCTTCCCCTGGAGCAGGAGTCGTTTTTCTGGATTTCACTGGAGAAACAAGTGGAGAGGACCAGAAAATCGACGGAATAAGTATATGTTTGTATATGTTTGTACAATATAAGTACATACATACTTGTATGTAAATATGTAAAACTACATACATGGCTATGGCTTTGAATTAAACCCCCTAGCGGAATGTGCCAGAATTAAGATCCTCCATTTTGGGGTTCTCACATGGCTTTTAGTGTCCAACCTGTTTGGACGTGTTGGACTATTCTCCGGATGTCAAATCTGGCAATGGAGAGCCCTCGATGTTTGGTGGTGATTTGAACCGCAAAGATCCAGTTGGTTATCCAATCTAGTTGAGTACGTTTTTCTTGAATCAGACGTTGAATTTCGTCAATCAGGGCTTTCAAAACGGCTACATCCTTCATGGAAATCTTAAGGCCATTTGGATAGGCACAAGAAGCCGCGCAGCTGCAAAAGTGGAGCCTTTTCAGAGGCGCTTGATGGAGCCAACAATGCAAAACCAATGAAAATCATGTTAAAACCAATGAAAAACCATGCTAAACCAATGAAACCATGTTTGGCTTGGCCGGAACTCTTTTCACGAAAGCTGCCTGGGAAGATGCAGACCCGCGGATCTGACGACACCCATCCTGACACGGCTCTTTTGCAAGTCACCTGTCCGGTGGCACAACCTCTTTCGCTGCCTCCTGGTCATTTGAAGAGCTTTGGGCACCTGCCAGCAACATCCAATACCTCTGTTTTTTTGCCCTTGAAATTCACCCAGTTTCGCTCGTTGGGCTTGTTTAGGGGAACCATTCAAGGCCGAGTCATGCAGAGTCCATTCTGAGATTTTCCCGATCTGGTTCTTCCTGTTTGCTATCCATTCAATGGGGTGAAACGATCCGCTCATAAATGGCTTTGTCTAAAAAGCGGGTGCCAAAAATCGACGTTTCCTAAAATGGGGATACCATAGGGTACCCCTCAATCTTTCATTTTAATTGGATTTCCCATGAGAAACCATCCAGCTATTGGGGTACCCCCACTTGAGAAACTCCCCAAATAATGGTAGACCATTGTTTCCGGACAAACCCAACTGGGAGCATCCCACAGATCTCTGGGAGCATCCCACAACGGTCAGGGTTGATCGAATTCGCGGGATATTGATGGATCTTGTAGGTCAAAATGATGGCCATTAGCCATAAGGAGGGAAAAACATGTAGATTTTACATCTGTTTCGGAAAAATACCTCTGTATCCATTGGAAAAACCCATGATGTATATATCCCATTATATATATACTATTTTGTATCTGCCATGACATCCAATGATATCATTTAATATCCCGTTATCCCAAACAATGAAGGCAATTTTTCTTCTTCAATCTCCATGATATCCCCATTGTTTGTGGCCCTGTTCGCTTGCCCGAGGATCTATCAAGCGCTGCACTCGGATGTTTGGGAGCGGCAAACTCACCACGAGGTCGCTGAGAAGTTGGCCATGGTCGTTGGTTTGGTGTGTTTGTTTTTTCTATATGGCTAGAAGTCAAAACCCTGGTACCGTTAGTGAACATCAAAATAGCTGGTAAATTGGATGTTCATTCCACTAAAATGGATAATAATAGGTTTTGACCCACCCCCATGTAGAAAACGCATGGGTAAACGGATGATTTTTTGTACTTGTGTCTTGCATCGATCTTATGTGGAAAGAAGTAGCAAAATATGGCTCAACCCTGGCATTTGACCATCAAAACTCCAGGATTCAGCCAAGAAAAAGCTGGGATCAACCTGGCATCCCCCCAAAAAATGAAGGTGTTGATGGGAAAAACACCTATGAAAGGGGAATTTTCCATTGCCGGAAGGTATTTCGGATGTAATCCACCATCACGAATGTAGATGTATCATGATGTATCATGTATCACCACAAGTTATTCTTCCACCCTTTTTTAGATATATCCACCGCGACAAAACCTGGTTTGCGGAGCTGTAAACCAACTTGTTTGGGTCCAAAGTTGGTTGATTGGATCTTCAGTTTTGTTCTTGGAATAGAGATGATGGATATTCGGTCCATCTCAATCCTTTTTTTCGAAATGATACATCAGCTCGTTTCGGTTTCATGCACAAATGCCCAAGTTCTTTATGGGGTACAACTTGGGGAGAACCCAACTTCATTGCCACAAGAGATGGAAAATGATATTTAGAACTTTGAGATGAGAATGGAGCTCCACTTTTTGACCTTCTCTGCTTTGTGGAAGCTAATATGCGGTTTGGAGATGTTTAGCCATACACTTAGCTTGTTTTTTTCTCACATCTGTGGATTGGCTTACTATCCAACCAAAACTTAGACTTTTAACAGGGTACCCTTTAAGCCACGACAGTCTCGACAGGGTTAATTTCACCCGCGATGCTTCCCTTGCATGCTTTCATCGTGGATTCACCCCGGAAGAGGCTCATGTTTTGCAGCTGTGAAAGGGGTATATATCAAGCTATCCAGCATTATCCAGCTATTTTGTTTGGCAGAGTATCTGTTGAATGATTATTGTTCTTGGGTGGTTAAGTCCCCATTATTGACTGTAGTTTAACCACTTTTTTTGTTCGTCAAATCATTCTTTTCACCAATTTAAGCACCATTTCTCGTTGGTTGATGCATCCAAGCTTGGCTGAATCACCATTTTTGTTGGACGGTTCATCATAAATCCCATAATTTCTATTGACTCACCATGTTTGCAAGTTAAATTACCATCACACTACTTGTACTGGTTAAACCACCATTACGTCACCATTTTTCTTGGTTAAATCACGATTAAATCATCATTTTATTGGATAAATCACCATCAAATCACCGGTTGAATCACCATTTTTCTTGGATAAATCACGACAAAATTCCATTAAATTACCATTAAATCAGCATTTTGGTTGGTCAAATCACCATTAAATTACCATTTTCTCATGGTTAACCAACCAAGTTCGGCCACAACTTACCCATCAAGTCACCGCTTTCGATCGCCAGGATCCACATCTCAGCTGTTTCTTCGAATCGCAGATCTTGGATTGGCCACGCTTCAAGCGGATCTTTGAGAAGGATGCGCCTCAGCAAAAAATGCTGATTTTGATGGTGATCTGATGGTGAAACTTGGGATGTTTTAATGGGAGTTTAATGGGATTTAGGGTAACTTAGCCAGCAACAAATGGTGAAGTATGGTGACTAGACCTTGTATGTCCTTATAATTCCTTATATAGGGATATATATGGCCGGTATCTCCAATTGAATTTCCTGAAATGGCCACTTTTCCATACCCTAAGCTCCAGTAGATAAAATCATCATGGTGTCATTTTTTCCAGGCCAGTGTTGGGTGAACCTGGCTCTCAAAGGCCCATCATCACAGTGAGATATCACCAAACTTAGAAGATGCCAGAAGCTTTCTTGGTGGTGAAAAGCCCACTGAGTTTTTGGTGGAATAGCCCAGTTTTGTTTTTGGATGAACCCCACTTATCTCACGAAACCAGAGATATACATAGCCTATTGGCTCGATCTGTTGGATGAGCTGCCAAGTGAACTTCGTTGCAGATGCTTTCTGGTGGCTCTTCTTGTTCCCCAATTTTTCTTATGGTTAGTCATTATGAAAAAAAAGGTTCAAATCATCTTGACGTCATTCTAAGGTAATGTCTCCAATCGATGATTCCAGTTCTTAGTGTTTCAAATCTCAGCAAAACCATACTTCTTAGTATTAAAAATCCCATGAATTCCATCCCAAAGAGAATCAAGAACCCCCAAGATCCCAACCTTTCGATCCGATTCTGGAGCCATCTGCGACCCGGAAGTGAACCAAGGATTGGTATCAACCCGCTGTGGATGTGGCTTATGGTCCCCAACTGGAAGAATTCTGGCGGGAGGCTGCTCTGGAGCACCTGGGACATTGAATCACCCAGGTGGTGCCGGAGCCCCCCTCTTCCAATGGGTAAAATGGTGATTTGACCGGGAACAACATGCAAAAATGGTGCATGAACCCGGAAAAATGGAGATTTATAGTTTATTCATGATGGTTAAATTGGTTTGTAACTAGTAGAACTACGGTTTATGGTAGATATATCGAACTAGTTAGTTTGTGAGATTTGTAAATCAACTTACAACTGGGCGGAACCACCTCGCAGGCCTGTATATGTTCAATGGTCAAAAGTTGGATTAAACCATTAAAGAAATAGATTTCATGTGGTATTACTACAGAGATAATGAAATACAACTAGCCATGATCAGAAATTTTATGATACATATACTATCATATACTATGATGGACCCACTAATTGGAGCATGGTCATCAATACATGACTACAGGTTTACCCGTTCTCTGTTGGATTCCCATGATGGGATGACCATAGGTCCCCCTGTTTTGACCATGGCACATATGTTGCTTCTTCACCAGAGGTACCCCCAAACCATGGGATTCCTCTCTGGTGGATCTTTTTGCACCACCTGGGACGGTGGTCGAAGCACTAATTGATGGAAGATAGTTATGATCGATGTTCCCTCCAAGTATTCAAATCGGGTATAACATGGTATAACCTTGTTTGGGTAGTTGATCATAGTTTAATCTGTTTGCTATAATAAATGGGTGTGTATATTATATATATATAATTACATGCCAACCAGCCTCTTTGAGAGGAAAGCACTGGAATTTCTGGAAACTACATTTGATTGCACTTTATGATAGAAACTTAGATAACAAGAAAAACACTGACGGCTAGTCGAAGCATTTTGGGAATCCATCTGTCAGACTTGACTTGAGAAAGGGAAAACCAACCAGGAAACCACCCATCGTATTTGCTGTGATGCATGCTTTTTTGGGTGCGTTTGAGGTTGCAAATGGGACCATGCGACCATTGATCCCCAGTAAGTTGGGATAAAATACCGCTGGAACTGCTGAGATCATGTTCTCCCCAAGCCTAAACATAGCAATTGGAAATCCACCATTTATAGATCAATTTCCCATTAAAACCTCCATTTATAGGGGATTTCCAATTGCCACGTTTGATTACCGGAGGGTACTATTGTTGATTGTTTGTTCTGGGAGGTTAGACTGATACTACATGTATCTACATGTATCTACATGTCTGGAAAAAATGACAATCCATGATAGGGATATCTCTTTGCCAACCAGCACACTGAGTCACTGGCATTGGATGGGGGTATCGTTCATCGATCACCCAAGTTTCTTGTTACTTGGTGATTAGGATAATCCCAAATGACTAATCCCATCCCGCATTCATATTAAACCCAAAAAAATGAGTTCCAGATATCTGTTTTTAACCTCTACATGTGATGTGTTCATCTTTAATGTTTTTGCGGGTGAAAAGCGTAGTATTTCTGGTCAATTCATAGTTGGCAACCAGGCCATCCAGATCACTTGGTAAAAATCACATGTATTCTGCACTGAGGAAGAGACTATTCCTGTACGCCCCAACAAGTGGCCATGGTGCCAGGCATGCCCTCTCTGCACTGCGTATGAGTGGTGTGACGCTTGCTGGGCAGAGTGGGGGAAAGCAGAGGGGAAGAAGGTCCTGGCGATGCTGTACTGCAGTCGACAGGATTCCTTGCCCGATTCTCACTATGTTACATCATTCACCACAAATGGCTGCATTGCTTTGGGCCAGAAACATACGCCCCAACAAGTGGCCAACGTGGTGCCAGGCATGCCCTCACTGCACTGTGGGACGGCGAATCTTTCCCGTATGACCGACGCAAGTGTAAAGGGCTACGCGCACGGCAGTGTGCGACCGAACTGCGCGGCGCCTTCGCAGACGGCACCACCAGGCCCTGGCGAATTTCTTGCTATGTTCGGCCTGACGGTCCAGAGATCATTTCCGCATTTTCTCGGAAAGAAATTGAATCCAGCTACTTCAATCGAGCCGACGCAAGATGGCCTGACCTGTGGCAGCTCTTTCTTGATCAAACCGGGTTTGATGATGTTGCCCTTCTCATCTTCCAACCTTCCGGCCTAGGTGTCCCTTGGGTTTTGCCATGGCCAACCTCATCAAGGTGGGGGGCAATGGGGACTGAACGCTGTGAAAAAAATGGTGACCTTCATGAATCGTTGGCTCTATGATGTGTTATGTCATTTTATCCCACATGAAACCAGGCGTGACAATTTTTGGGTTATGCATATACTGTAGTTTATATATATATACATACATGTGTGAATTGTTAGAGATGCTTTCATATGTGAGTAGGTAAATAGAAACAACTTCACTGCGACGTCACTCTGAACGAAGGTTTCAAACAACTTCATGTGGCTCGTGGTTTTGAAGATGGTTTTTTAATGATCCCAAGTTGTGCGGCCAGGGCGCTGAAAAAGCGAAAAAAGAACACCAATCAGACATGGCGATAGCATGGAAACCCCTGAACGAAATGCAGATGTTGATGAGGAATTCATCTATAAATGGCGGATTTCAAAGCATGCCATGGTTGAATACCGGAGGGTATGTCCTAGAATTGGGCCTCAAATGGGTCTGTTCTCAGCCCAAGGACCTAGGCTCCTGAAGAACTATAAGTGGGTTGAAGCCCAACAACAAGCGTAGTTGTGATAGTTGTATTAATGAGAAACTCTAGGTAGCCCAATACTATGACATTATGTAAACCTATATTTGTTATGATTTGTTATGGCAAATTCTTAAACCCAATTGGGAAACATGGCCTATGAGAACGTGTTGTAGCCTTTCGGTATAACTATCTGTGGCCAGGCGATGTTGTGCTCTCATACGGCTTCTGGGCAGCAATCAAGCCATCTTGGCACTTGGTGCCCCATCAATTTATTGCTACCCCAAATAAGATTGAAAAATAACATTTTACTAAAACTAGTGGCAGATGATTTTTGGATCGTTTTGGCGGTTACAATAGGGTAAAGCAAAATGATTCAGTTAGTTGAGGAATTTTCAATGCCCACAAGCGAATCCTTTGCTTAGCAAACCATACTGACTGACTAATAATCATGGCCAGTTTCTCCAGTTGCAGGAAAACTTCGGATAAGCCAATTGCTATTGGTTACATACTCCATTTCAGTGTCAGATGGGTTGTCGTTTTTCATGAAGCTGAGCATCGCGTTTCGCAGAATGCTCAACATTGCTGTCCGAGCCCTCGTAGACACGCAACCGCCGGAGTTCAGCGTCAAGCGCTCCAGGAAGTCTTAAGGGCGGTCACGGAAGAAGATCCTGTGCAGTGGCACCAAGCCGCAGTTGCGGAGTCTTGCTGAGGTCAATGATCAGTCCTCTAGTCTCCAGGTACAGTATGGTTTGGATCATGAGATTTGGAAAAGGCAGGTTCTTGAGACCCAGTTGGGTGATGTTCGGGAAAAGTTGGCAAAGTGGCAGGAGTGGTGGCATGGGGGGGCCAATGAGTTGCTTGATGTACCAGCATCAGCACCCCCTCCCCCACCCAAAGCTGGTGTGAAAAGGCAGCCAAATCCACCTTCTGAGACCGCCAGGTGCTGTCACGTGGTAAGCGCCATGGGATTTGTGGGAAAAGATGTGCTCACAGCATCGGCCTTTCTGGCGTGTCCTGACAGGGAAGCAACTTCTTCGACCCCATCCCAAAGATTCACAGGCCAAATACGGGGCCGACTTAGAGGATCGGGTACTTCACCAATTCAACATGGATTACATGAAAACTGTTTAGAGATATCTCCCTGCTTCAGAGAAACGGGTTGGTCCAGGAAACCCAGGCATATAAGTGCTTCCACAATGTTTTTGTCCTGGCATAGATCCCGGGACAGTGATCTAAGAATGGTGGGACAGCTGGATGCAAATCCCGATGGCTAACTGAGAATAAACCGCAATCAAAGTCCGTGCAATCATATGGAACTTTGCAATTACAGAACGGCAAAAACCAGACTCAAAACCATCTAAACATAGCTAACCGTGCCAACGCCGCATGTGAGGCAAACGTAGATGGACAGATAGATCGATAGATAGATAGATACATGCCGGTAGGCAAGTAGACAGATACATCATGATACATCCCCAAAAGACCTGTTGCTCCAAGCCCCAAAGTTTTCCTTTGACAACTGATGGGAATGTCATGATAATCCCCACGTCTTCATCAGCAAGCCCCCATATTTTATTTATCATATTGCCAATTTCGTAAATCATACATAGGTTGATCATGAAACATGGACATGATTAGTTATAACCCCCAATTCAATATTCCTTATTTTGGTGAAATTCTCCGCTGTTCGGTGGTTAAACTTCGAATGGTGGATCTGAATTGAAAATCCATGAAAATCCAATGTGCGTGGTCTTATGTGTATATATAAATTATATATAGATATAGTCACAATATATATATATATATATGTATACATATATAAATATATATGTATACCTATTGTAATCTATGAACCATCAATTAATCCCCAAATTAATCTAATCACTACATATAATCTATAATTATATAGTCTATTCAAAATACGTATCATATAATCATTGTCCACTATAAGTTCCTCCAGCTATTCAATAACATAAACCCTTCATTAAGAATGAATAACCCTTTACCGCAGTTTTTTTTCCACCTAAGGAGTCCATCTGCTTCCGCGCACACGAGCAGATGCTGGGCGCCGTCCTGGAAGAAGTGCGGCTGCCGGATGTGGCGCAGAGCGGTTGGCCCATCCTGCGCCTGTTGGGACACGTGGCGCGTGTGGTGAGGCCGGTGTTTCCATGGTTTTCCCTATTTGGTGGGACAAAACCAAGTTCCACTTCCTCGTGAATTCTGTGAGTTGCTATTTGTTGGGGAATCCAGTTGAGCAGTGTTTGCTCATCCTGTTGGGCGATGACGTATATGGACTTCTCGTGGGTTGAGCTTAGGGAAGTTGGTCATGAAGGATACCAACCAAGAATTTTTCAAAATCGTAGTTGATTGGCTATTTTATGGGGGTTTAAGTATCATTTACTGTAATCATAGGGAATTCTAACCACTAAAATTGGCGATAGAATTAATGAAGGATTGGTGGTTTATGATGGGATTCATATGGGTACAAGGTGGTGCCCCCAAGTTCTAAGTTGGTTTATAAATGAATCTAATTGAAAGATATATCTATCACAAATGCCCATTTGCCTAGCAATGAACCAATTTTGCCAAGTATGCAGCACCAGCCTGTACCATAAACAAATGGTGAAAACAGAGAAATTCATTGGGATGTAAGTGAGGTAAGTTTCAGAAATGTTTAATCATGGCATTCTCGGACAATAAGAACAAAGTAGGCATGTTTGATGGAATATCCCCTCCTGTAATCAAACATGGCAATGCAAAATTCACTGTTTATAGTTTATAGATGAATTTCCCAACTATACGCCTTCATTTAGTTCGATGTTTCTAGCCACGGTTGATGAACAGAGGGTAATCGGATTTGGTGATTTGATCATCCAAAATGGACCAAAACCTCGCTGTTGTCAGTTTTGTTGCTGGGTTCACTTGCCAGGCGGAGATGAGGATGATCAACATACTTTATTGGCAAAATATGAGCACTTGTGAGACCTCAGTTTTTTTTTTCAGTAATACTCCAAGGTGAATGATGAAAACCGTCACGTAATGAATGACGGATGCCCAGATGCTCAGAATGAGATGTTTATCATGAAAATTCTGCAAGTTGAATGGCTAGGAAAAGGTGGGTTGAAACACCAACGTCATGGGGATACCACCCAAATGTTGGGCTGACTTTGGCTTGGCACTCTTTTTATTCTAAGATAGTCATGAATATGGGTTCTTTTAACTGCCAGCTCAGAAATCCACATTCTTTGGAGAAGAACAGGGGAAAATTGTCAAGGGCTGATGTTTCGTCGTAATCTGGGAAGCCAACTGGATGAGTAGTTTGGTGCACATCAATCTTGTGCTATAACAGGTGATAGATGCGAACCAACTAAACATTTCACTTTATGCAGGGTATCTGAGGCTGTCCATGTAATGGCTGGTGGCCACAATAGTCCGACAAGAGCCAAACAGCTGCTACAAAATCCATCATCGATTGCTCTTGCACCAAGAGGTGGCTTTGCTGAAAGCAAGAAAACAGGAGTTGAAGACAGAGCTGAGCAACACCACAAAACAGGCGAAGCTGCTCTCAAAAAAGCGGAAGTGTCTACTAAAGGCAGTTGGGAAAGAAACTGGACGGCCAATCCTTGTGTTGTTTTTTGGCACTTTATCTGCATGCAAAATGCGTTTAGTCATCCTAATTGCGTTAAAGTGAACATGGAGTAAGGAGGTGACATGGTTTTAGTATGTTTTAGTATACCCAGTAACCAACCATTAGCCAACCACTAATTAACCAATATCCCCCAAAAAAAAAGGTTGGTTAATGGTGAATGATTGGTTGCTGTTTTGGGCACCATTTGCAAAAACATCAACCAACTGGTTACTCGCCATGGTTTGTTATCGCCATTCACCAAGCATCAAGTCTCCCCGCAGACGCCACGGCTTCCATCTGGACTTTCTTCCAGACGAACTGCTGGGAGTTTCGCCGGCACCTCCAAGGGCCTCGCAGAGCATGTCGCGAGTCAAAGCACCGCAAAGGATGGGAAAACCACCGCTGGAGATGGAGTTGGTCCCTTAAAAACGATGGGTTTCTTTGAGAAGCACTATATAAATCTGTCAAATCTGTGATTTAAGGAAGAAAGACGGGGATTTAAGATATTTAAGGGGATATACGACCATATGGCTATGCATCTGTGACCGGTTGACCCTGCTTGGGGTTGCAGGACTGGGGTTGGTTTTATGGGTATAGTATAATCATGGTAATGACCAGCTATACAACAGCTGTTTTGGTGTGATATCTTGGGTGGTAGGATTTGTGCCCATGTCTGAATGATGAATGGACATCCATTCACTCAGAAGAGTGCCTCATTTCAGAGTGGTAGTCGCCCACATAGGTTGGTAAGGTGCCAGGTAGCCACTGGGTGGACACACCATATTCATCCATTCTCGCCGATCTACCATGCCTTTCCACAAGTGGGAGAAGTATTCTCTCACATCTGTTCAACTGTTGATTTTTTCTTCCAGGAAAATAGCCCATCTTTAGTGGAAACCAATCTTCCAACCCCCTGTCTGGCAGGGTCTGTTAAGCACGACCTCACTGGCCAACTAGACGCCCCACGTTCATATGGGAGACTCATCCCAAAATGGCCCACGAAATCAGGTTTGGGAATGAGTCTGACTTGCTTACCCTCTATCCTCTAGTAGTTTAACATAGCTGTGGAAGCATGGCCCATTTAGTTCGCTGATTTATTGTTAAAGATTGTAACTTCCATAGCTATGTTAAATTACCAGAAGGTAGGTACTTGTGGGTACAAGAGTTGGGAACCCCGAAGTTGGGAGCCACAGACAGTTTAATGACCATGTCATACTATGTCCGTGCTGAGGCAAGATCTACTCGAAACCCGGTGGCATCGAACCCAGTTCCACTGTTTGTTGGTGGATTGTGGGGTTGTAAACAGAAAACTACGTAGGGTGTGGAATCCAGCAAAATTCACGAAACGGAAAGTGTGCTCCCTTGTCAGTTTGAGGGGTGCAAGCAGCGATGATGGGTAGATGTCCAGCAATAATGGAATGTAGCTGATTCAACCTGGCCATGTCTTGCCATCAACAATTGCATTGTATACTCAGTAGGGGGAGGTATATCAATCGATGAACAGGGAATTACAGGTACAACACAAGGATTCCCAATATGGGATGGATGACCATACCACTTATACCCATGTCCTGACCATGGCACAATGAGTTAAGCTTCAGGATCACGGGAGCTTCATCCCATCTTATGGATCTGCTAAGTCGGGAAAGATGGGAAACCTCAGAAGATGTGTTTCTCCCAAAACAGCAAGTCCAAGCTAAATTGGGCAGACATTATGATCAATATTGAAGGTTCCCGAGTATGAATATTGGATAAGATTGGAATCCAATGGACGTGTTTGCACATAGAAGATACCCCAAAATCACAATCTCATGGTCTTAGTTTTGCCTTGCCCCCCGTTCCCAAGGTCAAACCCCATATCCCCATTATATTCCAACAGAGCTGGCACAGGGAGGTTCATCCCCCAAAATATGTGACCCATTGGTAATTTAACGTAGCAATGGACAACGTCCCATTTAGCTCGACGATTTGCCGACCAAAATGGCAAGTGTTCGATGTTAAATTTCCAGAGTGCATTTCATACAAGGTTTGGCCCCCTAGAAAGTTGAGTTGACTTACAGCTTGGTTCACTAGGGTTTACAGGGGATACACCATCATTATTGAGTTTGTAAGCCAACTTACAACCCGGCCCCACCTTGTAGGTGTTGACACATTTTGATTCAAAAATTGCAACCCTTCAAGGACTGCTTGCCGAAGCTCACTCTCGCAGCCGAGCGTAGTGCAGCACGCTGGAACGGCCTTCGCTTGGTCTATGCGACCATGGCCTATGGGACACGTTGCGTGGCGGGGTGAACCATGGTGAACCAATCAGTACCCAACTTCATGGAGGTAGCTGGGAAAATCATTGGGCTATATGGTTGGATTTTCCAGGAAGCCATGTTTGGTTGCTGGAAGGTGTGAATGGGCAAGACCAGGTTCTTACCCTCCTCAGTTGGGACCCTCTGAACACTTTCAAAAGGACATCCCATGAATATCCCATGAATCACATCATACTCCCTATTATTGTTGGTTAAATCCCATTAAATCCTATCAACCTACCTCAAATAGATTTCCAATAGTTTTATAAAGCCCCTTTATGTATCCCCGTTATGTCCAATAGATTTCCCATGGAAAATCCGCTATTTTCCATTATATTTCCATTGTATCCCCATTAGATTCCCAGTATAGTGACTACCATTACCATTATTACCATGGGATAATCACCAATAATATAGTTATATCATTAATTATATCCCAATAGCTATTACCCATTGCCAATAGATACCCTCTGGTAAACTAACATGGCTATAACTATGGAAAATCACCATTTGTTGTGGGAAAATCCACGATTTCTATGGCCATGGCTTCAATAGCAAAGTGTTAGTTTACCAGAGGGTATCCCAATAGAATTCCCAATAGATATCCCATTATATTACCATTGTATCCCCATTAGGTTCCCAGTATAGTGACCATTATATACTATTATAACCATCATTACCATGGGATAATCATCTATATTTAATTTATATCATCAATTATATCCCAATAGCTATTACCTGGCAATGATTGGGAACTAGACCCCTTGGATTTCCCAATAGATTTCCCATCAACCAAAGCTGAGGTTTCAGCCTTTACCTCAGCCGTTTCCTCAGCCGCGCCGTCGCCCTCTCTTTGGACGTCGTCGCTTTCTGCCTGGACGCCGCGGCCTACGAGGCCTGCCGCGTGGTGGATGGCCACTGCGTACGAGGCACGCCTTCCATCCTCAACAAGCGCCCTGGCATGGCCTGGCGAAGTGGCAAAATTGGGGAAAACCCTTTGGTAAAATGTCTGGAAATCCCCGAGAAACGGAAAGGTAAATGGGAAACTCATTTATGAAAAAAGGGACTTTTGCAGCTAGCCATGATTGATTTTTGCAACAAGATCTCGAGGGATATGGGAATCTTCAGAGGTTGGTTCTAAGTAGAAGACTGAGAGGAATAGCGGATTTTATTGATTAATGTCATGAACTATTTCTAGGTGCTGGATAGATCACATTGCGTTTGTAGGGAGAAGACATATGCTTGCATTTTCTTGCCACGGAGGAGTCTGAACTCATTTACAACCGGCTCAGGTGGCCTGTTGTAGTTGGTAAGACTGATGGGCGTACATATCCAACGAAACCAAGGATGTTACTGACCGCAGTGGATGCAGTTGTTCTCGTTATCAACAAATTCATACAAGCACTTGGATTTCATCCGATTGAATGCCTTTCAAATGGGTTTGCTATCTCTTTCGCCATAGCTGGGAGCACGGTCCCATATGGTACATGTGGCTGGGCAGACGGTAAAGTGAAGACTCCTGGACAGCTTCCCTTCGCTGTTTTCGTGGGGGAGTTTGGGAAAGCAATAGCTAGATCGTGGCTTGATGTTTTCACACGTGTCCTTTTCTCGATCCACAAAAACTTGGGATGCTTACATCCACTTTGCCAGTTATTCTTTGTGGGGAGTGGGTTCGAGACAACCATGAATATCATAAGTAATACAGGTTTGAATTCGGCTGGTTGCATCCAAACGTTTGGTCCCTTCAACAACCATTTTCTCAGCTTTTGGCCATTTGGATGGCGCCATGGTTTTGAGCCAAACCAGGGCGCCGCCCCAGGTTTACTTTGCCATTGGTGCTACTGCACCAGAATCATGGCCGATGAGGTCGAATGGTTTATTCCTCTGGTAATGACTAACAGTTTGCGAACTTGAAAATTGCCATGGAAATCGTGGATTTTCCCATGAAAAAAACGGTGATTTTCTATAGCTATATTAGTTTACCAGAGGGTATACCATATGATTCATGTTCCGGGCGGTGATTTTTTGGGAAGCCTGGTCTTGTGGGATGGGACCCCCTGGCATGGACCTGCGAAGACCATCCGTTTGGCCAAGAAAAAAATCCTGATGTCTTGGGGCCTCTGTCCGGCCATAGCACAAGAGATTACAAGACTTGGCTGTTAGCATCCCCTAGGTTCATATACACCAGCAATGGAGCCGGTTGCCAAACTGTAGTGATAATGAACCCATCATAGCTTTTGTTGACATATGTTTACATCACAAATGGTGGGTGCGACCTGCAGGTTGCTGTTTCCAAATCTTCAAAACCGTGTGTTTTTTTTGTTTCGCCGCCTTTAGTGTGTCTTTTTTTTCGGCCACAACCTTTTCGAAATCGTCGTTTTTTGTGCCTTCTCTCAGGAACTTCGATGTCTTTTGGTTGGACCTGGACGTTTTCCTCTTCCAATCGCCCACCGTTGCCGTGGCACAGCACTTGCGCTCGCAGCCCACGGCTGAATTATTGGTCTCTGGATCCTTTGCGGTGACGAGGCTGCAGGAATCAAACCATGCGGGCAGCTCCAATGACGTTCAAAATGATGGCTGAAGAAATGGTGAAGTCGAATTGAGGTAACCTGAGGGTGCGTGATACTTAAGATGTTTACAAGTAAAACCCGCACGAGGCGGGTGGCGGAAGTTTCCAAAAGAAGAGAAGCTTAAGACTATAGGATCGAAACACAAGTTTTGCCTATAGGAGCNCGAGGCGGGTGGCGGAAGTTTCCAAAAGAAGAGAAGCTTAAGACTATAGGATCGAAACACAAGTTTTGCCTATAGGAGCTGGCGCGAAGAATCACAGCTCCGCAACTCTGCGCAGCGCATTCGTCATCGTCTTGCTTCAGCGTTCCCATCTCCGTTCGACTTTTTTGAAACGATCCTCTTCCCACCTTTGCTCAACTTTTCTTGCTGCTTTCAAGCTCATCTCGCAGCTATTCTCGGACATGGTCCATTGCATGTCATCTCATCTCATCCCATGCCGTGTCTTCTCAACGTCTTTCCTTTCATCTCGTCTCATTTCATTTAATCTCAATTCATTTCATCTCATGTCTTCTCTTCCTTTCTCAACTCTTTTTCAGCTGATCACAACTGTTCTCATCTCTTCAAATGTCATCTGAGCTTGTGTCATCTCNTCATCTCATGTCTTCTCTTCCTTTCTCAACTCTTTTTCAGCTGATCACAACTGTTCTCATCTCTTCAAATGTCATCTGAGCTTGTGTCATCTCTTCTCTGTTCATCTAACCATTCTCAGGTGCAGTTATTCTCGGACATGGTCCATTGCATCCCATCTCATCTCATCTCATTTCATCTCCTGTCTTCTCCTCTTTTCTCAACTCTTCTCAGCTGATCACAATCTTTTCAAATGTCATCTGAATGTCATCTGAATTTTTGTCGGGTTGTCGCAACTCAGGTTGCTAAGCTCTTCACTGCTCTTCTCATCCCAGTTCTTCTGAAAGAAGTCTTTACACACATACGATTTTGCAGACTTTTTAAGAAGAGTTTTAATGGGAAAAGCAGCAGCCCCAAAATGGAGAAAATCTGCTGACAATTCCCCTTCGCAGCTTGGATGCAGCCATTCCAATACGATTTAGGAGGTCGAGCTGCAAAACACAATAATATTACGCACGCAGCCGTGGCGCCAAGGCACTTTGACGCAGCCATTACAATGCGATTCGCAAACACTGAATTGCAAAACACAATAGAACTACGCACATCGCTACCAGAAATTGCAGCTCCAAAACCGGATCNTCGCAAACACTGAATTGCAAAACACAATAGAACTACGCACATCGCTACCAGAAATTGCAGCTCCAAAACCGGATCTCGACGCCAAAGCCAAAAAAAGCATGATCTTGCAGACTTTTTAAGTTTTAATAGGAAAATCACCAGCCCCAAAATGGAGAAAATCTGCTGACAATTTCCCTTCGCAGCTTGGATGCAGCGGTTCCAATACGATTTGCGACGCCCAGCTGCAAAACACAATAGTATTACGCACGCAGCCGTGGCGCCAAGGACCCTTGACGCAGCCATTACAATGCAATGCGATTCGCAAACACTGCATTGCAAAACACAATACAACTACGCACATCTCTACCAGACACAGGAACTTGCCTGGATGCAGCAATTCCAATTCGCAAAGCACAACAAGACATGCAAAACACCATAGCACAGCGTCAACAGCAGAACAACAAAGTGACTTTGAGAGACTTATTCCCATTGCCAGCGCGGTTCGAGATAGATCCGAGGGTAAACGACGACGCGTAAGACCGTCGCGCGCGCCAGCCAACTTTTCACCGCAACGGAACCTCCGTTTACCTGAAAAAACACAATGTTTCGTGCAAATCCTAACAGTCAAATCTCATCCTTGATGTAGCAGTTCCAATGCAAACTGCACACACATGCTTGCAAAACACAAGCAAAACGCAACACAGTGCGGGTGATGTTTTTTGCACTGTTTATTTGCAGGGACCAAGCTGTGCCCTTTTTGTGGTGTGCCGCGCGTTGTGGGATCCAAAAAGTGGCCCTGCGAGGAAACCTTTGTTTAATATAGCAAATGAAGCTCAGTCATTCAAACGTCAGGCAGATTCATTCAGGGTTTAGGTGGATATTTTGCAATCGATAGTTGTGAGTTTTGGTGCAGCTCTAATGGTAATCTGGTGGTTCCGTTTGGGGAGGTGTTTGGCTGAATATCTTTTTCCTACCGAGGGAACCTAAAGCACCGGAAATAGCAGGGTTTATACCGCAGAATATGGGTTGAAACCTGCCATTTGAAGGGTTTAAGGTTTTTTGGGTAGCTGATTGTAGCTGGGGGCCCCCAGCCGGTAGGTATAGGTTGTGCTATGTTGTGCATGACCATCTGAGCACCAGGAGTCCAGCAAGTGTCCACGGGTGGTGTGACGATGGGCGGCGTGCAACCGCAAGGCAGGAAGGTGATGGAATGTGGCGAATCTGGTATATGCAACAATACACCACACCTTCGGGTATGGTCTAGAGTCTATACCACCCATGTGTGGCAAAACTGGGGATGGCACATTGAGCAATTCTACGGTATACTACACTGCGGGGCAAAGTTAAACAAGGTAAAACGCCTGCTCAGTACTCCTGTCACACGCCCAGAACATGGGTAATTGCCAATGTTTTTGTTTTTTTCTCATCCCAGAGTCCGACAGAAAAGGAGCCTGACAGTAATTCTTGTTTCCGCAGGTGTCTCTCTAGTCACAGGTGTTGTGTCTGTACAATAGCAACATGATCAATAGCAACATCCAGATCCATAGGATTGTCATCAAATCAACCACATACTCATCAACATCAATCATTGACATGAAGATGAAAAGAACAATCATGAAATTCCTGATGATCATGAAGATGTTTGTATGATCATGAGTAGGAACAGCAAGATGATCATGATGATGAAGATGACCATGATGAGAAAAGTCATGGAAAAATGATGATGCTGATGATTATTTTTCAGACAAAGATCATGAAGGTGGTGATGCTCGTGAACATGAACAGTGATCATGATGATGTTGATGAGGGACATCATGCTGCTGCTGCTGCTGATGATGATGATGATGATAATGACGATGATGACAGTGATGACGGACAGGAAGATGTTGACGGTGATGATGGTCATGTTGATGTTGATGATGATGATGATGATGATGATGATTCAAGAGGAAAACGGAGTAAGCAGAAAACAAGTTCCTGTAATAAATCAGGCACTCGAATGGCTGCACGATTGCGGTGAAGTGTGTGCAGATGATCAATGTTGTTGCAACACCGAACGTTGTTATGCCCCACCTCCCTCCCCCCTCCCCCCCGACCGCCACGTGTGTGCGTGTGTGTGTGTGTGTGCGTGTATGATAATGACTACTATTATTTTCATGATGACAATGACGTTTGCGATGACGATGACGATGACGATGACGATGATGATGATGATGATGATGATGGTGATGATGATGCTGATGATGTCGGTGAAAACGCGCAGCGCTACCGCGTACTGAGGAAACGTGACACCTGAAACAACCCTAACTTGGACCATTTGGATACATCACCATGCCATGCTGTCATCTCGGGCGTGCCATTTTTGGTGGCCCAGGTGGCGCAGTGGTGCAGAGCCAACCTGGTTTGGCCCTGAGTACACATTTTGTGCCAGCGCTCCTTGAAAAAGCGCTTTGAGGGTGTACATGACATATGTGATTCTACGTCTATCAGAGTTGTTCTAGATCCACCAGAGAATATAGACATACATTGACATAAGGGATTATATGGTGCTACCGTACTTGTTACCTTGGAATATTCTCTCTATGATTGTGACCATACTGTTTGAATCTATTTGAAGCAAACATTATAGTATGGATTTGACCTATCTATATAGATTATGTTAAGTTATGATTTAATCTCAAGTAGATGCATCCTCATACATTGACCCTAGGACTTTTCTTAGTATCCACCGGACACCTAGGCATGGTGCCTCCGGCTCCACCGTTGCCACCGGGCTGGGAACAAGCGGTCGACCCGGCCAGTGGCAATGTGCGCAACGGGGCAGTGGAGTGTGTTGGTGCATGACCCTGACACTGAATATCACTTAAAGATAACCATTGGTTTTCCTGCAAAAAATGATCATTTTTGGGTGTTTTGGGGGTGCCACCATTTTGGGAAACACCCACATACAATGGTGGATAATGGATGATCAATCACATTGCTTTGAAAGGAGATGGAAAGCCAACCACAACAGATATAATTTAACAATCTTGGGCATGTTGTTGCCCAGAAATGGATTGGTTCATCCCAAAAAAAAAGGTCAAGAAATCTGTGGCTTTGTTGGGGTCCGAGAACTTTTGACCCATACCAAGGGTTCCGCAGATCGGTATGTCTTGGTCGCAAGCGACCATCCAAGTTTGAATGACCCAACAGTTTGACTCGTACCAAAATTTGGGGAAGTGGATGCACTATATACCCTTCAGGTTTGACGGGGCCAGAGTGCCAGGCTAGAAGGACAGCAAACTAGCATCACTGTCGGTGACCATCATTAGACAACTGGTAATGTGGTGCGTGCAATATCACCTACCACCCCCAATTTTACCACAAGGTGTTTTACATCATCCCCAGATTTGGGTTTTTTATTGGGTGTACCACGTTGCGTGGTGTTGTCTAGAGGTTCTAGCTTGCTCACAACACTCTTAATGAACTGTCATTTCGTAAGCCATAAAATGATGATTGGGCTGAACGGACTGCTTAGATGCTTGGCGGATTACATCGGCCCACCCAGCCACTGTGCTCCATGATGCATTCCGAGAGACTGATCAAAGGTTGCACAGCAGGGTTTTGAGCTACATTTTGCGTTCCTTTTTTGTGTGATCATCAAGGTTGCTTTAGTAGCCATATTATCACTGTTTTTCAGTAGTGGTTGTTAGTCTATACACCCTGCTAACAAACAAGGAGGTGCGCCGTTCCATTCACCCCATTCACCGGCCCACAGGTCTACTATGCCAACCGGGCCACAGCCGAGACCAGCTGGACCCCGCCAGCAATGATGGATCAAAATTTGATTCGCCGGACAGAGGCGCGTGGGAGACAACCCATCTACCAGCCCATTGTGTGATGCCAAAAATCATAGTGGGTAGATGTCGCAAGTCAAGATTTTGGTTTATTGTGTAGGATTTGTGACGTCCTGCGGTCAGGTTCTGGAGCAAGAAGTAGCTCGTCTAAGGGACCAGGTGTCTCGCCTGATGCGCCTGTGGTTGCTGAAGGAGATCGAGATCGTCGATTTTTCGGAGTTGACGGAGACGAGTGAGGTCTTGACTTTTCCCAGTCAGTCCAAAGGACAAGTTTAACGTGCCCGTTCGAGTAAAGGACCTAAATTACTAAAGGCCACAAGAAACTCATACCTTCAAAAGATTCAAAAATTCCGCACCGTAAGACCAGCAGAAGTCACATACAGCGAGAGCACTCATGAGAAAATTTGTTTACAAAAACAGTGTCTTTCTCTTTTTTTTGCACAAGCCATCACAAACCTGATTTTGCGGGTTTTTCACGGCCTTCTCACGGGGTTTTCACTGGTTTTTCACGGTATCTTTTTTTTCCCCACAACTTTGTGTGGGGTTCTTGTTTTTTGCTTTGCACCTCCCGCCTCTTCCTCCTCCGCCGCCTCCTCCCGCGTCGCCTCCTCCTCCACACACAACATTGTCACACACAACTCTCAAACACACAACTTTGTCACACACAACTCTTTCACACACAACATTGTCACACACAACATTGTCACACACAACTCTTTCACACACAACATTGTCACACACAACTTTGTCACACACAACATTGTCACACACAACTCTTTCACACACAACATTGTCACACACAACTTTGTCACACACAACATTGTCACACACAACTCTTTCACACACAACATTGTCACACACAACTTTGTCACACACAACTTTGTCACACA
>BGPT01000471.1:123834-166175 GCA_003297045.1 Symbiodinium sp. clade C Y103 | reverse complement strand
GATTTCAATCCAGTTTCAGAAGTTGACGGACAATATTCCGTCTTCTGTATTAATTTGGCTCAAGGCTGAAAACGTGAGTTCAGCCGCCTTTGCGTTTTTGGAAACCACCAAAGACTTAATCTTCGGCTTGACACAAATCAATACCTGGAGGGGTTTTGTAAGTCCCAGTGGAGTCATCCCACTCACAATAGGGATAAAGCCTCAGTTGCTCGTACTGTTTTCATCGTGGCAAGAATCTGGGTGATTTCTGGGATTTCAGTGAAATTCTGGAGTTTTCTGGGCTTTTGGGTCAAGGTAAAGTATTGTATGGAGCGGTGCGTCTAGACTATCCGGATATGCAATGTTACATACATGGATATATGAAACCGTACAACAAACGCATGCAAAAGTTTATTGAATGCTGAAGGTCTTTGCGGCAGCAATATGTATTGGAAAAAAGATCCGACTGTCATTCTCAAACAGCATGCTCATGGCTCAAGACCTCAATTTCCCCACAGAAAAGAAAACATATTTTAGGGTATGCCATGCCTCATTCATGATGTTCTGAAACCTATGTTTTGCCCATAAAGATTGTCACTTCGGTTCATTAAAAACATGTTAGTCATCAAAACAAAACGGCCCAAATTGGATCTAGCTTGTTCTATATACATATACCATTCGCCCGAGTGAATCCTAGTTTATGGCAAGCTGGGCTTGTCCCCAATCCAGGGTGTTTGAATCCAATTTCATTTGATTCACCGTGAACATCCCTGAACCCAATCCATGGCCATGAAATTGTAGTCAAATACATTTCAGATTGAAACGTTGAACAAAAAACATCATGTTTACATTTCATTGCCTTGGATTATGTTCAATTCCTCCTAATTTGTTGACTTTGTTTCAAATTACCATGGCAAATGGAGAATTACCATTTTTCCATTGTGAACGAGGGTGATTTGTGTTCTATGAACTACCCTCCGGTAATCAAACGTGGCAATGGAAAATCCTTTTGCAGATGATTTTCCCAGCTGGAGACCTCCATTTACTTCGGGGATTTCCCAGCCGCGTTTGATTAGCCGAGGGCAACTATAGTTATACTGACCATAAATCCTACTTCGAAAAGTGTTTCCAGGATGCTAGTTCGATGATGTTCTCTCCATAATTCCCAGATTTCCTACTTTTCTATCCTTTTGGAGGTTGATACCCAGTATACCCATGATAAATCCCCATGATATTCCCATGCTTGATGGTAAAATCACCATTGTACCCCCATGATTACCGGATGGTACTGTGGTTCAACATGTTGTTGTTGTTTTTTTCCAGAGGGTATTTGATATCCCACTAACCATCACTAACCATCACTCACCATCACTATCAACCCACTAAACCCCAGCAATCGTCGCTGATGGGTCATGTTTTGAATGAACAATATTATAGTTTTTGATTACCATTGTTATACAACAATCAACATGTCATACTATTCTAACCAACACTATCATTATTGCAGGGTGGGGGGCCATAGTTAGCTAAGTTGGTTTATAACTTCAATATCTAGGGTTTATCGGGGATGTGGCTCTAGTTAAATGGGATTTTAAGCCAACTCATAGCTGGGTGGTCTCCGATCCTATATCATTACTATTGTTATAAGATGTTATAAGATAGACATGTTTTAGTCTCATTAACATCATCATTATTATTACTGTAATCATTTCCAATGTTGAAAAATCATGAACTCCCATTTTTATTAACATTACTATTAACCATCACTATCCATCACTATTTAACCCATCATTATTATTGACCTACCAACGACGTTCATCAACGCGTCGCTTCGGTTCCCACCGAGGCATGGGGATTCCGACCAAGCCTTCGCCAGCCGGCAATTTGCCCAGCGCAACCGCTTGGGCGTGGGCTACCTGCCGCTGCTGGACCCGGGGGGCTGGTGGTGGGGCCGGGCTGTGCCGGGTAGATCATGTGGGAAATTTAGGGCAAACAAAAGGTGAGTGAAACGGAAAAAAGTGGAGTTCAATCAAGTTTGATCATGAATTGTGAGTATTTCAACGTATTTCAATACATTTCACCATGAAGAAATGTGATTTCGCCAGGGACATATGGATAAAATAACTAACTATACACACTTCCAATGGAAATGTCCCTGGCGAGAACTGTGGTTGCAACTATCATTTCACCAGGAGTGATTTTGAGTTGTGGCCAACATGCCTACAATTCGGTAGATCCCCGATTTATGGCAATCACATAAAGGAGAAAAATCTGATAAACCGTCGGAATTGGATTTCGGAGTACCCTGTTTTGGTTAATGGGTATCTTTTCTATGCATGGAAAACTCGATGGAATGTTCTATCAACACAAGTTTTCTATAATTCACATATAAAAATGGATTTGAGCGAGTACCCTACAAGGCGGATGGTAGGTCAACGAATGATTTTTTTCACCAGAAGTCTCGGAAATGAAGGAATGTCATCATCCTCACAAACCACACTTGTTTCACCTACTTCCCCAGCATTTCTCCACCCTTTTCATTCCATCTCCCGGATTGCTGGAGCACCTTTTTTCAACCAGGTTTATAACATACGTAATAAATATATATTATATATACATAATATATATATATATACATAATATATATATACAATTATATACATAATAAATATATTTTATATATACATAATATATATACATAATATATATAATCCACAGCCATGCTCCAGGGATGCTTCATGTCAAGGGATGTTTGATGATTAAGACATTTAAGACTATATGACCAAAAGATTTTACCCCATTCATCTTCCCCAATCTCATCATTGAGCCTCAGCCCTTCTCAGTGAACAGACACCGGCTCACCGCGCAGTGCAGCCCTCAACTTGCCNTTCAGATATCTCGCCATAGGGACATTTCAGATATCTCGCCATAGGGACATTTCAGATATCTCGCCATAGGGACATTTCAGATATCTCGCCATAGGGACATTTCAGATATCTCGCCATAGCGACATTTCAGATATCTAGCCATAGCGAGAACAGGGCTCTATGGCTAGAAATCTAAGATGGCTGGCAGGGGGTCAATGGCTAGAAATCTAAGGTGGCTGGCAGGAGGTCAATGGCTAGCACCTCACAGAGGTGCTAGCCATAGAACAGGGCTCTATGGCTAGAAATCTAAGGTGGCTGGCAGGAGGTCAATGGCTAGCACCTCACAGAGGTGCTAGCCATCAAGCCTTTCGAGGAACAAGACCTCGAAAACCACATGGCTAGCTCATTCAACTTCTGTGATTTCAGGGATATGCCTGGAGAAATGGTGAGGTACACCTGGGAGTATCAAATCATAGGATGGGTTGCCTGACAGCAGTTTGCTAGCCAAAATCCTGGTTCAGCAGTTTTTTCCTGAAGGCTAGCTCCTCCCAGAGGTGCTAGCCATAGGCAATTCTCCAAGGCACACCCATTGAAGTCAAACAAGTTAGGTATGCTAGCCATGGTTTTTTCCAGGCTGCCTTCATCTAAAGGCCTGATGGCTAGCACCTCTCAGAGGTGCTAGCCATAGAGCGGCTTTTGTTTTTTTGTTACCCAGGCTAGGTTTTCAACTTCCGACGCTCTGACTGAATCTTCCCTCAGCTGCGCTAGCCTTAGACAAGTTTCCCAGGTGTACCTCACCATTTCTCCAGGCATATCCCTGAAATCACAGAAGTTGAATGAGCTAGCCATGTGGTTTTCAAGGTCTTGTTCCTCTAAAGGCTTGATGGCTAGCACCTCTGTGAGGTGCTAGCCATTGACCTCCTGCCAGCCATCTTAGATTTCTAGCCATAGAGCCCTGTTCTATGGCTAGCACCTCTGTGAGGTGCTAGCCATTGACCCCCTGCCAGCCATCTTAGATTTCTAGCCATAGAGCCCTGTTCTATGGCTAGCACCTCTGTGAGGTGCTAGCCATTGAGCCCCTGCCAGCCATCTTAGATTTCTAGCCATAGAGCCCTGTTCTCGCTATGGCTAGATATCTGAAATGTCGCTTTGGCGAGATATCTGAAATGTCCCTATGGCGAGATATCTGAAATGTCCCTATGGCGAGATATCTGAAATGTCCCTATGGCGAGATATCTGAAATGTCGCTATGGCGAGATATCTGAAATGTCCCTATGGCGAGATATCTGAAATGTCGCTATGGCTAGATATCTGAAATGTCCCTATGGCTAGATATCTGTGATTTCCAACTCTACAGGCTGTGCCTCTTTCAGCACGTTTCCCGCGGGCAAAGCCAATTCCCTTCAGTCAGGCGCTTGTGCAACGCCAAGCGCTTGTCCAGCGCTATACCCATAAACCGCGAAGTTTATGGCTGAATGGAATCGGCTTTCCCCCCAGCTCAAGCGGCCCCAGACCGAAGATCCACTTGAACACCTAAGTGCAGCAGAGTGTGACGTGTAGAACATTATTTATCTACAAGTATGTCCATATCATGTCTGACATACCTATATATCATATATTTTGTATATACCGTAGATATGTCTTGACACCAGCTACCATGTGGTTTCACCACTCCCTGTAGCTACTTAGCTCCCCCTGTAAAGGCACCTAGGGATACCCCTGGCTCCTTAGCTCCCCCCCAACCACCAGCCAGCCAAAATATGAACTAGCCAATTCATACAAAAACCATGACCGACCATCATTAACCCCTGAAATTGAATTAATTAGTTTGATTTACATACAAAGGTCACAGTTCAACACTGTAACCCAGCTTCCATCACCACCCATCACCCAACTAGCCAATTAATAGAAAAACCATGACCGACCATCATTAACCCTTGAAATTTAAATTTACTTAGTAAGTTTTTCTTTACACACAAAGCTCACAGTTGAACACTGTAACCCAGCTTCCATCACCACCCATCACCCAACGCGGCAAGTTGAGGGCTGCACTGCGCGGTGAGCCGGTGTCTGTTCACTGAGAAGGGCTGAGGCTCAATGATGAGATTGGGGAAGATGAATGGGGTAAAATCNGGCAAGTTGAGGGCTGCACTGCGCGGTGAGCCGGTGTCTGTTCACTGAGAAGGGCTGAGGCTCAATGATGAGATTGGGGAAGATGAATGGGGTAAAATCATTTGGTCATATAGTCTTAAATGTCTTAATCATCAAACATCCCTTGACATGAAGCATCCCTGGAGCATGGCTGTGGATTATATATATATATATCAATATATATACATAGGGGTCGTATATACATAATATATCTATATATATATACAATATATATATATATATCAATATATATATATATTATATGTATATAATTATGTGTATATATATGTATACATATATAATTATAATATATATATATATATGTACATCCAAATAGTGATTGTGATACCTCCCATGTTCAACCATATCCGTGTCCGACTCGTCCCCAATCTCCTTGGCAAAAACCACAAGGTGGTGCCCCAGTTCGTTCGCTAAGTTGCTTTATAACTCCAATCACTACAGTACGCTTTATGGTTGAGATATCTATAGTTAGTTGGGGTCAAACACCAACAAAAATAAGTTCGGTGTGGGGCACCGTGGTCACCAGGACCTCTTTTTCAACCAAACGGAGCTGCCTGAGTTGTACAAAACCCCGGTGCTGCCGCATCGACTGTCGCCGGAGCTCAAAGAAGCTCTGTATCGATCGTGGCTTCCGCACCCGAGGCCCAAAGTGCCTCAGAGGTGCAATGAGACCGTGCCAATGCAGTATTAAGAAAGCTGAGTGAAACTATGGTGTTGACTATGGTTGACTATGGGTTGACCATTGGTTGACTATGGGTTGACTATTGTGGTTCACTATAGTTTGACATTGTTTCGGTCATCAAAAATAGCTGGTTTGGAAGAATTGATGGCGGCGGGGGTGAAATTTCTTATTCAATATCTACATTTGTGAATGTCAGATATCATATTATATATATATATATGTAATTCTCTGATGACTTAACGGAATGTTATCTGAATCTTATATTGCAGATAAATCTATCGGATGTGTCTAAACATCAGATACATCTCTCAGATGTAATATAATAGATATGTTTTATAAATCTGTAGATATTTGTAATGGATGTTAAGACATATTACTGTAGATAACTGATATCTAAGATATGTCTATGACGTCTACAACATATCTAGTCAGATAGAGTCTAAATGACATTAGTAATACATACATGATATTTATGATACTGTATCTATGAGTAATACAGATACCATGTGTCTATTCTATGATTCTATAACATCTAATATCATCTAATATCTTGGTATGCTTTGGTATCTGCAATGGCAAACCCCCACACGAATCCCCCGTGGCCAGGTCCAGCAATCAGCACAGCCGCAGCCAGCGCCCGCTATGACGCCTGCGTCACCACGGTCCACGTGCCTGGGATCAACGGTGGGGGATGATGGATAGATGACTTGGAAAAAGACGTCACTTGGGACAGTTTCATCACAAAAAATGGGGAAAATTGGGAAAGTGGTTACAACGTGGACTTTGGATGATGTTTAGTGATTTAGCTATGGTCATGAGTAGATTTTTTGGAGTTCAACTTGGCCTTCAGAGGTGTTTCTTTTTTGTGCTGCGTTCTACGCACTATCTTGCTCAGAGTGGGTTGCAGGGGATCCGCGAACCAGCAAGGCGGTTGCTCAAACGTGACCAAGTCGATGGGTTGATTTGATTCTCATGTCTGAGCCCAAGAATTTGAGTCTCTTTAGTGACAGATTTGTCACAATTGGTTATATTTCGCCGTACTTATAGGATATTTTAGGGGTTATATCCCAACTTATGATGGTTAAAGTGACCAGTGTTTGGTTGTGGGCCAACATCAAGGACAAGCGCAGACGTAGGTGGCCGGAAATCTATTTATAGAGTGGATACTTTTGATAGAGCATAAAATTCTGTGGTAATTACACAATTTTTGAACAAACCCCAATGACGAATGCAAGGGGAAACCACCCCAATTAATGCTTAGGAAGGGGAACCACCTCAAGAGTTACCTTATTTCACATATTTCACCAAGTAACTCAGGTGTTTCATGTAAATGGTCCCTGAAAACAACCCACCTATTTCTTCTCGGCCGAAGGGTGTCCAAGGTTGTCAATTTGAGTATGGTTTTTGTTGGCCGGTTGTTCGTTGCCTGTGGCAAGTTTCTAGGGATAAGAAACAAAAATCGCAGGATTCATTTCCTTAGATGTTTGATAGGGCTGCAAATTCCAACATATGATTCATATGTTGGAATTTGCAGGCCTATCAAACATCTAAGGACTAAAACTACAGAGAGACTGACATTCGGCTGTTCCGCAGCGGCTGTTGAGCGCCATGGACGCTGTAAAGATTGACCACTCGGATCGGGCCCAGCATAGGGCCAGCATCATGCAGCAGTTGCGACAATTCTGGATGGACGACCATCTCTGCGATGTGGTGCTGAAGAGCAGCGATGGCACAGAGCATCGCGCCCATACGGCCGTGCTATCTGCCACCACCGTGTTTTTCAAGAATCTGCTGGGTGGGTCCTTCCTGGAAGCACAGAGGGTCCAACAAAAGCAACCAGTGGAAATCGCTGCGTCCAAAGAGGCAGTGTTTGCGTTGCTGGACTATATCTATGACGGACAGCCTGAAGTACCAGTGGAAACCGGTCTTGAACTCATACGACTGGCAGAGGCGTACGACCTGCCAAAGCTAGCAGGTGAAATTGAGGCAGGCATCCTTGCCTGCTTGGACTGTAGCGTCGCCCTGAAAGTTCTACAAGAAACACAAGGCCTTCATTCTTTGAGAGAGGCCTGCGAAAATAAGGTTGCTGAAGAATTTGAGACTTGCAGCCAGCACCCAGATTTGGGGAAGCTTAGTGCAAGTCAGTTGGCCCGAATACTGAAAAGGGAAGATCTGGGCGTCTCACGGGAAGAAGCAGTGGTCAGGGCAATATTTTCCTGGAACAAAGTTTCCCAGGACGGACATGCGAAAGGCATGCTGCTGCAACATGTGCAATTTCAAGCACTTTCAATCGAGAATTTGCTTCGCCTTGGCCGTACAACTCTCTCTGGTCTGAGCGGTGGCGACCTGCACCGAGAAGTTGATGATGCTTTGACATCTAGAAAGAGAATCCAACGTCCAGATGCCTTTCAGTCAAAGAGGCGTTGTTTCAAACATTGGTCGCCAATTTTAGGTGCGAGCACCGCCAGCATTGAAGCTTCAGGCCGAGAAGTACTGCGATGGCCATGTCTCTCGTTGGGCTGGTACCAAGGTGAGCTGTTTGCTGCAGAGTTCAGTNAGAAGTACTGCGATGGCCATGTCTCTCGTTGGGCTGGTACCAAGGTGAGCTGTTTGCTGCAGAGTTCAGTAGCAAGAGCAGCATCCTTTGTTGGAAGCCTGGTGACCCTCCAACATGCGTGCGACGTGTTGCAGGCGAAGGCGCCACTGTGACTGGCATCAATGACTTGGGAGGTTTTTGTGACCTGGCCATCTCGCCCAGCGGCAAAATCTTTGTGACGGACTTGTGGAATCGGAGAGTTGTCCGTTTTGAAAATGGATCGGGGCACTTGGTCGTTGACGACGTTGCTGCTCACTCCTTGTTTTGCTCACCCAACGGAGTGCTGTATGTGCTGAGCCAGGCTGGAAGAAAAGTGAGCAAGTTGGTGGGCTCGACGCTCGAGACTGTGATAGCCTCCGAGAGTCTTCCTGCAGACATGCAGTTCCAAGCCAGGCGAGTGTTTGTGACAAAGGAAGAGATGATCTACCTTTTGGATACTCTGAACTTCAACCGTCGCATTTTGCTCATTAATCCAGCTGAGTCCTTGGAACTTGCTGTTGTGGGCCAAATCCCAATTGACGGCCCATCTCTCCTAGAGGACCTCTCTGTAACTGACGGTGGAACAATCTATGTTGCTGAGCGGATTCAAAGAAAGGTGTTGGCCTTCCACCCCAGCAGCGGGACTTTCACAGAAGTCTTACAATGTCCAGATGGATTGCACCCTTTCGCACTGTTGGTCCAGGACAGGTCGCTGTATGTGAGCATGGTGACGGGGACAAGCTGGGCTCAGGGCCTTGGTGCCCCCAAAGTTGGGGCTGTTTACGAATATCTACTGCCCGCTGAGCTTCAGCTTGAGTGAAACAGCCAGGTCTGGAACTGGTGGACTCAGCGAGTCATGGAGTCATGGGTTAGAAACATCCTCAACTGGTTTGGTCGATCCCAACTATTGATAAGTTGATAATATTTGATATGTGTTTGGGGGAGTTATCCTCAATTGTAAAGTTGCCATCATCCTGTGCAATGGTATGTCCGGAAAATCGCAGATACCCCAAAATTAATTTTGTTAAACCTTCAAAGTTTTGAGCATTTCATGGTTCCTTTGAAGATCGAAGTACATTTTACAGGTATTCTGAAATGCTTGGAACGTGCTCTAAAGTTAGTTTGGCGGCATTTACGGTCTTCAATGTGTTTTTCCTGGAGAGATGTTGAGAGGTATGATCAAGAAATCTTCGGTATCAACCGAGGATACAGCCCGTAAATTATGGCATCGACTAGCAATATATAAGTTGAATTTTCATGTTTTCCGCTTGCACGCAAACATTGCAATTGAAATTCGGGAGGGCCAACCAACTGGGGTTAGTCCATGTATATCAAGTTGTTCACCCATAGTTCGGCCCGGTAATACCCAGTTTGATCCCACTAAAAACTGGGGTGACAACTAACATTAGGAGGGCTGAATATGGTTGAATTGGGTTGGAACCCAGGGAGGGCTGTCTGATTATACTAAAAATCACCATTTCAGGATGCTTCAACCATACAAAACCCCCATTGTTTGCTTAAACTCTCCCATGTGCACCATAAAACAAAGGAGGCTACACCCAACTAACCCAAGTATGACTCGAAGAATCGAAAATTCACCATTTATTGATTGATTCAGCGATAAACCTCCATTGCAGTGGCTCCCAGGTGCGAGAGAAACCTTCAGGGCTCAGGTCTTCGAAAAGCGAGTGGATGGGTAATGTGTAAAGCAACATCAAAACTACCATGAATGGGGACACAATGGTGATATCATGTTGCAATATTATGATATATCTGAAGAATGGTAATTCCCAAATACAATATCCTCCAAACAATGTGATACGGATAGTAAAGCAACGGGTCCACCATCCCCAAATTTACCATTTTTTATGGATGATATATGTAAACCATCATCAATGACTGGTCTATGACATTGCTTTACTAACACTACTTTACCGATTTACTGGAGGTGCCTGCCATTTTAAAAGGGGCTAAATGTCATTTAATGTACCCCCTTAAATATGGCTTTCTATGGTACAGTACCTCCAGGTCAGGTACCTGAAATGGCCATTGATTGGATAGGTACTTTAATACGGATTTTTTTTTGCAGGAAATGGATGTAAATGGGGACATACCAAGAAGCTATATAGAATGCTAGGTGTTTTTTTCAGGGGACCCAATATTGGCCATGCACCGATGTACATAAACTCTAGAGACCTCACAACAAGCTGGCCATAGATACCATGGATACTCCATAGATGATGGTGAATAGGGAGAATCCGTCCCAAAAGCAACAAATGGAGGTTTTCTAAGTCATGGGGGTACCCCAAGAATTCAAAATTGGTGATTGTCCATGGGTAAACTAGGAAACCCCTTTGTTGATGATTTTGGTTATGATCTCTCCAGATCTTTTACAGGAAACTAAATTTGAATATGGCCAGCATGTCTCCTTGTTCGGAAGCCAGAAGTAGTGCTAGTCACTAACTACTAGTAGCTTAGTAGAAATGGAGTTGATTGAGAAGATGGCCAGGAACGATTTCATAGCAATGTGCCAGAGCCAACAACCATCCGCCAGTGGGTTTTCCCACTGAAATCCATGTTGTACTCGTATGGGAAAGGTCATAACCCATCATTGAGCGTCCCTAAGAGCGCTAGAAATGTGATGTCGGAGTGTTTCCATGTTCACTATCAAAAAATGGGCCAAAAGTTACATGGTTGCCTTCAAAATTTCCTTCAAAAAATCCTTCAAACATTCCCCAAAGGTTGCTAAAGATCGATCATGACATATCATGACCCAACAACTCTGTTTCTCCAAGCTTTGTCGCCAGGGCCGAAGCCAGCCAAGCCAGCCGCGCCGCCGCTGGCGCCGCGAGGGGTCCGACCTCCGGAAAGTCCTTCGCCACCAGCGCCCGCGCGGGAGAAGTCCATGAGGAGGAGCAGTGGGAAAAAAAACGAAAAGTGCACGGGGAGGTTGAGATAGATATCATAACAGTTGTTCTTACTATCAGGATCAGGATCATTCTGACTATTATCATTACTCTATTATTATTGCTTTGATTGCTACAATAGTGGATAATCGTTAGTTAGTTTTATTTATTTGTCAATTGTCTATAATGATCTAGGAATAATGAGTTGTATCTATCTGTATGAGTTGATATCAATGGCGTATACATGTATATATGTTTCCCATGTTCAAGACTTGGGTCAGTTGCCCACATTTTGGGATTGGCATCAATCCATGTTCACAGGATATACCCATTCATGCAGGATTCCCATTATAGGACAGATGACCATACTAAATATATCAAATTTGACCATGGAACATACACTTGACTTCTGCTGTCATGTGTTTTTTCTCCATGTTCAATCATGATACATGGTGTTAACAACAATTCTTTTGTGATAGTAGTAATAGCTGATAAGCAAGAATGGTCCTAAGAATGGTTGATATCTCCTCAATTAGTTGTTGTGGCACAATGGAATTTGAGGTGGCCAAGGAAGACCACCAAAAACTCCTTTTTCAACAGAAAAACATAAACCCGCAATGTTTGTTAGAGGGCAGCACCATGACGAATTGAAACTACTGAGAACTGAACACCTAACATCACTTAAACACTCCAATATCACGAGAAGAGTAGGAACATCACATAGTTAAACCTGTTAAACCAACACCAAGTCTGGGGTGGTGATAGTTAGACCCAGTCAGCAGACAATATAATATGTATATATAGCCTCGTCCGGGCTTCTGGAACTGCGCAATCGCGAATTAGCTTGGTTTAAATGGTTGATTCCGTGACGAAATTTTGTCGCGGATTTTTCTCATCATCATACATCATACATCACACATCATCATCATCATCATCATCATCATCATCATCATCATCATCATCTGCTTCTGCAAGTTCAAGGAACGTTAACATCCCACCCCACCCCACCCACCCCCCACCCCGCGTGTGCGTAGCATCAACTGCTTCTGCAAGTTCAAGGAACAAGGAACGTTAACATCCCACCCCACCCCACCCCCCACCCCGCGTGTGCGTAGCATCAACTGCTTCAGCAAGTTCAAGGAACGTTAACATCCCACCCCACCCCACCCCCCACCCCGCGTGTGCGTAGCATCAACTGCTTCAGCAAGTTCAAGGAACGTTAACATCCCACTTTGTGGTATGTAGTTACAGAAGCCAGGACAAGCACAACTCTTAGTTATAAATTCGAGTCAAGGATAGTGTGCTGTGATTTTTTTTGATGTATCATAATCCCCAAAAAAGATGGACAAATCAGTCATCGCTATTTGGTTGATGAATCCTGATCATGGCTGTTTAATATATGATCTTACTTTTCTGATTTTTTTGGGGGATCACTATACAGTTTCTGTTTCAAGTCAAAGTTAATCAGTCCACCAAGGTCAATTTGGCAAGGTCGGACTACCAGAGGGTACAATATTTCCCCCGGTGGTTGATGATAAAATGGGGGGGTTGTACTACCCTTCGTATGTTGGAGATTATTTTCATACATTAATGTGGAATCCGGTGCTTAACCAACCCGTTCGTTTTTCATGGAACGACATGTTGGGTTTTGAACACAGCTCACATGTGATATACAGCCAGATGATAAATCCTAAAAGGGCGTGGTTTGTTACTGGCTCCACCAAGCAACAGATGTCCCCATTGAGATGTTGGGAAGAACCACTATGAGTTCCAAGCCGAGGCTATTTGTTGGCCTCCATGACACTTCCCGGTCGCTGCTACCAGCTACAACATCTTCACCCAAGACGATCAGCCAGAGCCCACTGGAAGGTGGACATCCCAAAAAACAAAGATCTTTGAGTCCCGGCAGCACCTTGCAACATATTTTACATATGTCAACCGAATGATATTTGCAGGATTCCCAAACTCATTTCAAAACTTTTGGATCAAAATATTTCAGCCTCAAAGTGCCCAACATGAAAGATCACCTAAAATGCCCAAGTGTTTCTCCAACTTTCATCTGTTTCATTCTTTTCCCGAATACGATTCGTTCCACGCCATGGATTCGCCTGGCGACGGAACTTCCGTTCCCAAGCCGCCGGCCCCACTGGCACCGCCCTCGGCGCTGCCGGTGGTGACGCCCAACAAGAATAGCTTGGAGGCGCGCCAAACCAACTCCAAAAATGCTGATGTGTCATGTTAAAATCTTACACAGATTTTGGAGTGTCGATTTCGATTTAATTGTTTCTATCTTGAACCTTTGGCCTATCTTTTTCGCGTGGTTCTTATTTGTCATTGGCAACAGTATTGGAATGTCACCAAAAAGGGCCAACAAGAATGACGGAATGTGATGGGACAGAGTGAGATGTAATAGGTAGGGTGACAATATCAATACCTGGCGAATCTTTTTTTTGCAATGAGCAAATGTGTCATCCGCAGCCAGCAATCTGCTGTTTTTGGTGCATCAATATTTGCCATGTCAAGAAGTAGGTAGGAGAACAAAAAAAATCAACTACGAGGATTATTTAGAAGGCAGGTTTTTTGGTTGCCAGGTTTGATTTTCAGAGGCCTATCCATTGCTGAAATAGAGGGATTGAGATTTTGCCGATTGTGATATTCATGAAGTACAACCTACATGAGCCACACTACAAGCTGTTTCAAGACCTGTATAACCCCTATGATTCGACAACCTCTGAACACTTTCTTTGGGGAAGTTTGAAAGCCGTGGTGGCGTTCTGTTTTGTGTTCCGAAGTGTTGCCAGAATCAATGCTGCAATGCTGTCTGGAGATGTCTGGAGTAGCCATTCGTAACCACCAAAAAGATGGAAAAGCAATTTGCCAATAAATATGATGTTACATGTCTATCCTTTTTTGGGGTCCCTATATGTTACTACAATACAATATATCGTGCTTTCTATCCTAACTTCATTTGGATCCATGGAAGTAGGAAACTCTGAAATATGTTTAGGTCTGCTCTTTTTTCAGATGAATAGAACGTAAAGTTTTAAAGCCTATACTTGGCATACTTGGAGGTTTCCTAAAATAGGGGTACCCCCAAATCATCCATTTTAATAGGGGTTTCCATTATAAACCATCCATTATAAACCATAGGGTTTTCCATTATAAACCCCCACTTGGCAATGCACTTGGGGTCATTAAGGGTATACTTCTCAGCTACTGCTCCAACTGGGAGGCGGATCTGAAGGACCGTTCCAGCCAGCCCGGGGTTGCCCAGACGTGTCATTGAAGCAGGGGGTTCAACGTGGTGTAGGTCCACTGATGATAACCATGGCATATCATAATATGATGTGATACGTAACATATATGATATATGTATGTGCAATATACTCATAAACAATATATATATATATATCATAACATGGGGAATGGGGATGGGTCAAAACCTATTCTTTTTGCCATATGACTGGGGGAAAGAATTATCCATTCACCAGCTATTTTAGTGTACCCAGGGTACTAGAGTTTTTGACCCATAACCATATGGTGTTTTTGATAACATATATATATATATATGGCTGAATTGTAACGAGGTCACTCCGAGGTCACTGAAATGATTGGTAGTAAGGCTAAGGAGGATCATATAGTGTTTCAGATTGGTGAAGTACTACAATTCAGCCAGATGTATGATTACCACTATGATAGCACTATGGATATGATGTTGTAATATAAGTTGACATAGTTTTGATTAGTTTTGTCTTTTTTTCGGGGTCCCCTACTATCCCAACTTATGGAGTTTATCCCATGGTTATACCCAAGAACGACCTCAACTGAGAATTTTAGGCGCCTTAGATCCCCCAAGATAGGTTGCTGTCTTGGCGTATAACGACAAGAACCATTGGATCTATGGTAAATGTATCAACAAAAACGGATAAACCAACTTAAAACCCAAAGGGAGCCACCGGGCAAGATTAGGGAAAAAAAAATCAGATATGATCGAAGATGCTTTCATATCGCCCATATGACATGTCTGTTTCTTTAGAACGGGGTACAAATAGGATACCGAAAAATGGCAATTATTGTACGAGAAATCATGGTTCAAGTATTGTACTGTCGGGTAGAGTATTTCGAAACGAATCCTAATGATACTGAAGCACGTGCGAAAGAAAATGGGTTTGTTCGAAATTAGTGTACCCCTAAATCCATCGGTTAATCATCATTATCGCGAGTTAAGTAATAACTGAGGGTGTACTCCATGTTCAGTTTGTTAAAGAAATTCCGGACATCAACCTTGCTTGGCAATGGCGGTCGGAAACGAGCCCCTCGACAACAAGTTCCCTCCCCCTGAAGAGGCGAGCCCATGTCTGCTTCATCGGCTCTGACCTTCCTGGCATCATTTATATTGTATGAGAAACCTATGATTACCCTCTGGAAATTTAAACATAGCCATGGAAAATCACAATCTTTTAATCGGAAAATCACCATGTTTATCATCTATAAATGGGCTATGGCTTCCATGGCCACGTTAAATAACCAGAGGGTATCCACATCACAAAACTGAAAACTGCCCGAACGCCCAACGACAAGACGTGCCATCCGTGGTCCGTTGCCCAGGCGTGCCGTGCTGCGGAAGCTGTGGTCCATCTATGCTGAAACAGTATTGCCACTGGAGCAGCAGCCGGAGGACTCAGGAGGAGCCAGGTTTCAAACGGCGTCACTGGATGGTGAATGTATAGCAATATCACTATGTATATATATATATATATATATATGCGATATATGAGTAGTTATCCCAACAACAACCTATTGTGTATTTATATATATATAACTAGAGTTATCCCAATATATATATATAATATAAGCGAACTTTTCAGGTCAGTGAACTACATTATACTTTACCAAGAATAGTTGTTTCTAAACATGTTTGACCCCAACAGTTGGGGTAATCTGTTTGTCAAAAGTAGTCAAGAATCGTTTGAACTATCCAACTTTTGGACTCAGTATTCGAAGCCATTGGTGGCTCCGTTGCTGCCTTTTGGTTAACTTTCTTTATTCTGATGGTTAAAACCCTTTTCTTGTTGCTGTTGTTGTTGAAAAGTCATCGGTTCAGCAGTTCGACCATCCCAGTAGGTTCATGATTAATGTTACCCTCTGGTTATTTAACATAGCCATGAAAAATGGCTAATTTTGGATGATTTTCCCATTAAAACCTCCAGCATTTATAGAGGGTTTTCCATGGCTATGTTAAATAACCAGAGGGTATAAGGATTGTTCTACGCAATGTATTTGGCATTTTTGTTGCTCTGTGAACTGGAAATCCCCATGAAAACCATCCATAAAACGAAGCAATTTGATACGCCACAATAGGTGTTCAAACGACGGGATACCCTCGCGTGATTTTCATACGAGAAATGGACCCGAGACGGTAGGTGGTCAGTGACCCAGCAAAAACGTGAAAAAGACAAGCTGGCTCGAAGGTGGCACTGTTTGATGGCGGTTCCCGGTTAAGATCATAGTCTGGGAACTAATGACCGAACAATTAAACAATCATTCTAGAGATCTAAGATCTTAGTCATGATACGAATGGTTTCTTGGATTTTCCAGTAGAAATCCCCAGCTTTTGCAAGACAAATTCATACAAATTCATTATTTGGTGATATTCCAGCAGGTTTGCCATGGTTGCCTAACTATTGCTGCTTGAAGATCCCCATACCACCAAGTGATTGGTAAAACCGCTAGATTTATCTTTCTCAACCATGAAACCTCAAAAACTGTTGATTTTGCAACGCATAACTTCGGGACTCTCCGAGAAGGACCTCACCATTATCTATTGACTAGGCTGCACGCACGTAGAAACCCTCTATATAGTCGTTTTGACATTTGCTTGTCAGAGGTTTGTCTGACATCTCTTCCTGTCGGGCCACAGACATGGGTTCGCAAGGGGTTTTGCCTGTGAATTTGCAGGCTTTTGTGACTTCCTAAGTTCAAAATCATACACTGCTGTCACTTTGAACAACAAGCTCAACCATTTCAGGACATTTTGGAAGCCTGCGCGAAACGAACTATTGTTTTGATGCAAATGTCTGACATTTGGTGGCAAAGTTTAGGCGTTCTGTAGCCTGACATTTTCTGAGCTTCGATGCGCCCCACTCCAGCTATAAGATGATTAAACACAATAAAAAAAGGATGTTTCTGTGCGCGTGCATGGTTTTCCTTGGTGAAATACCAACAATCCGCATTGTTTCCTGGTTGATCTTACCATGGTATTTTTACATACTATTAGTATACCCAGTGGTGTGAATTGAATCCCCCACTTAGCGTAGTTGGTCATTGAATAGTGGTTGAAGCTGCCAAAGTGATCTATTACCTAAACTAAACTAAACAGTGGTAAATTGTATTGTTGTTCTATCCTTTTGGAGGTTACTATATCACATAAGAAGTACCATCAATGGGGACACATTGGGGAGATCATGTTTTAACATGATATATCCTAAAATGGTAATCCTTGAATATTATATCCTCCAAATAATGTGATAATGTGGGCAACCCAATAACACGCTATCCCCAAAATCACCAATTTTTTATGGGTTGTGTATAAACCAGCAAATGGTAGGTTTATTTGTTTGGGTTTACCACATTAAGAGAGATTCCCGTGTTTGATACTCGTACCCAGCAAAAACCACCATTAATCCCCATGATATTCCCATGTTTGATGGTAAAATCACGAAACAATCCCACATAATCACCCTCAAGTCACAATTTTTCCCTGGTGAAATCACCAAAAATCCATGTAAATCCCATTAAATCACCATGACATCACCATTTATCATGGAATAATCCCTATATAATCCCCATATAATCCCTATTTTCAGTGGCATTTTGGAGCCGATCTCCTCCCCGAGCTCGGCCCTCGTCGTTTTTTTTTTCAGGTCCTTCTACGACCACTTCGGTGCGCCGCCCGTGTCGCGTGAAGAGTTTGAAGCGCGACCACAGGCGACGGAGCCGAAGGGCGTGGTGGCTGATGATTACAGATCTTCACTGGGGATTTGACCATCATAAATTGGGGTTTTCGTGGGACAGTTGGTAAATTTGTTTCCGGAGCCTCAAAACATGGAGTTCATTCTTAAAAACGAACACGTGTACTTTCAGGGAATCAAACATTGAAAAATGGAACATATCCAGTTTGAAATGTGAAAGGAAAATCATGGATACACAACTGGGGCATGTTCCCTTGGTGCCACGGGTTGAGCTCAGGCTATTCCACTTCTTGAGCCAAGAAAATCGATGCCAGGTCCTTCTGTTGGGGCAGTACAGCACTGGCAAAACGTCCATGGCGCCTCGGGTGGTGGGGAGATGGATCCCATGATGATGGGAATGGCTATGCAGGTGTGTACCCTCTGGTAAACTAACATAGCTATTGAAAATGGCCATTTGTAGTGGATTTTCCCATGAAAATTGTGATTTTCCATAGTTATGTTAGTTTACCAGAGGGTAGTATTTAGATAGATTGACTGATTGACTGATTGATTGATTGGATTGGATTTGATTGGGTTAGATTAGATTAGATAGATAGACATGTACTTGTTGATGTATGAAAGTGTGTATATGCTCGATACATGCGCACTTGACCCATGAGAATCTCTCGAACATCTTTGGTAAATGCCTGCACCTAAATGAATAGAAACTAAGAAATTAAATCACAGTGTGTTTGCCTTGAAGAGCGAACATCTATGCGTCTATGTATGTATACATGCGCATTGTGTTGATGGTTACGGGTTATTTATTTTACTGCAAGTGAACCATCCCACGTTGGCAGATACAGATGATGAGTCTGCAAGGTGTAGATAATTCTCCAACTCTAAAGTTGATTCTGCCTTGGGTTTAGCACATATCCATGCATAACCCACAGTCAAACTTTTCACGGGGGATCGGCGAGAAACAAGCACACCAGTGGGACATGTGCCTAGCAAACATTAGATGCCATTACAACAAGTCACATAGGTCAGCCATGGAGAAAATATGTTGATTGGTTCTGAAATAGAGGTTTAGCAAGCAAACATGGTCCATGTAGCGAGTTAGGTTACCTACCTAACTACCCGGCTTACTGTGCATTGTTACAGCCTACCATGGGGATGACTATTAACCAAACGGCACTGGTACCAGCATACTAGGATGGTGTAGAGGTATTGATGCACCTAGTATTGATGCTGATGTTCACGGGATGCACACATCATGCGCTGTGTGTAGATAGCCTTAGCACAATATCCCCAACTACAGATTCACTTGGAATAGGACATTCATCGGATTGTGCACAAAAAGTGAGGACACACTGCCCGAAGTTTGACAAACGCAGTCTAATAATGTCTAATAGACAACTCAACTGCAACATCAGGAAACTGGATTCGGACCTTATTTATCTCATGGGATTACAACTAGCATGAAAATGCACTTAGATGTAGTCTCCAAGACATGAATACTCCCACAATTATGGGTCTCTTTGTGGCTACAATCAAGGCCTCTGCGTGCCATAGATGGGGTGAGATCACGGTGGCCCTAACTTGGAAGTGCAGTTCCAGTTGCAAATGGGTATATCTGGGGGTTATAACTGCCATCACTTGGGATAGAACTATAGTTATATACCCACGTATAGCTGAAACTGCACCCCCAAGTACATTGCATGAATCATCTTATATGATGGTAAGATCACCTTTTCTTGATGGTGAAGTCACAACCCCATGCATGTTGGATCGCCTCATGTTTGCTGCTGACATCCAACGCCTTCGCTCCCCATGATGCTGGTATAACCTTGTTTTGGAAAGTGACGGTTTAAAGAGAAACCGCGCGGCTCTGCATCTCCCAACCGACTACACCTCGGCCAAATCCAGTCTACGAGGCTGGGCGCACTCTTCCGAGGCAGCCCATCCAGCGAAGAAGGCGAAGAACACGTCCTTCAGTTGAAGACAGCCACTGAAGAGGATTGCGTCCAGAGCTTCGGCGAGATCGGAAAGTTGTGCTGACTTTTTGGCGACCATCTCTATCATGACTTGTGAGGCCGGGACCACACACAGCAGGAACGCGCAGACGGCGAAGGAGAGAGCCCGGAAGTTGCTGAGCCGACACCCCGAGGCCATCATTGTTGATTTTCTTTACCTTGGGTTTTTCGGAAATGCCTTCAGGATGCAAGGTATCTCAACCGGATCATTGAGATGCCCGATGCAGATTCGACATGTTGATATCCCAATATAGGGGTCACAATTACGATAGATATACGCCACCTTCCTTTCCCAAATTTGGCCGACGAAATCCTATGAGATCAGTCGATGTTTGATGTGAAATCCCCCACCGGTTCGGCCAGATCCAGGTGCAATGGCTCACGGGCATGAGAAGCAACCACTTCGATGTACGGCCACAGCCCAGCACCGATAAGTTGGGGGAACTCAGATGAGGACTCGGCTGGTGGAGTGGATGGGAATCTGTGCATTGCATATGTATGTATGTATATATGTATGTATATATATATATATAACTTATATATACATATATATATATAATTATTATATATATATATATACATACATGTTATATATATATATGTATTTACCCTTTGGTAATCAAACGTGGCAATGGGAGTTCCCCCAAAATGGAGGTTTATCGCTGGGAAAAGCATCGAACTTAATGGGTGATTTGCCATTGGTGAAACCAAACCGTGTACTTTCTAGATTGGTAATCTTGAACAAACAAATGCTTGAGCAGTTGGCTTTGATTTCAGATTGTTCTTGTCACCTTGATTGATTCAGTTGTCATGTGATGCAGTACAGCCAGCAATGTCATGGACGGTGATCAATGTTGACTTTTTGGTCTCAAAGCCATTCCAATTCAAGGGAAAAATTTTTGTTTTCCCACCCATGTCCTTTGTCCATGTCCCACCCACAAAAATCCAGCCTGCCGTGACATATCCATGTCAGACTCTTTGCATATGCAATTCTGCTCTCAAGGTGACCGCTCATTCCTCACCACGCTGCATTCCGTTCATACCATGAACGCTGTGGCCATCGTTGAGACCACAGCGCTGATATCCATATTGACTCGCTATTTGAGTCCCCTTGATTATATATTGCTTGACCGCTGACTTGAAAGTCTTGAGCACGTGTGCCGCCTATTTCACGCCACTTTGGCCAGGATTGGGTGTCCGTTGTACGCCCAATCTCTCTTGCCACATTTGATTGCCGGAGGGTATATTGACTGGGGCAAGAATCATAAACTATATCAAAGCAAAGGGTTGCAACCAACCATAGACATCTATGAATGGCTAGAATTGTGATTCAGCATATTGAATCAACAGAAATGGTGATATAAGGCCAACCAAAATGGGGATGCAATAGGATACAACGGGCTAACATTGGATTAGTTGATGAACACTAAAGCGTATCCTATCAGCACATTTTCTTCTCAGGTCCTCATTGGGCTTCAGGACCCAAAATACTTGGCCAACATGTCTGATTTGGAAACTACCTCCAGCAAACTAACATAACTATCGGAAATCCCCGAACTGAATGGAGCTTTTTAGCTGGGAAAATCATTGAACTAAATTGGCCATCTTCCATGGTTTTGTTAGTTTAGGAGAGGGTATTTCAGTTTTTTCAGCTAGCCATTCGCTTCCCTGCTGATGTGGTCAGAATGATGTCCCATGTTTTTTTTTCTATCTTGTTCTCCTTTTGTTTTCCAGATGTATGCAAAGGTGTGGAAAAGGTTCTGCCAACTTGTAGCATGTTTCTAGCATGTTGTACCTATGGCCGCTGTGTATGAACGGCAGCTAGTCAACAACTTGAATCCTGGAAGTTGGTAGATTGGTTTCTAGTTCACTTGGCTATATTCCCCTTTAACGAGCATATATAGCAACCCCTTTAAAAGGATGTCCAAAATTTGCAAACCTGGACAGTATGGGGAAACATCATCAAACTACCATCCTGGAAACACGTTTTTTCTTATTTTCCGGGAGTGCTACAATGCGAAATGGGATATAAATTGCAAAACCCCCTGATAAATCACCACTGCATGATTTTACCAGAAACAGGTTGTAACTATCCCCAACTTGGAAAGTACATATTGGATTCACCACATTACTCCACTTCAGTACAGATCCAGGAAGAACTGCATAAATCTATGCCCTACCGATCTGGGTGTTGTATACTTGGAGAATCATCCAACTTGATCAAGCCTGGTGATCGTAAGCCTGGTGATTCTAAGTCGGCCTTCAGCTTGCTGCGGCCTGGATGTTTGATCCCCAAGTATAGCCTTCTACCAGGTGACCCATCAAAAATATTATGCAAAAATTATATTGCCAATGATTTTTCATCATATTCATGGGAGAAGATTGATAGACCCAGTGTATTTTTTCCACGCATTCTAGCGGGATAATGGGACAAAGATACCATCTTATCCGATTAATAATGGGAATTCTCATTGTTAATTGGATAATGGGTTAATTCTCCAATGTTCGAGGTATTTCTGATGGAAAATTCCCATCTTACGGTATCCCATGTTTTCCCGGAGCGAAAATCCTTGAGGTTCATGGCCTGCGTCCATGGCAATGAAGAATGTGCGCCGCAATGAAGCGCTTGGGGCGGGAGCGGCTTCTGCTGGGTTTCTGGTGCGTAGAATGTTGAGATTGATGGGTTTTAAAGGTGTTTTTGGCCGCAAACAATGGCTGGAACAAGGGGGAGCCATGTGGTTCTTTTTGGCTATGTCATAGCTATTTCGCTACAGAAATACTCCTGAATTGCCAGCCAAACGATGGAGAGATGACGGAGACAATTTAGCTTTGAGCTGAGGCTGCACGGGAAACGCCAGATACACCGGAGTTCGGAGGTCGCAGGCCTGGGGCCAAACAGATCTGAAGTGGAATCGACAAACTTGTGGATAAAGATCTTCCTGGTTGGCACCTGCCAAGATGTAGAGAACTTAGCTGTGAGCTGAAGGCGAAAGACCACCCAAAGGCCAACCGTCGACGGCGAAGCCGTTCGATACAGCCGTGGGAGCAGATCCTGAGCATCAGTGGTTTTCATGTGGATTCCCGTGTGTGAATGCTCCCCAATGATCCAATGATCCAAGCTTGGTTGAGAATGCCTTACAATCACTCACCCTGGGAGTTTGAAACTGATCCTGTGTATGATATGTGAAGCAGTGAATCCGTTGTAAGTAGCTCGTTACAACCCAAATTTGGCTCGTGGTTTGCAACAGGGTACACGACTCACAAGAATGGCAATGTTGATAGGGAAAATGATCATAAACACTCAAAAACCATGATAAACCTGTGGATGTTGCGGCGTTTGCCGTAAAATTGTCAGACAAACCCATAGACCCATTGTTTTGATCCCCCAACTATATAACAGGGGAAAAAACGGTTCGTGGATCAAGCCATGTTTCAACAATGCCATCCACTTCGTGCCCCCAGCTTTTAACGGTTTGATACCTCCACGTTTAGATCATCGTAGATTTTTTCGTTGATTTTTATCCTGCCTCGGTAATTAGATACCACCAAATTAATGGCCTGAGATCATTCTGAAGGGGAAAATGATCAACCACAATTTTTGATCCGAAAAAACCTATTGGAATGCTGTATCTTTGATTGTGACTCCAGGTATAATCCACGGCAATGCCGCCGCATGTTTGCCGCAGCTTCCCTACCAGGCGTTCCCGCTGGGGGATGGGAAAGACGGCAATTGAGAGCTGAGAGCGTCACGAAAAGCAAGGGCCTAGACCTGGAGGATCATCCCAGGAATCATTGAAGGTTACCCTCCAGTAAACTAACATAGCTATTGAAAATGGCCATTTATAGTGGATTTTCCCATTGAAAATTGTGATTTTCCATAGCTATGTTAGTTTACCAGAGGGTAGATACCCCATCATTCCCAGTTATTTGTTTGTTAGTTATCATATTGTGTACCCATGAAAAATTCCCATGACGTGCTGCGTATGCAAGGTAGGAATTTCACTGCCATGGTTTGCCATCGCCCAAAAACAGTGATGGCTTTGCCCGAAACAAGATGATGTTTCGGAGTTCCGCGGTATTTAACAAATATGGCAAGCACGCCGATGCTGCGAAATCGTCTTTCTCGCTGACGTTTCAGCGAAGCGGGGTCCTAGTAAGTCGGAGAATTAACTCCATTGCAATCAAAAATCGAGGGGATCAGCTTCAGAAATGTGGGCCACCCAAGCAATAGGGAAGTTGGATGAAGTTGGTGTTTTCTCACTTGACGAAGGAACCCTTCCTGCAGATGTTAGTCCTTTGTTGGGGTAAACCATGACATGTTTGAGGTCGTGAAACGACTAAAGCCTCGAACTTCAATCATACTAATGGGTTGGATGAAAATGGTGGTATGGTTCAAAATCGATGAACATATTTAGATACATCATCAGAAACCACTGACACCTTGAGAGTTCTGGAATCCAAAAAAAAGCGAGACTGAAATGGATTTTGGACCTGAGACTGAAGATGTTTTCACTCTTACATATGTTTATTGTTCGTTGCACGTCCGCTTTTGATATAACCATATTAGTCCTTTTCGTGGTCATTCAGCCATTGGCTGGTATGGCTGTAAATCTACTTATAACTGGAGCTGCACACCCAAATAGTTTCTGATGGTTTAACTCCTATATTTGTTGGTCATTCCACCAGGTACCAAGGTCGCTAAATATCAAGCTACCCAAGCGCTAGTGGCTAGGGGTTCTCCCATGAAACATCCCTATTAACATGCAACTAATAAAACCACCATCTCGAATCAAAAACCATTCCATTTCCATACCAAAGTTCCTCCAAACATCCCATGAATAAAAAAAACACAGCAGCTGTCATTGCATACCCCAGTATATCAACAATATATCCCACTTTTCCCATTAAAACCCTATTGTTGCTGACTTAAATGGGGATGGGTCAATATGTGCGGGGATTTTGCAAGCTATCTTGGTGTTCAATAGGGTGCCGTAGCTACTATGGCTCTGACCCCTACCCAAGTCACATCAAATCACCATGTGTCCCATGTATATATTTCATCACTACATCAGTGCGAACTTCAGGACCCTCGAACAGAGGTACTGTACCACATAAAGCCATATGTCAGGGTCCCTTGAAATTAAGCCCTTACATATATATATATATATATTATATATATATAGGCCTTATGTATGGTAGGTGCCTCCATTTAAGTACCTGAAATGCCCATTGACTTGCATTACCACCTCATTATCCTGTGATATTCACATTTTGTCCCAAGGTTCCATGGCTGATCCCATTTCATGGGGTTTTGCCATTAATCGCACTGGGTTTAAGATATGCTGTAGTTCACCAGTTGCCATAGTGATATATTGATGATGATCTACATATTGAACATCTATCAACTGCTATTCACGTCTATTACCCATGATTATTAAATGTGATTAACCACTGATTAAGTCATAATAACATTTAATAGGTACTAATAAGATTATGATTCTATTAAGTCAGCTGATTTAGAGTTATTAACCATCTAATGTTAGTAAAACAATAATAAACCATCCTCAAATTATCTTAAATTAATCATGTTCATAGGTGGTATAAGTTCACCATTCCCAAATGGATGGTTTATGATTGTTTGACCCACATTAACCCATTTATAGATGATAAACATGGTGATTTCCCTATTAAGAACCATTTTCAATTGGGTGGTACCCTCTGGTAAACGTTTACATAACTATGGGAAATCACCATTTTTCATGGGAAAATCCATAAAATCCACTATTTCAATGGCCATTTTCAATGTCGCTAGGTTTAATTCCCAGAGGCTAAATCATCATGAAAATCCCATGAAATCACCATTTTCCTATGGTTTTCCCATGGTTTTCCTATGGTTTTCCTATGGTTTTCCTATGGTTTTCCCAACAAAACCCCATAGAAAATCCTAGATTCCCAACAAAACCTGGCATCGTTTTACCCACATCCCCTATAAAATGATCCTCCAGGGCCTGGCGCAGTTTGGCGCCGACTTCTTGGGCAGTTTCCAGGCGAGACAGACGGTCCAACACGCTGGGATTGGGAATTAGTTGGATATGTATCTGTTTATAATCGTATATCGTATATATATATATATAGATAGATAGATAGATAGATAGATAGATAGATATAGATAGATATATTGTATATTTGTATATGTGTATATAAATTATATTGTATCTAGATATATTGTGTATATATATATATATGTGTGTGTGTGTGTATGTATACATGCAAGTATTATGATAATGTATATCTGTACGTATGAATTCTACATATGGGCATGGGTAAAAACCTTTGATACCATGATTTGGGACAATACATTTCAATTGACATCAATTTACTGGCGTTCACCAGGATAACCGCAACCCAAATTTGAACCTTAGATTTCACCCCAACGTCATGGAACATTATCACAAAGAGTAGCCATCGATGCTGGTCCGCTGTACTGAACCCATTGCTAGCCCATGTGATTTTCAGCCGCTTAGCCTTGTGACTGAGGGTTTGTGGGAACCCAGTGAGTATTTTCTCACAAAAATCTCGTTCACAATTTGATAAGTGATTCATACCCTCCGGTACTCAAACATGGCAATTGAAATCTCCTATCAATCCAGGTTTTACTTGCAAAATCAATTGGAAATGCTGGATTCTCCATTGCCATGTTTTTGACTACCAGATGGTAATCAAATTGTATGTCATTAATTAATCCAGTGTAATGTTCCAATCTTGTCCATACCGATGAATGTTCACAATTAGTATTGATTGGAAAAACAACATGGCATGTTCGAAGATAAAAACAAGGAGATACCTTCTGGGAATCAGACCGTGTTTTCGATCATTTGCCCATGAGTGAATCGCCAGGGGAAAACCAGTTTTTTCAAATTCGTGAAATCAACGGTTTTTTTCCGGAAGGTGTAAAATCGTTTTCAGGTTTTGGAGATTTCTCCCAGCTACCCCAGCTATCCCACTATAACCCCAGATATTTAATATAAATAGCTCAATATGTTTATCAAGTTAACATGTTTAATTTGATAATCCCATTTGTAATGTCAGCCCCAGATTGAGAATGATTGATGTGAGCCTTGGTTGATCAATTATATGGTGGTACACCACGAAATAGTGAATTCATTTGCTAACAAAATGCAACCCCTCAATCAAACAGCCCAAGGGTTCATAAATCCAGGGTTGACATTACTTGAATAGTAAAAGCAAATAGAAATCACGATTGTGTAACTTGTTATTCCTATCAAACATGATTAAACCATATATATATATATACACACTGTATATAAATCATGGTAATCCCCATTTATTACGGACCATTATTCCATTAAAATCACCCATTGTAGGGCAGCCCTGGCCAAGCGGCTCGCCCTGAAAAAGGCCTTGGTGCTTCCGTCAGAACGCCTTCGGGACTGGCTGGGCTATAAGAGGAACGGATTACATAATATCGGCTTTTTTACCTCACATATGATACAAGGTGCAGCCCCCTAGATAGCTAAGTTGGTTTATGATTTTATATGATTGTAATTAATAAAGTCAACAATGACCATGATATAGTATCTGGGTGTATACCCACCAAATGGCCAATTTCATAGGCAAACCGATGATGAATCAACTGATCTAGGGCTACGCTATTTTTAGAGACGATATTGCCATCCGGCGGTTAGGAGGGAGCTAAGGAGCTAGGTGTATTCGGAATTCATGTTCCATATAAAATGGCCAAGGAGCTACTTGACATTTCCCAACTACATCATGGATTAGCTCATGAATAGCTTTATATATTTATAGCTGGCTAGGTAATGGTCAGGATATATGAAATATATCCCGTTATCTCCCCTTTGTAGCAGAAGATTGGCGGCCCTCTGGTAGTCAAACATGGCAACTGGAAATCTGTCTTTAATTGGCAGTTAAATGGGAAAATCGTCCACAAAGGGATTTATGGCGATGGCCATGTTTGATTACCAGAGAGTATATCAGTGCCCCTCCGAAACATGGGAGTTATGGGTAGTCGGTCATTTTACTGATTCTATCTTATTTTGTTATCCATTAGTTTTGGGGAATTGTCCAACCATTGTTTGTGTAATTGTCTAATTGGTTTTTGACACTGCTCGTGTGCATCTTGGAAACTTTGGGCTGGGCAGGTTTGAAGCCTTCAAAATGTTTGAGTATGTGATATATCTGGATGAATTGCAAAATATTCTATTAACTTATATATATATATAAATTTTATCCACATTATGTCCCCATTAATTACATCCCCATCAAATGATTCTACTCTCAGTTTGTGGATCATTTTCCCCATTACATCCCATTATACTTTCTATTTTCCACATGTTTGTTGGTGAAACCCGCTTTTTTCATGGTGTTCCCACAATTTTCCCATGGGTTTTCCGCATTCTTGATGGATTTTTCATGGTTTCCCCATGGGTTTTCCGTTGTTTTGGACGCTTAAAAAAGCACCGTTTCGGCAGGACATCACTTTGATCGACACTCCTGGCGTCTTGTCGGGCCGCAAGCAGAGCATCGGAAGGGAGTATGACTTCGCGTCAGGGTGGCCCAGTGGAGGTACCCTTTGGTAAATGTTTACATAACTATGTAAAAATATAAAATGGGGTATACCCATACAATGGCTATTGGCAAAATGGCGTTTTTCATCCATGGATTTAGAGGTACCCTATTTTCAGACAAACCCATATGGCTATGACTCAAAATTGGATACCCCAATAATTTGATGGTTAATACTAAAGATAGACTTAAATCTGTGGTCCCCAAGGTCTTCAAATTGTCATGTTACCATCTGGTAAACTGTCACATAACTATGGAGAATCCAACATTTATAGTTGATTTTCCCAGCGAACGAAACCTCCATTTAGTTCGGGGATTTTCCATGGCTATGTTAGTCATAACAATGGAAAATCACCATTTTTACTGGGAAAATCCACTATTTCTATGGCCATGGCTTCAATAGCAAACTGTTAAATTACCAGTGGATGTATTTATAAATGGCTATCGCTCAAAATTATGGCACCAAAAATGTCATTTTTTTTGTAAATTACCATAAATGAACATAAACCAATAATTATAGGGTTAATCTAAAAATATGGTACCCCAATTCCAATGGATTATAATCAATAGTCTATTTAATTGGATATAATTGGACACAATTGTGATTATCATTGTGGGATAACCCTGAATGATCCAATCGTGTTTGGGTCGATTATTAGAGCAACCTCGGTATATGGAGGAATATCCAATGAAATATAACCAGGAAATAAATCATCAGAACTAGGGATCTTAAATGGTACTGTAATTATTTACTACAAATGACTGAGATGATTAACTAGATGGGGCTGCAGTTCCAGTGAACTAAGTGGATATTGTAACCATGGTTTCTTCAGGTTATATCACAACTTATGGGTGTTTGTAGTCACGGTTGTACCCTAAGCTCAACTGCACTCCAAGCAAGTGTGGAATTGCGAAAGTTGATTTTGAAAAAGTCATTGAAAATTGATTTTAGAATGTGTGCTTGGTTGTTTTGTATGATTTTTGTATGGTGTTGCATGTCGGCGCACCAGTCATTTCAAGACCTTTTGGAGCTCGCCTGGTACTAGCAGAGAGAATGGAGGCCCTGGTTGGCCAACTGAATGCTTCAGGATTTTGCAGGAACACGCAACCAGCAGTGCCGCAGTAGCAGCTTAGGTGCACGTAAAGTGGTGAAAATTAGCAAGGAGGAGAAATGGACACGGAAGGAGCAGAAAAGCCAGAATCCTGGATCATTGTCGAGACCAGCTGGCTGCAGCAATCGAGCATGTACGAATAGCTCAAATCTTCTTGCACCTTCAAGTCTGCAGCTGAACAGTTATATCGAAGCCCATGGAAAATGCGGATAAAAATCCCACTCAACATGCTGAGATTCTCCATTAGGAAACAGGATATAGTGGGATGCCACCACTGATATCGCATGCCAAAGTAGTGAGAGATGCGCGATCAAAGAAACTTTTTTTCAAGTTGTCATCCCCAATCAGATACCTTCGCCAATCAAACATGGCCTGCTGGACAATTCCCAGGCACTGCTTCAATGATGTTCCCAGCTATAAACTTCCGTGTTTGATGACGCCGCATGGCAAAGCGAGAACATCATCCCCATAGCCATGGTAGTTATTTGCAAGCCAACAGCCACAAGGCAAAACCCAGAGGGAGATTTCTGAATAGTTATATGGTGTATGTCAAAATATGTCAAAATAGTTTTTAAGAATGAAGATCCCAAAATGATTTCGGACATTGTATTGGTTTTACGAAACCAATATGATCTTCGGGTTTGTGCAGACATGGGGGATACCTCCTTTGTTCAACGGGAAAATGATGATAAGCAACTGGGTACATCTGGGTACCATATTTTCCAAGGGCATCATGCAGCCCACAGTAGGTTTGAGGATAGAATAAAACCAACGATTTTCGATAGTGACCCATAAGACATGTCAACCCTGACCCACTGGGATTTGTAGGTTGGGGATTGGGCTTGTACAATGGATTAAATCTGCATCGTTCTGGACGCTGCTCTATCTCATGTTTCTGATATGGGTTTCTCCGGACAATGGGTGCCCTCAAAATCAAATGGCTTCGACCAACGTCATTTTCTTATTGAAATTGCAATGAGATTGGGTCATTCCTCATTTTGAGACAAACTCATATGCCATTTTTATGATACAATTCGTAGAGGGAATGATGTCCCAGTTCACTACTTTCCGTCAGGATTGTGAGGGACTACAATTGATCACAATGGTTTCTACAAATGGAGGTTTCCTAAAATGGGGGGTTACCCCTAAATCATCCATTTTAATGGGATTTTCCATTATAAATCATCCATTTTTGGGTACCCCTATTTTAGGAAACCCCCAAATGCCCTCAAATGGATCCATTGAATTCTCGCAATTTAAAGATGGACGGCCTTGGAGGGATCATCCCACTTAAGAACTGGTTCGTAAACAGGGTACCCACTGACCCTCCAGTAAACTAACATAGCTATTGAAAAATGGGGATTTATAGTGGATTTTCCCATGAAAAATGATGATTTTCCATAGTTATGTAAACGTTTACCAGAGGGTATTATAGTGTTCGAAGCCTAGAAATCGGGACTACCCTGGCTTACTAACTAACCAGTTGCGAACCCTCGGATGATCCTCCATGGCACCCCCCACCTCTGTGCTGAGGAAGATCAGCGCGTGGATGGCGGAGCGTGCCGACCTGGTTTTGCTCACGTCCCGTGCCGAGATGGTGGGGGTGTCGTGGTGCCGGCAAAGCAATATGGAGGTGTTCATCCAAGTGGGGGTACCCAAAACCATCCAAATCATGGATGGTCATGAATTAGTACTGAAACAACCTGCAGGTGACTTGTGGTACCCCCATTTAACCTCCATATAGCTATGGAAAATTATGGAAAATCACCATGTTTAATAGGTAAATCATGGAAAATCAACTATAAAGGGTCATTTTCCGTAGCTACTCTACTGGTTCGTTTACCAGAGGCTAACCTGAGATGTTGGAACCAAACGATGACCCATTTGGTGGTGCATGCCAGGGGTGATCATGGGTAGAACCGTGGTACCCTCTGGTGAACAAACATAGCTACTGAAAATGGCCATTTATAGTGGATTTTCCCATTAAAAATGGTGATTTTCCATAGTTATGTTATGTTATGTTAGTTTACCAGAGGGTAATAAACCCATGAATTGGATTGAATTGGAATATAACCTCTACGTAGTGATTCAGGAAAATGTGTGACTAATTTTTGGTGTGTGTTTATCCTTTGAAATGGGATGAAAGGGGGATATGATGATATGATAGACTCATGTCCACAATGTGGCCAAGACGATGATACGCCCCTGAAATTGATCAGAAATTGCGGTACCATCCCCTTGGAGGCTACAGATTGGGGAAAGCCAAGAAGTCTCTGGATGTTCCGCTCCTGAGATAGCTCAGAAAATACAGCTCCTTGCAACCCAAACAATCATAAGAAACACCTGAGATTTTCATTGTGTGTCCTAGTGAAAAGATGTCAAAAGTATCAACCCTCAAGGATAGCACGTGATTTCAATTTTGTCAGTCCATGGGTGTCCCATGCTTGACTCATCTGCAGTCATCTGCATATCATGTCCCAATGCCTGTGGAGTACCCTCAACTTTCTGAACATGTCATGGTTGTTGTAAACTGCCTATGTTTTGTTTGGCCCTGGGATCTCCGAATTTTCAGCAAAACTTCCATTTTTAGCGCACATTTCACCGGCAAGTAGCGCACAAGATGGGTATTGTGGTCCAAACTACAACTAGACTATATATATGTATATATATATATATATATATGATGGTCAATAATCATGGTTTCCCATGGAAAATCGTCCTTTAAACCGACCCGGTGACGCTTTGGGTACATGAACCTGTGAACCAATGCATCTCGGGCCACTCTTATGCGGATGTGCACCTTGGTCATCGATAGTTCCGATAGTTTCCATTGCTCGTGGCTTCCCGTTTCACTGGGGGATAACTTGCGAAACCGACTGGTGAAGGATATTTTCACGCTTTAATTTGTTAAACACTGGTTACAAGATTGATGCGGGTATAATGTCAGTATCGACATTGTTGGTGCGATGGCCATGACCGCAAACATTTTGGCGCCCATGCAGAGCGTCATGCGAATCTGGTGAATTCGTCGGCTCTGAACATCGTGAAGGCATCCCCATTGGGGGTCGAGCCTGAGCGAGGACCTGTACTGGGCACGCAAAGCGGCTGACTTCTGGAAATGTTGCGCAGTGGCTTTTGGAAACTGCTTGAATGATCTTGAATGTGCATTCGGGGGAGTCAGGGTTTGAATGGGACAAGCATGAGTCACACACAAGCAAGATCTGACTACTGTGTGCTGAGTTTTCGCTGCCGGGACTCTAATCTTTCCTAGGCCCACCAGCGGCGACAGGGTGCCTGATGGGAAGAAGTCCCTTCCTCCCCTGATTTGAGATGTATGGGTATCGGTATATGTTTACTTGTCCATAAACATGTTTATATATATGTTTATCTTGATAGGGTTGCAACATGTTGCAACTACCAAATTGTTGAATACCCTCCAGACCCACCGGATTAGTGGTGGCCCTTTTCATTTGGCACACTACAGGGGAGTATTTTAATTATCCGAGGGAAGAGATTGTCTTCGAAAGCATCAAACAGGAGTGGGTGAATAGTCAATACATCTCAATACCAATCAGACATTTTGGGGGTATGAACCGGGATGAACATGTATGAAAACCAGCTTTTTTGGTAGGAGTGAAGCAACAGGTTTGGGGGATGCCTCATTTCTGGCCATCGCAACGCCATCCTTTGCCATGCATGTTTCTTGGAGGTATCCACATGTAGGATGCCACAATATTCAAAACATGCGAAACAGCATGAAAGGAAGGCGGTCTTCTCTGAAATTGGGAGCCCCTGCAAGTTGTTGTGCAAACCATTTTTTGTTTGCTTACTCTCGTTGGTGGTTATATGTTTGATCACTATATAATACTATATATATATATGTGTATTGGATACGGGTTTATACGCATGTACTGATATACAGTATCATCCAATTCGTTAAGGATACAGTAACCATCAACCACAACTGGGGCAGCGGGCACCGAAACCCCTACTTGCGACTGGCGATCAACACCAAGAAACTGGGCATTCGGCCAACAAGAATCTGCAGCAAAAATTGGGATTTACAGTGCATGTTCGTTCAACTAACGTCCCACTAAAGATTGATAAAATCATCTTTAAAAGTAAAAAACATCAACCAAGATCTGAAAAACATAACGATAAGATTTCTTCCAAAGAGTTCCGAAACTATTTGATAAAAGCCCAAAAATATCTTATCTCAAAAATCAGTAATAAATTCCAACAAATATCTTATATCAAAAACGTTAAAGCAGGAACCCCGCGCAGATTTCTCTCTTTTTGCGCCAGCATCGCTCAGGTTTGATGCGCATAAACTAGACATCTCCGACGAGTTTCAACAGGTCATGGAGGCGGTGCCATCATGGGGGTTTTATGGAGATAGAATGGGGACTCACTGGGTATAGACCCGCAAAATCATGATTTACTTGGGGATAGAATCGGGAGATCACTAGGTATTATAATAGGATTTTTTGTGGAAGATGAATGAGGACATTTCATGGGTTACCATCATATGGGATGGGATCAAGGTGCCCCAACCAATTTCTGGGCGCTCATGGGGCCTGACTTGGCAAACTGGAGAGGGAGCAAGAGGTAGGGCGCACATCGTTTACGAGCAAGGTACCTCTGGTATTTAAACTTAGAAGAATCACCATGTTTCCATATGTTTCCGAGGTGAAGCATCCACAAATGGGTCATTTTCTATAGCTATGTTGAATTATTGGAGGGTAAATTGACATTACTATTGAATTTTGGGTGGTGAAATCCCTATGAATCACCATAGAATCCCATGAAACCACCATTTGTCCCATAATAATATCCCTACGTTAGCTATGGAAACGACATGATCAAGATGGCCAACCAGGGTCCAAGAACCGCCCGCATGAGATGCTGCGAGAATTGGATAGTAACGGATAGAAATGAATGGTGGATAGTAATAGATAGTAATAGGTATATTATGGGTAGTAGTGAAGTTTGTTATATGGTAATCATTGTGATGGTATGGATTAATAGTAGTGGATTTACCATATATATACAATTATGATATATATATATATATATGATATATATATATATGATATATATATATATATATGATATATATATATATATATATATGATATATATATATATATGATATATATATATGATATACATATATATATGATAGGTAGAATGATATGAAGGTTTACAAACTCCAGATCAATGGATTGTAAGGGGGCCCGAGTCCTGGGATTTTTTTTTAATGGCTGTTTGAATGGCCCAGACAGTGACAAACCACAGGATTTGGGGATAATGTTGATACCCTCTGGTAAACGTTTACATAACTATGGGAAAATCACCATTTTTAATGGGAAAATCAACGATTTCTATGGACATTTTCAATAGCTATGTTAGTTTACCAGAGGGTAAAGCAATCATAAACCAGCCATAGTTTCATAGTCTATATATGTGTATACCAGCGATGAAAAATTGTAAATTTGGTGATGGCTTACTATTGCATTACCAACACTACCCTATGTTCAACCGTGTGGGATATCTCGTGATAGCTTCAAAGATCAACTGCGCAATAGTCCCTCCACCCTGATGTCAAATGCGCCCCCAAACAAAACCCGGGTGGAATGTATTGTACATTCACTTCCGAGCCCATTCAGTGGCAGTTTCATATCTCAGGGGCATGTTTCAAGGGATTGTAATGGATTATCTACCACAGATTTCATGAAATGGTATTTGATGGGTGCGTGATGGTATGTGTCATTTGATATTCATTGATTATGATGTTTATGGATTGTTTATCAGTAATAGTAGCAAATGTTATACAAATCATGAATTACAACCCTCAAGGCTTCACGAACAACACTCAACGGCTCAAAAGCGTTCAACTGGTTTGACAGTTGCGGTGCAGAGACTACTTGCTTCACCCCTTAGGTGAGTGCTGCGGCCAAGTCTATCCACAGCGAGCTTCTTGGTCCATGATCTGCGGAGCAGCGTTGAGGCACAAAGGTTTCGAAGCCAGAGCTGTGAGTTTGGCTCTTTCTGGTGCAAGGCAGCTGTGAGTTTGGCTCTTGCTGGTGCAAGAGCGAGCTGTGAGTTTGGGTATTGCTGGTGCAAGAGAGAGCTGTGAGTTTGGCTCTTGCTGGCGCCTTCAAGAATTCAATTTGAATGGTTGTCGAGGAAGTCTGCGAAGCCCTCTTAAGGTGCCTTCGAAGCCGCATGGTAATCATCATGATATTCACTGTGAACCAAGGAATTGGATTCTGCAGTTCAGAGGTCACGGAATCGTGGGGCATCCTCATTGATACATGCGGTATTCAGACCTGTTGGTATTCATGCTGGTTACCAACCAGATACGATTCCATCGATCCTCGAAGCAGCCGATGATTTCCGCCCTGGAGGCCCCATGAAGAAAAGCAGGTTTCTCTTGTCCCTTTGACCAAGTCGAGGAGTTCATGCTTAGCGTTCACCTCTATAGGGTAGCTACCCCATGGGATATCCCATGAACAATCCTGTCCTAGGTCCTATGCTATCCCAGAAATATCCCACTATCTCCCACTATATCTGGCTGAATTGTCATATTTCACTCATCTGAAAATAGCTATTTCCCTCCGCGGCCATTTTTGGAGATGATTCCCCGTATACTTTCACCATTATTCCACTGACGGAAAACAGTGAGATTTTAACTTATCCCCTTACATCCAGTATTATCCAATTGTATCCTATGGTATCTCATATATCAAGTAAAATCTGCAGGATACAAGGGTGCCTTAATCATATCATACTGAAATCTCATTGCATCTCATGATATTGCATTGGCCTGGTTATATACCAAATCTGTATGAATGGGATATAGATCATCAATGCAATCCCAGGAAGATGGTTGGTTGAATCATGTTCAATCCCATATAATATCCCATTGTATCCAATTATGTCTCATTACATCAGTCAAGTAAATGTAGTAAAATAGTTCGTTGAATCCAATATAATCTCATTTTATCCAATGATATCAACTGTTCAATCGGATACAAAGATTGTATAGCTATGAGTACCTCATTGGTTGAATCCCCATGATGTGTTTGGCGGCCTGCAGGTGTTGAGGCCGCACGCCAACAAGGTGCGCTGCGTCCTCAACAAGGCCAGGGATCTGAGGAGCTATGGGATGGGCCAGGAGCATGTCACACCAAGTTTTCGGGGGGGAGCAACCAGTCATTGGCGCTGGATCCGTTGAAAGATCTGAAATATCTAGATATGGTATACTTAAAATGAAGAGAAAGTGGACAGCCTGGGTACACCATCTGGTCATTGGTGAAATGGAAGGTTAGCCATGCAAAATCGAGAGTTAACCCGTGAAAGTTGGAGTCTTTTGAGTGTTTGCCATGAATGACTGGGCAAAGTTTGGTGAAGGTAACTTAAACCAATAAAAATGGAAGAAGAAAATGAATGGAGTAATCCCATCTGGATGAATCACAATTTGCAGGCGACCTGGCCACCTTGCGGTGATGTTTTGAATAGGCGTATCCCCACTAAGTTGGAAAACTGAGAGTTTCATCCAAAATGATGGACAAAACTATGGGGTTACCCTCTCGTAAACTAACATAACCATAGAAAATTACCATTTTTATTAGGTAAATCAACCATAGATGGCCATTTTCAATAGCTATGTTAGTTTACCAGAGGGTACATCATTCTGATTAGGTCCCATGACATGAGTATACAGGATACAAAGTACCCTCCAATCTTCAAATCCGGTGCAGGAGAATCCCAACTTAGACATCGGCATCAACCACCAAGCCTTTGAATTTTCCCCCCACGTTTCCAGACAAAATCATAGATCATATTTGTTGTTGTACATGCCACTGATAAATCATCTGAAATCCCTATAGATTTCCCATTTTACTGTTACTCCATATTTCATCCCAATTTCCAATGGTTACATACAGACATGGTCATAACACCTTACTGCTCCCGCTTTGTCGATGTTTATATTTCCCAGAAATATCTCGGTAAATGACCATTCTCAATGTCAATGGATTGGAAAAATTTACCGGAAACCTCTATATTTGATGGTAAAAACCCACGGTGTTCCGGTTAAGATGTTCCCACCAATCCAAGTGATCAATGGCTACACCCATCCAAAAACCCATGGTGACTGCAGGCCGATCAGATCGATGCCTCCAACCTGGTGCGTGTCTATGGCGCCTTGCTGTGGAACGTGGGGAAGGTGCCCCGGGCTGGGCGTTGGGGGCAGGGCTGGGCCGATCTGCTGGAAAAGTGTCCCCAGTGGCTGCTGGAGGCCACAGTTTGCAGACTTTCAGTCCACCTTCGTGGAGTTTTGGAGGTACAAGGTGCTGTACCCAGATCACAGGTGTGGCAGCAGGCGCGGCCTCCAGGAAGCTGAAACTCAGCGCTATCCTGGATCCCACTCTCGATGCAGAGATACAGCCGCTGGAAGAGACTGTGGTGGCAGGGGTGTACGAACCGTACAGACTTCGCTTTGGAGACTTTCCGACCTCGGAGTCTGATTCAGCTGAGTGCTCTATCCCAAGTGCTTGCCGCACAAGCTCCACCTTACGCTGATTTCAGCGTGTTCGGGCCTCACGGTCAAAGGCTGCTGCGCCGCCAGACTTTCATGGCCTACCAGCTCAACGTGTCGACAGGCGAATGGGAGTCGAAAAGATCAACCTGGACCAGGTGACTTCCATGGCTGGTATCGTTGCCGGAAATGCTTTCGTACAGCAATGTTACTGTTGGAAGCCTGCGAGGCAGAAAGGCTAGATGCCTATTCAGAGTTTGTGCTCAGCCAAGTCTCCCAGTTCCTGTTTTCAATCCTGCGCATGAGGTCTTCGACTTCTTGCGCTCGCACATGAAATCAATCAAGGAAGCATCAATTTTGGTTCCGTGATTTCCATCGACATCCATGGTGACCAGGGAAAAGCATTCAAGAAGAGGCCGTGGTCATCTCGTGGCAAGGTGATATTGGCAACGGTGGACTTCACATATGCAACCAATTCCTCGTTTCCGCGGGAGATGGTCTCTTTACAACCAGCCAAATATGATCATATATGATCACGACCGCTAGAATGAAGATTTAAAATGCTGCTATCCCAAGATTCCTAAACCCCCGGTTTATTGGTTAGGGAACACTAGTTTTGATAGTATTTGATCACAATTTCGGGGGCTCATATCCCCAATAAATCGGGGGTTTTCCATGGAAATCTACGGGTGCCCAATCAGGTAACCCCCAAGAATTCTGTGTTGGCGCCGATGATCCCACCGATGGAACCTTCCCCCATGTTGCAGGGCATCAGGATGTAGGCAGTAAATGAAGAAAAATTGGTGGTGCCCAATGGCGAAGTTCACAAATGGGTTATCTGGGGTTACGGTAGATATTACAATAAATCGATGGATATACAAACCAACTTTTGCCGGAGGAGCATCACCTTGTAGGGGGAATCATACCTCAATGACATCAGTTCAGCTTCGGGAAATCTGATATTTCATCGAGATCAATGGCTGCTTCATGCAGAATTTCTCAGTCAGGTTACATGTTAAGATCATAGCCTGCAGCACACAATGATACATCTGGAGATATTTGGTATATACTCTTCATGTACTAGCAATTCAAGAGTCACTAACCCAAATTCAATCAAATTCAGATATATTCAACATATTCAACATAACCATTAAGAAAAAATGGTCAAGTACTACCAGTACTAATAAGCTCCATTTATTCATGAAGTACAAGCTCTATTCCCACTCTTGGTGGTCAATACCCCATACAGGGTGAAGGCCCCAAATGATAACTAAGTTGACTTATAACTTGGTGGAGAGTGAGACTGTTGGGTTGATCAAGGGGATATACCATGATATAACGATCGTATTTATGTTTTTTTTTCAAGCAACCAATATCACTGGGTGACCTCACCTTGTACCCTAGGGCAAACTAACATAGATGTCGAAAAAAAAAACAAAAAACTACCGTTTGAAGATCATTGTCCTATTCTCCATAGGTTTCCATGTTTGTTTTCTATGTTTGCGGTCTGATAAACTAACATAACTATGGAAAATCACCATTTCTATTGGGAAAATCCACTATAAATGGCCATTTTCAATAGCTATGTTAGTTTACCAGAGGGTACCTCATATTTCACCCTGCGAAATCACCGAGCCTTTGACCTTTCCAGGTCTTTCAGACTCCCGAAGTGGCGCGGGTCTTCGTGTCATCCTTCTGGGACGAAGCCTATCGCTTCCGGGACGCCAACATCTGCTGGTGATGGGAGTTTCACGACCTGGCTTATTGGGGTTTATTGAAACCAATAATGCCCAGGGAAATCTACCAACCAACTAGTGTAAGAAACCAATAATGAAAGGCAAATCTATCAACCAACTAGTATAATGAGATGGGACATTGGTATTTTTGATGGCTTTTTCGGTGATTTCACCATTGAGAACACTGGATGCTTATGTGGCAAAGCCACTGTCATAACCATGAACCATCCCCAGTAGATGGCCCCCAACTGGTTGGCTGATGAGATGGTTTATTGTTGGGTTTACCACATTATGATTATAGAGAGATCCAATCCAACTATATCCAATTTGGGTGTGTCCAAGCATATGGTATACCAGTATACCGATATAATTACTAAGATACCCATAGATTTGCTGGGATGGGATGGGATGGGATGGGATGCCATATATATATATATATCAACCATAAATCTTACCTAACCTACTGATTTCAAAAAAAATCTTCTAACCATGGTTCCCGTGTTCCCACCCTGAGCGATTCCGCATACGCTTCGTAGGACCACGTGACACTCTTCGAAGAGGACAAGGCGGCAGTCCTCAAGGTGCGCCGCATGGCGAGGACAAATGACATAGGGCTTTTTTTCAGGGGAAACCACAAAGAACGGAGTTAGAAACAATGTGGGTAAAGCAATGTTAAACCATGCATTTGGGAATGGTTTATACCACCTATGTATGGTGATTTTGGGGATGGTTGATTTTGGTTTTACCCACATTACAAAGTTTGGATTTGATGGGTTTATACCACATGGTTTAGCCTTTGCTTAAACAGGTAAGGATTCTTGGCAGAACTGATTTTCTTCGGTCCAACCTCAAGAAGTTCAGAGGCTCGGAAAGAATTCCGCCGAATTGGAGAAGCATCTCATCTAGGTAAATTTTATCACGACCTCACTGTGACCGAGCCCTGGAATATATGGTTAGTATAGGGAATCATCCCCAAATGGCCAAAAAATTCAAATTAGTGAATTATTGTAATTTACCCAGATCTCATCCTGGCCCGTCTCGAGTCTACATCTACGAGAGAGAGATGGCTTCGAAGGAGTTGTCTATTGCCAACCCTGCGAAGTACACATGCCAGATCATCAGGTAGATTTTCACATGAATACCAAGGGTCACAAAAAAGCTTGTGAAAGATATTTAAGAAGACAAAATCCTGATGTGGAAGACGTGCCAGATCAACGACCTCGAGCTCCAAGGAGAAGAGAACGTTACACAAAAGAAGAGCGAGATGCTTTGAGAGAAGAGCGAAAATGCGAACATTTCATTCATGATGGAAGAGGAGATCTTATGAAATTGAATTGTCAAGTCCAAAGAAAAGCGATTGTGGCCTATGCAAAGGCCTGCAGAGCAGGAACTTCGTGGCAAGTGATCTCCAATGATGTGATCCATGAGTTCCCACAAGCCGCAGATCTGCTCCAAGCAGGGCAGAACACCAACGTGTTCAAGAGGGAGTCCGAGTATCAGATGCTACGCAGGATGGTAACATGGATCGGACGGCAGCAGGCCCAGGTCTCATGGAACTGAGTCAAGCAGAGTATCATGAAGACAAAGCCGGACTGCGCCCCAGCATGTCCGTACATGTTCCAGTTCCCAATTTGATATCCATCATGTTCAAATGGATATCATTTGGTAATCATAAAATATCCAGGGAAACTGACTGGATGGTCACATCTTAATGACTTAGCAGATGCCTTTAGGCCATTTTGATGAGGATGTCTTGGCCTAGCTAAAAATGCAGGTTGGAACACTATGAAACCATCTTGCTGGCTGGCTGCAATTTCCATCCACCCAAGTTCATAAATAATGGTTTGCAATGGTTTGCATACCTATGAACTTTGAAAACTCAATGATCGAAGGAAATTTAGAAGCTAAACCTTCCGACAATATGGACAGATGGAAAAGCACAGCCAGGAAGAAAGTCAGAAGAGAGACGATCAGATAGGGAGAAAGTCAGAAGAGNTTAGAAGCTAAACCTTCCGACAATATGGACAGATGGAAAAGCACAGCCAGGAAGAAAGTCAGAAGAGAGACGATCAGATAGGGAGAAAGTCAGAAGAGAACAGATGCAGGTGCGCGAAAAGGTAGGAAAGTCGCGAAACACTGTGTTTTTCCAATGTTTTGTGGCTCAGGAGGGTCGAAAA
>BGPT01000471.1:23156-123827 GCA_003297045.1 Symbiodinium sp. clade C Y103 | reverse complement strand
TCAGAAGAGAACAGATGCAGGTGCGCGAAAAGGTAGGAAAGTCGCGAAACACTGTGTTTTTCCAATGTTTTGTGGCTCAGGAGGGTCGAAAAGTAGGCTTGCTAAAGCGGCGGGTGCGGAGACATCTGGGCAGATGAGCGATGAAAAATTGCACGCCGTTGTGGCGCGAAGGACATTTTGAAGTAAAAAGTGTCAAAACACACCATGTTCGGACAACTTTTGAAAGTTGCGATGTGGAAAAAGTGCATGGCGTTGTGGCGCGAAGCACATTNCATTTTGAAGTAAAAAGTGTCAAAACACACCATGTTCGGACAACTTTTGAAAGTTGCGATGTGGAAAAAGTGCATGGCGTTGTGGCGCGAAGCACATTTTGAAGAAAAAGTGGCAAAAACACACCATGTTCGGACAATTTTTGGAAGTTGAGCTGTCGCAAAAGTGCACGGCGCTGTGGCGCGAAGCACATTTGGAAGTGAAAAGTGTTAAAAACTGTCAGCCGCAGACCGCTTTTGGAACTTGAGATGTCGAAAAAGTGCACGGCGTTGTGGCGCGAAGCACATTTGGAAGTGAAAATCGTAAAAAAAACTGAGGGTCTCGGAGCACTCTTGGATCTCCAGACGTCGTTTTGTGTGGCAGGCGCAAGGGATTCTGCACCTTTTCAAAAGTGAGTCAAACGTGTGGGTTTTGTAGCATTTTCAAAAACGATGGCAGGCATGGGACATTTGAAGAGGATCTGCAAAGATGCATTTTTCGTGGCAGGCGCAGTACAAGGGACACTTCAAGCAAACATGTTAAGAGGTCCGGGCACTGACTTCCTGAGAGGGGTGTCATTTTGGAGCATCAGATCTTCAGGTTTGCTAAGATGATTTTGCGTGGCAGGTGCAGCACTTCGCATGACCTGGCGTTACTTTTTCGTGGTAAGCGCCGTACTTTAGAGACATGGCATGGAAAGATCGCAAAACGCATTGGTACGAGGCCGTCACCTGCACACTCAACATTCCATTTATGAGGGAAGCCTCGCAGAATTGCTTCGTTTTTGATGTTGTCAACTTGGAAAATGGAAGAAGTCTCGCAGATTTGCTTCGTTTCGGAATGTTACACTACACTACAGTGCACTACAGTCAACTACAACTACATTTACAACTACAACCACAGCTACAACTACAGCAACTACAACCACAACTTCAACTACAACTTCAACTACAACTTCAACTACATGACATCCACAACTACAACAGCCACAACTACAACAACTACAGCAACTACAGCAACTACAACTACAACAGCTANAACTTCAACTACAACTTCAACTACATGACATCCACAACTACAACAGCCACAACTACAACAACTACAGCAACTACAGCAACTACAACTACAACAGCTACAACAGCTACAACAGCTACAACTACAACAACTACAACTACAACTTCAACTACGTGACAACTACAACTACAACTACAACTACTACAACTTCAACTACATGACAACTACAACTACAACAACTACAACCACAACCACGAAAACCAGTACAACTACAACCACAGCAACTACAACTACAACTACTACAACAACTACAGCTACTAAACGTACACTACACCTGCAGTGCACTGCGCTGCACTACAACTACAACTACAACTACAACCACAATAATACCAGGACAACTACAACTACAACTACACTACAGCTACATTTACAACCACAACCAGAACTACATCTACAACTACAACTACAACCACAACAACACTGCACTGCCTCCAGCCACTTGTCGGTCCATCAGTGGGTTCGCTCTGTCATCCATCAGTCACAGCAACGAGCTGCTCTTATAGGTTTCCTATTTCTGAAACTTCCGCAGCCGCCTTGTGCAGTACTACTGGTATTTCCGGTATTTTCCGGTTGTTCGAAGTTTGTATTGCCCGTAATGTTCAGCCTTAATTTTAAAACCATGCATGGTTATTGTTGGGTCGAAGGTTCTTTTGCTAGTGCAAAAATTAGCCGTGAGCAGCAACCAGCCATAAACTGCGGTAGCTATCACCAAATCACAAACCAATCATGAATCTCTAGTTTGATCATTTAGGCGTCCTCGGGTAATCAACCCTTACAACGGATAATCTAAAAAAAATGTAGATGGTTATCTTGCATTTGCATGCAGTTGCCCATATATACCTGAATGTGATGTTCCATTTTCTACGTTAAACTGCCTACTTTTTGGGTCACGAATCGCCATCCCAGATATATAAAGCAGTTCTCTAAACGAGATGTATCTTCATATTGGGTATTGATGCTCAATTACCAACAGATCTTAGTTTTTACCTCCCATCTTTTCAAACTGTGTACAAACCATTTAATACCATTCAGTCACTAACCATTGACTCACCATTAGGAGCTGGAGTCGCTGCCGCACACAGCCCTCTTGCGGAAGATCAACAACCTCACCGCCCGGGTGCGATCCGTAACACGCCACGGGTGTGTTGGGGGAAGAACGTCGTTTGGATGTGGGAAAATGGGGCCTCTTAGCCGCAGAAATGTGGGAATTCATGGACTTTCTCCAGCGAACGTGGTTTTTTGTAGTGGTTTTCCCAGATGTGTCATGGTCAAAAAGATGGATGATATAGCCCTACTGAATTTTCATCAACCTGCTACAGTAGTAGTAATAGTGGTCTAGATACATGAGGGAATTTATAAGATTGATGCGATGACCACAATCCATTTGCCATCTTTTGACCATGACACATGTGGCAAAAATGGTGAGTTTTACCACCCAAAATGGGATTAAACATGTTCGCCCCAACCCGGACGTTCGACCACACCCAACATGGTAGTAACATCAACTTATCTCAATAGGGATAAAATCCACCACCCCCTCTGGCAAATATGTGGATTGAGGTAGTAATATCAACTTATCTTAATAGGGGATAAAAATCCGCCACCCCCTCTGGCAAATATGTGGATTGGGGTAGTAACATCAACTTATATATATATATATATATATTCATAAGGGATAAAAATCCGCCACCCCCTCTGGCAAATATGTGGATTGGGGTAGTAATATCAACTTATCTCAATAGGGGATAAAAATCCGCCCCACAATGCGAATAGAATGGGGATGTCAAACCAACACTGTCAGTTTTTTTTCTGCGCAAAAATTGCGTGTAGTCGTCGTATAGTGCATGTATCTTGTTGAAGAGTTTCGCACATGTCTCGCTTTACAATTGAAGCCATTGTAAAAACAAACACTGTTTTCTAATTTTCTAGCATCCCAAAATCGACAGATATTTCGTATTTTGCTCCTTTGACACCTCACCAAAAAAGAATCGAACGCATTTGTTTTTGTGTTTTTTGGCACCCCATAAGCCAAAAAACAACCGTATTGACCACGTTTGGACGCTTTTGTGCACTTTGAAAGACCGTTACCAGACAGGTGCGCCGGGTGCGAACGCACGTGGTGGTCATCGGCTACCTACGCTCGAGGAGCAATGTTCGGAGCCGCGAAACGGGGTTTTCCCTTGGATTTCTGGGTTTTAGTCAGGGAAACTTGGGGTAAACCACGAGAATAAAGATATTTGTGATGGTTGAATTGGGGTAAAAATTGGTTTTCATTGGGTTTTTTTTAAGTACATTGATCAACTGCCGGATTGATGGTGGATATATCAGCTATGACTAAATTTGGGTAAGGTAATGGACAGCATCAAATTCTGACCGACATGATGGTTGGAATGTTGAACTTTGTGGATGAATTGCAATAATCGACCCGATTGATGGCTGGATGACCCATTTGACCCCGCAACTCACTTGTACAACACCTGGGATTCTTCGAGTAAAGGTGTGGGGATAGGACTCACCAACTACTGGAAATTCCGCTCGCAACCCAGTAGAACCAAAAAACACCACAACTTTGTTCGGAAGGTGTTCAATTTGCCAAGCCCCAGACAGTGATTTCAGCGGAACCTTCGAGGATTCCCTTGCATCTGAGGGCGTTGGAGCCTCAGGGGGGATGTGAAGGCTGGGAGAAAAATATGAACTTTATAGTGTGGGCAAGCCAACGACAAACCTACCATTGGGATGGTTTATAGCACCCATCAAAATGGTGATTTTTGGGATGGTTTTCTATTGGGTTTACCAGATTGGTGGTTTCAAGCATGTTTAATCCAAATGGTACAGTTTAGATATGTTTCTATGAACTTGCAAAAGTGGTTTAGCCTCAGCAACAGGTGATTTATGGTTTTTGAACCAACATTTGTTCAAAACACGTGGTTGATTAGTTATATCGGGAGTGTACCATCATTTACATGGGTGTTCACCGCTAAAAATGGGGATAGAATTAATATGAATTAATAAGTGATAATGGAATCATGGGAAATCTCCATCAACCAACCAGTACAACGGAATGACCTAGGGTTTTGAACATTGCTCAAATTCTGATGACCACAACGACATTTGAAATTGAGATTTGATGGGGTATCCAGCAATATCCAAGTACTTCACTGCAAGATGATAAGTGGGGAAAGCCACCAGCAGTGGGGATGAAACATGAGCGTCACAGAATGTGTGGCTGTTGCGTCGATTTGGCGCATTGACTGGAAATCATTCGATCTCTTTGTGCAACCGTTCGAGTTGTACTTCTTTTCCAGCTTGATTGGTTCGCGCTTGAACTTGGACAACCTTGAGCTCCGAAAACTACTTGAAATATTCCGTTTCTATCTGCTGTGCAGAGAGGTCTGATCACGCCTGAAGGACGACTGTGGCATGTTTTTTTTCCAGCCGTAGGTGTTTTTTTCCTTGTGCCAAAGGTGCGTGGATGTTGGGGTGGCCATGTATAGTGTTCTGAGCGTTGAATGTGAATCAATCTGACGATTGACACCATTGATAAGTTTGACTGTTAGAAGCTCTGTCCAACAGTTTTGTTCCCAAGCAGCCATTTCATGAAACATTATTTTTGAAACCAACAATAACCAGGATGTAACCAGCACATAATGGATAGTATAGGAGTGTCGCCAACGGTCCTCAGATTTCAGTGGTCTAATTGCAATAGGTTTCTGTTTTTCCACTGTAGACTTCTATTTACAATAGAGTCGATAGAGATTGAAATGGTAGCTATCTGCTTTCATTATTTGTGTGATTCACCAGTGGTACATCCCATCGAATCAGTTTGGCACAGGGTTGAAGCTAGGTTAGCTTAAACTGGAGGGTAACCAGGGTGGCGATTATAACTATAGTTACTGTAAATGGGTAGTACATAAACCAACTCATAACGTTTAGGAGCACCACCTTCCAGGGGTTTACTTGTTGTGGTGTAAAAGTCCCATTGAAAAAGCCCTTCGGACATAGTGATTTGTTGGTTTTTCATGGATGATAATTCCACTTCTCAGTTGGGTAAGTAGGGGGGTTGCCCACTTAGGACTTTATAGCCTACTCGTGGGTATGTGTTATCTGTACTACTCATTTAACTATAGTAACTTGAACTATAGATTAACATAGTCATAGATTAACATAGATTGACTATAGTTATAGCCACATGTCACTATGATTCCAATTATACTTAACTAACTATAATTACAATATGTTATAATCCCATTTATTGTAGGTGTAGTCATGTAATCACATTTAACTATAGTTACATATAGCTATAGTCGCTATATATAGATAGTAACTATAGTTTCACTATAGTTCCTAGTTGGTGAATCCATCGTTTTTCTACAGTGATCCAGACACCATGGAGATTGGCTCACAGGATGGGCGTTGACTCGGCCATTCGAAATTGGCTTTGCCCGGGCACTTGGTGACCCGTAACGGCCAGTTCGATAGTGAGGAGCACGGGGAAGCATTCCTCATTGGATTGGTTTAAGGGAAAATTTACAGGAAACCTCTATATTTGATGGTAAAAACCATGGTTTGCTGTAAATTTTCCCATTAACCAATCCATTGAATTCCCAAAATGGTTGCTTTTTTTTATCTTTTTTGAGGGGTTGTTTGGAAAAACCTCGTGAAAATTGGCGAAATATGGTCAAATGTTCTGTTTTATTGGCTACAATATGCTACAATAGACATTTGAAATATTCAGCATGGCAAGCTCAAAGTGATTCCTGGACAGATGGTAGCATCCATCGGCTTCACCTGATTATGGTGACCTCACATCGTGACGTCACTGGAATGATGGTTTGTAAGGGACATTATCCCAGAAAGAAGCCTTATTTCAGGAGGTGTCTTGATGTTTCGCCTCGTTACAACGTCCACTTTTCTCTATTTTTACCAGGTTTTTGGCACTTTTCTCAAAAATATGTTGCGGCTAAATTTTATATCAGTGTGAATATGTGCGTTTTGTGGTGTCGTTTAACATGTATTTTGTGAGTTCGTCGCGGGGGTAAGGGGGGATAGGGGGGTTGGGGCGTAATAACGTTTTTTTCCGTGCTGATGAACTCGTTTTTGGATTTGAACTTTTTCTTGTCACGTCATGCAATGTTGTGCACATGTTGTTGTGAATTCTATGACGCTCTTGATGCTACGCTGTGCACATGTGCTTGTAACTTCTTAGACGCTCTTGATGCTACGCTGTGCCCATGTTCTTGTAACTTCAAAGACGTTCTTGATGCTACGCTGTGCACATGTTCTTGTAACTTCCAAGACGCTCTTGATGCTACTCTGTGCAAGGACTTGACAAGTATGTGCCAGGAAGTCTCCACAACAAAGTGGACAAGGTCTTCAACGCACGTGCTGCCACATATGTGTATTCATACGTCTGGCGCTACCATGTGCGTAGCTGCACCAATTTGTTGGCGGAGTTTGCCAAATTGGCATGAACCAGCTTTGATGGATAAGAAAATGAGGCGTAGGGGCAGCTTTTCGTGTGACCTTTTTTGCCAAAGCCCCTGTAATAACGAGTTTCCAACCATTCTGTCCCAAGGCTAAATACCAGTGCGTGACCTTATTTCAGGTTAGTGAATCATTATGATTTACACCGATATATATATATATACATATATATATATATGCATGCATAGTAGTGTCTTTTGCCAGATCTGTGTAGGTTTTGGTGCATGGCAAGTTGATGGTTTTGTTGCGCAGATGGAATGTGCTGTAAAACTAAAGAAATAGTTTTGGCTCATGGTATCTAAGGGTCGCCAAAGGCTGTTTTGCTTTGACATGTTCGCCAAGTAAATGGGTGACAGATCATCTCAAGCGACACATTGTTTCTTTTGCAGGATGGGCCATGGTACCCCTTTCTTTTGATCTCAAAGATATTTCCAGGATAGACTAGTTCATGGGCTGGTAAGGTACCTAAGTAAGGAGTTTACGTCATGATCAATCCACACATCCAATATTTATTTCAGTTTTCAGACAAAAAAATATTAAAAGAAATAGGATTGTGTGTCATCCATACCTATCCTAAACTAATGCCACGACCTCTTGACGGCATGCCGAAAAAATGGTACTTAGGATGGGGCAATCATCAATCGAACATAGAGATCTACATATCTGTACAATACACTGTATGCTTTGAATAAATCAATACCATAAACCATATATATATAATATAGCCATTCAACAGCTTGCAATTGATTTTGGACCGTCCAAAAAAAACATTGGACCTCCTCAATTGGGGGACGATCAAACCCCACTGGTCAAGGTGCAAATCTGGAAACTTTGCTAAGCGAGGCCGGGTGGTGTGGGAAGGTCATGTCAACTCCAACAAGAACAAGGCTTGTATCCAACAAAAAAGACGCCTGAGAATCTGAGCAAGACACGATTTGCGTGCTTTTGGCGCCATATCCTAATAGAGGGGGGTTGGTCCATTGAAAGATGGGAATGGATCCAAAACAAGGCAAACCCCAGATGGCTCGCCATCGTTGGATTCATGGTTTTGCCCTGAAATGTTCAGAGATCAATTAATAGAAAATACCATGGTTTTAAAGGATGCTTGCATTTCTTATTAGGTTCAGAGAATTCCGACACATGTTTTGCCCAAGTTTGGTGGGGTCAGGTTGGTCCTTTGGGGGTCGGTGTCTTTTCCTTCCTCGCCACAGGTCCCTACATGTCAGAAAATTGGGCACCTCAAAATCTCATGGTGAATCATCACATATCATCAGTTTTTCTCTCGAATTGCCATTTTTACGGAGTTATTCGGTTTATCCCCCATTTTCGGACAAACCCAAAGAGTCAGGATAAATGTCCGGCCTTTCTCCTTCCGGGAACCTGTGGCGGCAACACACTGCAGAAGTGAGGCAATTGAGCAACTTATGCGTTAGACATGGTTCATTTCGTTCGCATGCAGACATTCGAATCATGTCTGAAGAATTGTGACAACAAAAAAAACTTTTGGAGAGGTAGATCATGGAGAAACTCACAACATGGCATTTGTTTTGTGTTGAAGAACCAACACAGATAGGGCAGATTTGGACATGTCTCAGCAACGGGATATCATGCAGTAGTTGTCATCTACAAATGCCATATGTCCATGTCCACGCATATTTTCCTGTAGGGACTGTGTTGCAGTGTGCATTTTTTGACGGTCAAACATAGTTACTATATGTTTCTATGGTATTTTTTTTCCTCAAGAAGGGTTGCGGAAGATGAATATGTTGATTAGCTGAAGCCTTGCGGCCCATCTGAGGCCCAGTTCAGGGAATATTCGTCCAAAATATGGCCTTACAAATCCATATAAGACCCATATAATCCATTATAATCCCATATATAAGTGGAGATATTCCATACATATATATATATATATATATATTTATATATACATATATATATACATATCACTGGGGGTATAGCCCATTTACTAAGCGGGATGCACCTCCAAGTAAGATACCTTCTTTAACGGGCCATTGAACTTTGGAGAGGGAGACATTGTTTCTTTTTTTACATCTTTTGGATCTTCCACGTTATGGTCAGTGGCTACAGTGTGAGAAGGACATCTTGGCCCTTCAACTATGACAACAGGCAATTGCAGTGAGGCATGCCGGAGAAAATAGCACTGCTTGAGATCACAGGAAAAGGCTTCAGCAGAGTCAGCGCCCTCACCTTCACACTGTGGCATGGTGCCCGGGCGTTGGATGGTGCCACAGATGGATTGTTTGCTGAAGACGTGAACGAAGCGAAGGACATGTTCAACAGGTCGTTCAGCTTACTACAATATGTATGTGTATATATATATATATACATATTTCCAACAGGTATCCAACGGTCGTCCCTTAAACCCTGGATAAGACTTACTTGGTGGGTTTCGTTTCGCAATAAAGCTTAAAGTGATACAACAGAAGTCAAAGGCTGCCGATTGTTTGGGAAGCATGATTTCTGAGGGGGGCAAGCACCGGGAGGGGCCCCCAAATTAAAAAAACAGCTTCTTGGGTAAAAATCCTCAGTGGATTGGATGAGAAATACCTTCTTCCTGATCTTGCACCGTGCGAGGCACAACGAGTTCACAACTTGTCCATGGGCGACATGCCCAAAGTAGAGGCGGCCACCGACTTTTGGAGCAGTTTTTTGGAGTTGCAGATGGTATAATGTTGATAAAACAAGAATAAAACACCCATTTGGGAATGGTTTATACAACCTATTTACGGTGAAATCTTAGATGGTTTATGATTGGTTTACCAGCATTGTCCCATTTTTGGAGGAAAAAACATATAATGCTGTCAATTGGGGATTCTTTTGGGGCTGGACACTGAATCATACCTCCAAGTACCAACCAGATAGAGACCTCAGGTAGCTAAACAACCTAGCTTGATCACTGGTTGGGTACCGCTTAGTGCTTTGTGATGCACCCTCCAGACGTACCAAGATCTTGAATTTGAATCAAAGGAAGCCTCCAATAAACATGACTCTGTGAGAATTGCCTTCAATCTATGTCAACCACCAATTTTCACAACTCGAATGAGTTTCGAAATGGAGAAAATGATGATTAACCATCTGATTTTCGGGGTACTCTATTTTCAGACCACGTCAGGTTTAGAATCAGGAACCTTTTCCAGGTATTTCTGGGTTATCGATCATAGCCCCCTGACATTCCTGTCCAACTATCTCGTCTTTAATTCTATATTTTACAGGTTTTCATTTTGAAATCCCCGTTTTGAATAGTTAAATCGTGTCAAACAAATCCAAATTTCAGATGTTGAACCCACCACTGTCTCCCGATCAACACATGTCTGACAGCGCAGGTTCTTCGAGGGAAGCTGATGGCCTTTGATGGTTGGGAATCCCGTGTCGCCTTCTGGCGCGTTTGGTGGCCGTTCCAAGCGGCAAACATGGTGAGCTCTCCGGGCAAGGCTTGGATTTATAGTCGATCTATGATGTTTTGTGTTGGTTTGCAACTATGTTCACAAAACAAAGAGTTTATGATGGGGATTAACAGAACAACAAACAAATAAGATATTGCAAACATATGATGGGGGTTTACAACCCCATTGTTCACTATAAGATATTATAAGTGTGCTCAATGGGATTTACAGAACAACAAACAGAACTGGGGGCACTATCTTGTGGGACATGGCCACATTTGGAGATGATGGGGAGGTGCGCTCACAGCCCTGCCGGGCTCCTTGCGTTCCAGTGTCAAGGCGAGCTGGAGTGTTTCGCCTTGATCACTGCGCCTGTGGAAACCCATCACGCAACACGATGTGCACACGTGTGACCCCTACAGGGGTTCACTTCGATGATTTTCCAAGCTATACCCTCTGGTAAACTAACATAGCTATTGAAAATGGCCATTTATAGTGGATTTTCCCATTCAAAATGGTGATTTTCCATAGTTATGTTAGTTTACCAAAGGGTAAACCCTAGTCAACAAGTATTTGCGTCAACTTAGCTATCGTTTGGCGGCCTCACCCCATAGCACTAATTAGAGCCCTGTTAATATTACTTGGAGGATCATCCCATCAGTTGTAGCATTGTAGCTGCTGGTTAATATCCATAGTTAAGTTAGTTCAGAAGGTTAGATTAATGAGATGACCCCACTGAACGGTGACTTACTAACCAGGATCATCCCCTATGATAGTAGGTTTTATCATCACGTGATAATGATTATCCATCATGGATTATTACAATGTAATTGTGTCTTATCCCGCATAGTTACTGTAATTATGGTTTTCTATTACCAATAAGTTCATACTATGATTACCAGTAGCCATAATTATAAGGATACTAGGAATAGTTTTACAATTAGAATGTACAATATACTATAATACTATCTTATAATGGTATACGACTATCATGATATCATAATGCTAATAATACTATAATAGTATTATCAATCGTATTATCTTAATTTCACTACCGTTATTGCCACTATAATTGTAGTATGATAGTATTGCCATTATCATCATTACCATTATTAGGATTATAATTAGCATTATTACCATCATTATTGCCATAATCAAATGATAATGATTTAATGATGATAGCTAGTTCATAATAGTGATTCATTATAATACCATAAATTTCAATTCTTATCATAACTTTCATTCGTTCTTCCCCCAGAGCTTCAGCTTTTTGCGCTCGATGCTTAGGCCTCTTGCGGCTGCCCACGCTGGACCCGGCGGAGGTCCATCGCTTGGACGAGGTCTTGGAAAAGGAGGCGCTCGCTGCGCCGGAAGCGTTCCGAGTGACCGGTGACCGGTGATGAAAAGCGGAGAAGCCTGGGGAAAAATGAGGGATTTATGGGATTTGCTTCAGATTTTGTTGGGATTTGGGGTGATTTTCTTGGATTGTGTGGTGATTTTCTCGGAATTGTGGGGATTGGGGTGATTGTCTTGGGGATTTATGGAGATGTACGGCGATTGATTTGTTTGAAGTAGAAAAGAGAATAGGGAAGGGAATAGATTAAAGGAAAGGAACCCATTCAGACATGGAACAACCACCATGAATGTAAAGAATGTTCCAAAAGGGTTTTCATAATGGGTTTCTAGCAAAAAAAGAAGCAGAGTCTTCTCGTAAAATGACCATGGTTCTGATTGAAATTTGATTCTAGGCTTTAGATCCCTGATCTATGATCAATTGTCCTCCTGAAATGGGGATGCGTTAAAACATAAAACCCATGATACCATGATTTGGGGGGTGAACATGCATTTACAGCTATTTGCAGGTTAACCCCGGGGATTCTGTTGATCCATACCCAAATGGCAATAATCAGTTGGCTATGATTGTCTGAATGATCATGACATCTCACGGATTGACCCTCAAGTGTCATCAAACATGGCCTCCTCAAAAAATCCACCATTTATATTTATATATATATATATATTTATTTATTTACATATATATATATATATATGTGTGTGTGTTTTTCCGTCAAAACATGTCCAAACCTCCATTTACAGAGGAGATGATCCTCCTAAATGGCCATTTTCATACAGGCCACCTACTTGACACCGTCAGCATCCGACCAGGTGCCACAGCTACTCTCTGGAGTGGGTGGCGTGACACTGTCCAAGGATGGGTTACTGGAGCAATCATGGCCAACCTTGGGAAATTGTCGGGATAGAATGGGTATATCAGGGGTAAATCTATGCAACTGTCCTGTTTGAAGGGACTTTGAACATCACTTGAACAAGTTTCTGTTGGAGATGCTATCCGCAACAGGTGGGTGATGTTCAATTGGGAAATTTACCAACCCCTGTATATGGAGGTTTCCTTCCCGGATGATCATGGACTAGTATTGAAACCCATGGTGTTTAAATGGGATCCCCCATTTCAGGAAACCCCCATATAGAGAATATAATGGGGATATTGTTGAATGTCATGGGATATATAGGAACAGGATATGACTGGAGGATTTCATCGCCAACCATAGGAGGGTTCTCAATTTCGAGCCAACTAGGGGGATTGGTAGATTTTGGAGAGTTTAGTACTGGGCAAATGAATGTTAGTAATGGGATGCCATATTATGGATAGTTACAGTTTATGACAACGTCACATCTTGCTATAAATATTGGATAATATTGGGTAATATCTACCTATCAGTGTTTTACAAGGTATCTGAGGTTGGCCAGGTTTTGAGTCAGCAATGGGGAAAACCTACCCTTTGTGGGTATGTATCGAAATATATGGGATTCATGGTGATGCTGCGATGTGATTGTTTCCAAAGCTGGTGGTGGAAGGGCAACACTCGGAAACTATTCATAATGTCTCAAAGCAAAACGATTTTATCTGGTTATATTATATACAAATCATGTTGGTTGTCTATTGTATTATATCCCCATTACCAGAATCAGGACATGACCAAGAAAGTGAAGTGTAGCACTTGCTCTTGCCGACACATTTGGAATCGTTTGGGGTGTTTGTTGTGCAGGATCAGGGGCCGAACATTCATTGAAAGATATTGAAAGTTTTCAGGAACTGCATGATGAAATTTCATTGAAAGATATTTCAGGAATATTTCAATTTCACTGAAAGATATTGATATATCATTCTTTGCATGATGGTGCAAAGCCGAATGAAATCACTTCCGCACAATTGTCGACTCTTTGTTTGGCATGTTTTACTCGGAAGTATCTTCATGCGTAGTCCATCTTTGCACCGGCCTGAAACTTTTACTTGTTGGTAGTTTCCCTCAAATTCTTTATTCCCTCAAAATGGAATGATGATACTCAATATACTGAGAAGGGGGCAGCTAACAGCCACAACAATTGCAGCCACATGCCACAACAAATGCAATAATTCCTGCAGCCCCTGGACCCCGCCGGACCCGGTGCCCGTACCGTGCAGTAACTTTGCAGCTGGCACTGGATGGTCTTGTTGATTTCGAATTTGATCGTCGTTGGCATTTTACATCGCTTGTTGATCTCGATGTCTGGAGATGAGGATTTGAAGGGAAAGCCATAAATTGGACAGTAAATCCCGGGAATGGGATAGCATAATGGTGGTAATACAAGTGATACAACCTCATATGAGGGAATTAGATCTGGATAGAATGATAAGATACCACCTAATATCTCATATGAGGGAATTCGATCTGGATAGAATTTGTAACAACCTCAAGGTGACGTCACTGGAATGATGGTGATCAGTCACGACGGTAGTATGGCAAATGATTGTGCTTGTGGATAGAGCACCCCACAGTACACTGAGTTTCACATCGAAAATCGCTGGTACGAATGTTCATCCCCTCATTCGCATGGTATCATATGTTTTGAGCCACGCAAATCAATGGTTGAGTCGTGGTTTTCGTAAGATTATCCCACACTTTACCCATGGTGATCCCAGAAGTATTCCAGGATTGTGCCACAATATATCTCATAATCTCTGAAAATCTTCCATTTTCTCTCTTTTTTTAATCCTCTTGTTCCAGAAGATCATCCCAGAAGTATCCCAGAATGATCTCATATAATCCTCCAACATCCTCCAACAAGGTGGTTTTCCCCAGTTTTTAATCACCATTTTACGTGGCCCTTTCAAACTGGAAAAAAATCCCTCGAGTCCAGGAGAGCTTGAAAATCCCCGATTCGTCTGGACACCCAGAAACCACCTGATTTTGCTGACGATTTTCGACAGAACTGGACAAGCTCAGTATGTATCAATATAATGTAATAGAATACAATATTATATATATACATTTACATACACCTTTTGTTATATGTTGTTGGCATTTGCTCTTACTGAAGGTCAATGCCAAAAAACATCAAAGCCGAATAGACAGTCATCAAAATCCCATGAAAGAAATCCCAAGAGTCCCATCACATTCGAATAAACATCCCAAGAAAACCCTACACGAACCCAATGAAGTTTTAAGAAACAGAAATCAAAATACAAACCATAAACCATCAATAACCATGATATTCATTTTTGCATACATGATCTTTCCATTCCGTTTGGATTCCGGCATGGGATGATCAAATCCCAGCCGAGGCCCAGCAGAGCTTCGGCTCTGGCATCCTTCTTCGGTTTCGGCGCTTCAAAGCGACGCAGGATTTTCGGATGGGATCTGCAGGGTCATTGGATTGGTTAATGGGAAAATTTACAGGAAACCATAGATTTTCCCATCAAATATAGGGGGTTCCTATAAATTTTCCCTTAAGCCAATCCAGTGACAGGGGATTTTCATGGGGCTTCCAATGAGTTGTGTCTATCCACTTTCAGGTGGGATTCATTGGCGATACCAATCTGATTAGTTGGGGGGGTTGATCTCAGCATTTCAGGTGCTTGAGCGCCATTTCTCTGATTTTGGGGGGTTGATGGAGATTGGCCCAGCAAAAAATTGTGAAGAAGTGCAATGTATGTCGAATATGAGGTTACAAAAGCAAGGAGGGGTCAACCACTGAAGATGAGGATCAATTCAAAGATGGCTGAAACCTCTAAATTCTATGGGATTTATGGTCAACCACTTGCAATCGGGCTTGATGCTTGGCAAGCTGTGCAGAAACATGCCGATTGCAGTATGGAAAGGAATTTGGCATCTCCTGTTCCATGTTTGTTTCTGGCCTTGGATTGGCTGACCGCAGAAGTGCCTGCAAGGCTTTGTCTGTTTGTAAAAAATAGAAGTTTCAAAGGGCAACGACTTAAGTTTTGCTTGAAAAAACACCCTTGCTGCTACCGAGCTACGGGGTGGGCTGAACCCATAATCTGTTGTCAGCCGTGGCTCTCGGTGCTGACACCCCTGCTCCACCTGATTCAGGTGTTTCTGACTGCTGGGACTAATTTTTGGTCGAAGTGGGCAAAGGGGAACAAAACAAAAACTTGCACTATCCTTTCTGGTCAAGAGTGGGCCCGCAGTTGTGCAGCCGCTTGAGTTCGGCAACTCCAAAGACGGTGAAATGACAATGCATGGGATATCGGGGGGATATTATTGGATGCTGTTGTAAATGTTCAATAACCAGTATCATACAAGTCTACACCCTCTGACCTGAATACTCTCTGGTAGTTGGACATAGCTATTGAAAATTGCAATTTATAGTTGATTTACCTGTTAAGCATGGTGATTTTCCATAGCAAATCATTAGTTTACGGGTAAATCCATTTTTTTTTGCGGGATTAGTTGTGTTTCCACCAGGACATCCCGGTTGTCACGACATAAATGGTGGTGAATGGATTGGGGCAACTATCCCAATATATCTAGTGAAGATTATTATAGATATTCTGGTAATGCATACTATTTTAGATATGTTCCAACATACCATTGACTAGATGTAAATATAATGGTGAATGATAGTGGACATTTCAAGTTTGTGTATTTTTTTCTTGTCTTACCCCAAAAAATGAACGCTTTGATGGTCATGGACGGGTATGGTTTGCAATGACCTAGATGCTAAAAATGTGTTTTTGAAAGTGAATCGTAAACATTGCCAACGCTATGGTTTGCAATGACCCACAAGAATGGGCTAACCGTACGTGTGATTGTGGTTGGGTTTACAGCAAGTCATCCAAACAATATCAATATCTATTGACTGCTGATGGTTCTGCGCCCATTGTAATCCATTGTCATCATGACAATCCTCTCTGAACTTGACATTTGTGTATATCCTTGCAGGAGATTAACACTGATATAGAAAATCCATCATTCATGAATGTATATCATTTTTCAAAAAGGATTTTCCCCACAGGTTTTCTGCATCTTTATACGGAAGTTTACCTTAGGGTATACAGTAGTGATACCGGCTGCAGATGTATTGGGGATATCTAATCATACAAAAATGATGATTCAACTCTATATAGCAGAGGAATGTCCATATATCACTGGGTTATACCCCCTGGTACTTAAACATGGTTTGCTGGAAAATCCTCCATTTCCAGAAAATTGTCCCACTCAATTTTTAAAACATGCATTTGTGGGGGAAAATGCAATGTCTTTTTTTTGTGGAAACCAAGAAACCTTGGATGCTTCTGACCTTCATGCAAAACAGCAGCCAGGACTGAATGAGAGCTACAGGTGCCTGGCACCCAACTGAGACATGAGATGAAACACAAGCTCATGCGCATAGGTGATAATAGGTGTGCTGACTTAACGTCATCAACACATCTACAAATATAGGGACAGGAGAGATACTGTAAATATAGATCATGCATCCTGAGTTAAATTATGATCAATTATGTTAACTACTGACTGTTCTTTTCTGTACTTGGGGTTGGTTCATTTATCTGTATGAAGTATCTGCTCCAGGACGTCTATAGCTGCTGATGGATGTATTGTTCCACGCATTTCTAGGGAAACTGGTTTCAGTCACCGTTTTGGTCACCCCCGCTGGTATCAGTGTGATGGCCCTGCAGGAATCATCCTGTTTTGGAGTACCCAATATTTGAAATGCAGATGACCCACCTTCCATGTCTTGGTACAATCCTGGAATTTAGTTCTCGAGCATGGCCCGGTCGACCTAGTCATCGGAAGAAAATCCCCATTGAACCAGTCACTGTAACCGTAACATCCGTGACTATCATGTCTGCCTTTAAATTCCTAAAAGTGGTGAATCTCCCCGAAATGGGTGGTTTCTTGAAACATGTGTTCTTGTCCGACCAGATGATGATCCCAACTGACTCAGATTTTTGGGGGTTGAAACTACCAAGCAGTGATATGGTCAACTGGGCATTAGTCGGATCTGGATCGGGACCTTTCGGGATGGCATGTACAGCACCATTCGGTGGTGAATCGCCGTTGGTTCAAAAGGTTCCAAAGCGCGTTGTTTTCGGCAGTTTGATCGCTGTTTGTCAGCCAAATGGGTCTTTCTAAAGATGGTGTATACGAATATTATATTACCCTCAAATAGCCATGTCTAAAGCGAAAATGGTGAAAAACCCGTGAGAATTTAGGGGCGCGCTATTTTCAGACAAGCCACAAATCTGTTCCCAAGTCTCAGATGAATGGTTGATGTTCTGTTGGTAACTCCTTTGCCCAAAATCCTCTGAGAAATCCATTTTCTTTGATGAAATGTCGGTCCTAATCCGCACCCCTCATGAACCCATCAGTTAGATAAGCACCACCCAGACGGATCACTTTTTTCCATCAGAAATTGACGAACCTGCTGTCAAATGTGGCTGGACAATACCCGTGGCCTAGCCATGGTACAAAACCCTGGGAACATCAGTAGGGAACCATTCGGCTGGTTAAATCCTTTTCCTCTGTGTAAACCTTGCGTCTATAAATGGATGTCGCATGATGTCACCAGCCTCGGCAGGTGGTTGCATGTCAATCCACAGGGTCTGGCTTCTCCAGAAATTCTTAAGTAAATGATAGTAAATCCATGAGTAAAGCCAAAAAAAAACGCAAGAAACATTCATCAACATCTCATTTAAGAAGCATCCATGGCTTTATCTATGTTGGCTTTAAGGGTAAAATCGTGCCAACATCCCGACCCAGTTCAAACAGGTCCTGTTTGGAGGTCGTTCCAGGCTGCCGGGCTCACAGCTGGAACGACCATCCAGGGTAGACAGCCATGTTGTGGGACATCCAGGGAGACATTTTACCCAATTCCTTGACTTGGAACTTACACATTGGTACTGCTATGGTACTGCTATTTAAGATGGCACCGAGGTTCAGAACATGGATTTTCCCGAAATTCAGATGCCATGACTTGGAGGTATACCGGTATACCTCATTTTTGGACAGACCCCCAAAAAAGCTCAAGCAAAACTCCTCTTGATGACACTCCTCTGGTGTTTTTTGCCGTGAAACTCACTCTGCCATCCTCACCTGGCCACCCATGGCCACAACAAAGCCACTGTCTGCATGACAGATGATACCCCGATAGCATCGACATTGTCGAAGTTGGAAAGATCCCAAAACAGATTCAGACAAGATTCCATTCACCACAGTTGTTTAAAGAAAAATGGATGTCACATGTATTTCTCTCTTCTTTGGAAAGTTGCTATTATAAACCCATCCAACACTTGGGAACTTGACACCACGAAACCGCCATGTCGACGCACGTCTCAGACGTCTCACCCTCCACCCTAGCGGCGGGGCATGAAGCTGCGTCTCGACTCAACAGAACTGAGTTGAAATCACCGAAACATAAAGGGGTCGTCGCAGCTAGATATATCCCACTTATACATAGGCTATCTCCACTAATCACTGGTATAACCTGGTTACACTTATATATAAGTATAATTTCTATGGTAAAGTTAATACCTGTTTGAATGACCATATAACAACCACTAATAACCTATGTTTTATACTGTTTTATACCATGTCTAACTGGGATATCCTGCACATAACTGGGTTATTATATCCTCCCACTGAATCACTGGCTGCTAAGTGGGGTTAGTTCACCCACTTCTAAATGAGACAAGCCTAGGAATTGGGGCCGAATCCGATCACCAGGGTAACTTCCAAATTACTAAGTTGGATGATCCTCCAAGCAAGAGCAGGTTCCAATTGTCGGCAATAGTTCATCATAAATGTGGAAAAATCATGGGCTAATCATCTTCAATTATTGAGTGGAAAACAGAGGGAATTACAGGTTTATAGTGTGGGGCATAATCGATCATCAGGAATTGGTACTGGGGATATAGACCATCAATAAAACGGATAAGACGAAGGTGTGTTATTTGTTGCAGGGAACCTCTCTTCTTGGACTTTTATGAGAGTCCGGATATGTTTGGTCGAGGTCTCCAGTAAGTTCGAGAGAGATCGCTGCCCTGAAACGCCAAGCCTCAGTTGACGTTTCGAGCATGGCCTCCTGCAAGTCTGGTTGTGGCGAAGACAACGTGCGATCCCTGCAGCCTACAAGTCAAGGGCGCAAAAGGTTGCATCCAGACAGTGACCAAGAATCGCTACCAGCACCTGCCGTTGGGTGGAGGCAATGGACGGAGAACACATTCTGTCGCCCGAGCTTCTGAAGGAAGTCAGGCGATGAGTTTCAGCCTCGTTTCACTGCAGCAATGCCTCATCAATTCTATTTGAAAGGATTGTTCGGCAGTCTGCAGAGGTCTTTGCCCCTTGGCGGTCCTCCTTCTCATGATCAAACCGCACTTGCATTTGCCCTATGGAGAAGTTCAGTGCTGTGATTTTGATGACAAAGGACCGCCTTGTTATAAGTTTGTTTATTCCCACTCAAATTACTGTATGAAATTGTAACGGCCGTAAACCCTTAACAAAGGGCAATCCTTACAAGAATCGACTACTTGGGGGTGTAGTTGCGGGTAGTTTAATGGGTATAAGGGTATAACGGTATACTGTAACTATAATTAATCATGGGATTTGAACCCAAGTTGGGATACGGGGCCCCTAAAACTATGGTGACATATCTACTTAGTTCACTGGAACTGCACTTCCAAGTAGTTCAGCCAATGAGTCGTTTGTTGGATGGAAGTGACGGAAAGTGGACTATAGACTACCCAGCTAAGAATTATATAGTGATTTGTGATGATTTGTGCAGGATATCTAAGGGCAGCCATGTACATGTACAATCGTTCCATTGGGACAAGCTTGTCGGGTACCGGGATAAACCGACTGGTGACTGCTTCGTCAGGATTGCATATCCTGCTGAAATATGTGTCCTTCTGAGGTATCTGCTGTGGAACCAAACTAGAATTAGGTTCAAGTTCTTTGTTCTTCCCCTTGATTCACTATTGCCGACATCTTCCCATTGCAAAACCCGTAGATTTTGAGGATTTATAATATCCATATGAGACTTGGAGATACACCCATATGGACGAGGATTGTCATATCCATTCCAATGGGGTTTGCCCCATATGGGCACCCCAACATCAACCAACGGGTATGGGGACTGACAGGTTCGCTAAAAACCTGCAGAAATCCAACACCATCCCTTCCAGTCAAAAAGGAAGCAATAGAAACCAGATAATCCCATCAGAATCAGCAGAATCCAAGAATGAACATGCACTCAAATCATCAAAAAGTGCTGGATACCCATAAAGTAATTCTAAATCCCACCATTGAACTCTGTCTTCTCCCAAAAAAGCCACCACCCAAACCCACACAAATCATTCTAAAGCCCCATTGTTGCTGGTTAGGTCGCCATTTTTCTTGGCAAACTAGCCTTTGTTAGCGGTTTGATACGAAGAAATTTCCATATGAATCCACATGTGTATGTGTGCTAGTTCAATCACCAGAAAATCCCATGAAATCACCATTTTTGCTAGGGAAATCACCATAAATCCCATCAATCCCTAGGGTTCTCCTGGTGAAATCCATGCGGACTGCCCGGTTCAACCGCGAAGCTCTTCCCCAGGCAGATGCTTTGACCACGGCGGCGGCGAAGGCCTCACCCATGTTACAGTTGGCCATCAAGGTGGGCCGGGGTGGTCATCCCCCTGTGAAATTTTGGTTTACCCTCTGGTAAACTAACATAACTATGGAAAATCACCATTTTTCATGGGAAAATCCACTATAAATGGCAATTTTCAATAGCTATGTTAGTTTACCAGGTGGGTTTCCTGAAATGGGGGTTTCCTAAAATGGAGGTACCCAAAAATGGATGGTTTATCATGGAAAATCCATCTATAAATGGATGAGAACTGGGGGTACCCCTATTTTAGGAAACCTCCATATGGGGGTGGGTCAAAACCTATTAGTAGTTATTTTAATGGCATGAACATCCATGAATCCCAGTTATTTTATGATGTTGGTGTATATTGGAGCCACTTTATAGATTAATGGATGATTTATGGATGATTAGTGGATAGTTAGCTAATGAGTTATATTTTATTGGATGGCTAATGGATAGTTCATGGAGAATTAATGGATTGTTAGTAGATAATACAACCAGTGGATGTACATATAATCATATATATATGTGTGTGTGTTAATGTATATGTAAGTTAGAGAATAATGGGTATATTCCAATACACTGGATGATTAATGGATATCTATGAATATCTATGATAGTCAACCATGAACAAACCACTAAGGATATATTAGTCAAATGTATCCCCTACTATTCATGAACGGATAGTTCATGGAGAATTAATGGAGAATTAGTGGATGATACAACCAATGGTTTGATGGGTCGATATCATCGAGATATGAGAGTTTCTGGGGATTCAGGCAGTATCTTCCGATAATGTGGGAAAACCTGGCTGCCTTAAACCACTCCCATGACTGTGGATGCAAAACTTATCACCTGTTTATGGTGTTTTTTTGTAAAATGTGTTTAAGAAACTTCGTCTTCAAATCCCTCATGATCCATAACTATCCAAAATTCCCACAAAGATGTTCCATGTTCCTTTCCCACATCCCCAACTCTCCAGTCATGATCCATAGTTGCCCATAAAAAAATCCACATCCCCCAGCCTTTCCATGTTTCATGGGCACCCTGGGACGCCGGGCAAGGCGGGGAAGTTCCCGATGACCTCCGTGTACCAGTTCGGCAGCGATGAGGTTCGCCGTGGTGAAGATTCAAGCCATCAGTCGATGGGACGGAAATCCCCTCTATAAATGGAGGTTTAGTTTGCTGGGAAAATCCATGAACTAAATGTAATGGTGGATTTTCCAGCCACGTTTGATGACCAGAGGCTATCTTGGGATATGGTGGGATATTCAGGGATATGATGATATAAATCCAGCAGTTAATCGGATAAGAAAAACCATTTGGAGGTTTCCGAAGTCATGGAACCCCCAAATCATCCAAGTCATGAATGAGCATCTTAGTATTTTTCAACGCCTGGTGACCTGGCGATCCCCTATTTTAAGAAACCACCATTTAGTGGGATCTCTGGATTTGCTAAAGATTATTTTTGATTTTCTCGATGGGAAATCCACTTAACTACTTTGGGAATCGATGAAGGGAATATGTGTTTTGTTTGGGGTTCCTTTGAGCAAATCTAAGGATATAATGGGATTGAAGTGGATAGTGAGATGTAATCATGACCAAATGCAAGAAAAAGTGATGTTTAGCAACACATGTGGTGTTCAACTAGCAAAATAGTTTTCATCATAGATTATACTGTTTAAGTCTCCGCGATTGATCTGATAGTCTTAGACATTGAAAATGTGAGATGAATAGTCTGGTATTTGATTCCAATCGTAGGGATTATCCATGAATATCCAGCGCTTTAGATTGTTGCCAAACTATATATATAGCAGTCTACATACATACACATGTCGATACTACTATTAATCAGCATTATTGTTATTCTTACTCTTATTATTCTTATTCCTATTGTTATTCTTGTTGAAATTACCTTGCATCATTAGATCATTACTTTTATAGCTTTGGGTAAACGGACTTGATGGGAAGTTTCAATGGATGTTTTTTGAGCCAGAAAATGTTGGTTTCTCGGGGCATTTACCACAAGTAAATTACGTAATTGCGAGACAGCCTCCAGAAGGCTAGTCTAAATTACTACTGGCTAATCCGCCATGTTCAGTTTGGATCATTTTCACTATGTTGAGTGAGTGAACATGTTTCTTGGTTTCTTTCTATATGGTATCCAAGATCTGCCATGGGCCACTTAAAACCAATTGTGATCTTGTGCAAGAAGCCATGCGGCCAGTCGTGATGCTGAAGCTATGAGAAGAACCCCGATAAAGTTTTCCAGCTGGGGACAAATGCATGTTGTGTCTTGTGTTCATACTATGATCATGGAGCCTTTTCTGAAAGTTTATGGCCAGCACTTTTACAAATTGGATGATCTGGATGTTGGGTGACACTTGTTGATGGAGGACTATGAAGCAACATGAAACAACTGCAAGCCCTGAATTGCCGCCCCCCCCAATATGAGCACAACCTCCGGGAGATGAAGGTGAAGGAAGCTGAGGATGATGGATGACTGAAATCTTGCCCATTTCTGGTGAAATTAGGGATGGTTATGGCATTATGTTTGACAACATCATCCCAAGTTATGGATCAAAGGAGAATGAATTTGCGTAAAATATGTCTTGGGGTTAACACAAGTGAAGTCAAACAAAATCAAATAGATAATCTTCATTGGTATGAAAGTGTGGGATTTCGCTTCCCAAACAACTCATTTTGCCTTAGTGCACCCCAGTGGAACTGGTCCCAAAACTTACCTGCCCGGAAGAAAAACATCAACTTCAACAGCAACACCGCAACAAACACGTGGCTTGCAGGACCCAGAAAAAAACTTCTCAAGGTCCCATATGCATGGCCAAAACTACCGCATCCCTTCGACCATAGACCTTCAGCTGCGGTTGAACCAGCCGTTGTGATTTCTCCCATCTTTGGCACCATAGAATGGTGGTGTTCAATAGGGGGATAGGATTATTGTACATGTACCCAATGATTATCAACTTCCCCATTATATCTCAGTTCGTATTTTTTTATTGTATTCGCACTATATAGATAGATTACCACTAACCATCAACCAGTCAATCATTCTAATCACTAACCATGTCTGTGGATATCCATGGGAGTATATTCTCATTATATATTATATTCCCAGTTTTCTCCCAGTAACCATAGATGGGTTCTGTGTATATATATATATACATAATATATGTATACAGATGACTGTTTTTAACCGGATATACGTATATGTATATATATATACATAGTAATATATATATATATACATAATAATATATATATATACCCAGATATACATACTAATATATATATATATGTACACATATAGTAATAATATAGATATACATATATATATATATATATCAACCCTATATATATATATACATAGCTCTTAGTCCCCATAAGCTGGTAGTCCCCACAACGTCTGTCTCGTGCAGGCGCTCCATGCGGCACCTTTGCCGCCCAAGGTGGGCGCGGGTTCAGTCCTCGAAATTCAGACGGTGGTTTGGGTGATGTTCGTTGCCCGAACGATGGGAAATTCCACGAAACCATAGGAAAACCATAGGAAAATGGTGATTTAATGGGATTTTCATGGGATTAATGATGATTATCCTCTGGTAAACAAACAGTTTGCTATGGGAAATCACTATTTCTGATGGGAAGATCCACGATTTCTATGGCCATTTTCAATAGCTACTTTGAATTACCAGAGGGTAAATGAAGGTTTATATTAGCCAGGAAAATCCATGAACTAAATAGAGGATTCTTCCAGCAAGCCACGTTTGATTACTGGAGGGTACCGGATTTGTTGTCAATGAAAATGGGATTAAACGGGGATGAATAGGTGTTTGCAAGCCCGAAAAAGATGCAGAAAAGGAAGGAATTTATCACTGTTTTAGTGGGACTTTACTGAACTCTATCTTGTTTCGGGTTGCTGCATGTGTTTTTTCAATGTAAATATGGAGTAATAGGTGATGTTTGCCCACAAATGGGGTGGGTCATGACAAAATCTTCAAAATAAACGATGATTTCCTAAGTATCGCTACCTCCACGGGACAAATCGGGCCGCGTTTGATTTCCTTTTTTGTGGTGTGTTTGACATTGAGGGATGCCCGAAGATATATCAATTTTGATGTCAACCATGGGAACAGCGGATATGCAAGATTGTCTTTGGATTTGAAAAGGGCATGGCATCTCTGAAAAGATGGAAGAGTTCATCAGACCCTTCAGAGCATTGGGGTCATCAACAAAAGAAAGCAAGCAACTTGTCAAGATTTTAAAAGAGATGAAAAGGGTGTCAGGACGTACCCCAGATGTTCTTTGTCGACCTTCCGCCTTGTCAGAAGCAGATTTCAAAGCCTTCACCAAGGTTGCGACCACAAGCTCCAACAAGTTGGACTTCCCGCCTTGAACTCGTGAAGAAGATCTTGTTCGCAGATTACATCAAACCAATGAGAAAACTGCATGCGGCAACTTGAAGATGCACAGAAAGTCTTGATGGTGGCAACAAACCTCATTCTTGTTTCACAGTTGTCCGAGGAAGATGGCAAAATCGCGTGGAGCATCAGATACAGCGACTTTGTGCCAAGTCAGAGGTTGGCGATGGGGATGTCCCAATGACCGGATTGACACACCCATTTGCACATCTTGGAAACAGAGATGACAATGACGATGACGGGAATGGAGGAGGCAAAAGGAAGCCCCATATCAGAACGATATGCTCGAACAGAAGCAGAACCTAGAGTGGAAACATGTCGTTCAAAGGTAGGTTCTTACAAATTGATCATACTGGGTGTGGCATGCCTAGATCGCTTTGGTCGCAATATATCACAGTTTATGATCCAGGTGGCGAGCTTCCCTTCAACAGCAGTTTTTGTCATGTCATAGCTGACGGTAAATATTCGTACGTCATATGTGTATACATAAGTTTATCTATATATGTGTACATATGTATAAAATACACATCATGTGTGTCTACATGGTGTCCCCAGGCTTTATGTGTCAATTCCTCGTCTTTAATGGTTCAAAATACAGGCTCGTTCAATTGCATTTCCAAACGGATTGGGGACGATGAAACTAGGGTTATGTACACAACATGCCTTGCATGCAAGACCCATACAGTATTGCATAGTACTACATAGTGTTACCCATTATGCACCTGTTTGGGGTCAAGGAAAATGCAACAGCAATCCCTTCTCCCTAGTAACTAGTATTAAACACCCTCCAGAAACCATGGGTTAGAAAGGATTTACACATTTTGGGGAACATAGAATGGCTGTTTAGTAGTAGGGGTATGGGAGTATGCACCCATCCCACAAACCATCATACATCATGATATCAATCCATGGTCATACCCATTATAAATCTACTGTTGGTCACAGATACCACGATATACCCAGCATACAAAGCTACACAAACCCATACTCACCCCGTATTGATCTGTACAAACCCAGATCAACCCATCAAGTAAAACATGTCACCCTTTAGAAATTACATGTATTAGTCCATGCGCATCCATTTTTTCCCACAGAAACACCTGGAGAATCAACGAAAACACGCCGCTGATGTCCCTCTTTGCACTGCGCCTTTCACCTTTCGTCGCCGGCAGCCCTCACGCGGCGCCTTCCCGCCGGAGAAGCCGAACCGGCAACCGAGGGAGGTACCGGCGTCGGTTTGGAGGCCCAAAGAAAACGCGTCACATAGGGGTCTTAATGGGAGATTCCATAATATTATATAATATTACTAATGGGTTGATATCAAGTTGGGATCCACAATAAGATTGAAAATCCTTTGACAATCCATTGAGTACTTATGTGGGGGTTCCTAAGTCACGGTGGATCCCCAAGTCACCATGGTTGTTTCAATACGAATTCCTGGTCATCCATGACTTGGATGATTTGGGGTACCCCCCCTGGATTGGAAACCGCCATTTAGGGTTACTTGACATGTGGGAAACTCAATATTGAACCTACCATTGTGTACCACCCATTTACAGTAATCCTGGGGATGGTTTGTTATTGGGTTTATTACATGAATTGGTTCGTAAGTGGGCTTGCAATCATAATCCAGTTAGTAAGTGGGGTAACCCACTTAGTGGACTTACTAATCAGGGATGCAAACCAGTTACTAAGGCATCTCCAAGCAATAGTTGCTAAATCCATGGTTTAATCATAATTTCTTCTATTCCAACTGTAATTCGGGGGTGTCTGTCCCATTTTTAGACAAAGCCACCTAACGGTTCAACTCAAGCCGGCACACATGCAGAGTGTGTGTGTGTGTCAAACATGACATATTTCTGTTGTTGCTATGTGAAGGTGCTATTGAAGAATCACACTTAGCTAAGTCGGTGCAACAACTGGTGCTTCCTTCTGGTCGCTTTGATGACTTTGTGCAACGCAGCCGGTGTTGGGATAACCAAATCATTTCCTGAACGACCTGTTCCTTGGATATTGGAGCAGTTTGATCTCTTCAAAATTCGTCCGTCAGACAGGAAGGACGTGCGGCACAAATGTCTCTGCGATTCAGTTCTGTTGCTTCAAAGATTGAGCAAGAACTACGAGGAGATCCTGCGAAAGTCGCAGAGTCTAAGATGAACTTTGAACACTGGTTTGGGTTTCTGATGCATCTTTTTTCTCCAGTGATCGAACTGGGGATATGTCATGGGGATTCAGCTGGATGCAATAAGATACTGCGAGGTCGCTGGAATGATGCTTGGGACTATGGATGCTATCCCGAAAGGATTAACTTCAGAACTGCAGTTTAAGATAGTCTAGGCACAAGGTCGTGCCTAAGTTTGCCGGCAACGTTGGTTGAAGCAAGTCGCTTAACGATGGGGTTTATGGATGTTTATGGTCATTATAACTTACGACTACATTAATGGGTGTTTATTCAAATTGAGGGCCTTTTCACCGGTTTGCCTGCCAGAAATGATAAATAACTTAGGATGACAACTTGCTGTCTCCCATTTATGGAAGAATTCTGGAGGTTTTACTTTCGAACGACTAGTAGATGGCGCCACTGCCAAGGTTCTGCAGTACATTGCCCTGTTGTTACTTCCAGGTTTCAATGGCGGTGCCCCCAATTCATCCCAGTCATTAGAACTCATTACCCTCTGGTAATTTAACAGTTTGCTCTTGAAAATGGCCATAGAAATAGTGGATTTTCCCAATTAAAATGGCAATTTGCCATAGCTATGTTAGTTTACCAGAGGGTAGACCATTTTAATATTGAAACCTATGGTTTTGGGGGTCCCAACTTTTTCAGAACTCCCCATCTGTTGGTGGTCGTTCCTGGACGTGCCCCCAAGGTTATGGCGGCGGCTGCGGCTTGGAAACCCAGATTTGTGATGATGTTTAATCCCTATGGGAAATCCACCGAACCACGGGAATCCATGACAGGGGAATATGTGTTGTAATAAAACGATCCCCAAATGGTGGGATTATGACATTGGGTTTGCCCCATGACTTGACCGAGACAAAAAAACATAGTTTGGTGGAGCCTCCACAAGGCGCTGCCGCCTAGTTATATTTGTTGGGTTATATTTTCTAACCCCATCTAGGTTTGTCTGCAAAGAGTGTATAAATCCACTGGTTAATCATCATTTTCGCTATTAAATTAGCCATTTCGGAGGTATACACATGTATACACCATTTTCAGACAAAGCCATCTAACTGTAGTTGTAAGTTATATCAACTATAAACCATCAACATCTGAAATTATCACCACAATACAACCGCATTTGTTGGTTATGATCACCATAAACCCCAATTATATCAGCAAATTGGGCACCACCTCGCAGATGTCTCTTGACCCAAAGTCGGGAAGTCGGGATGAATTTCCATTGGTGGTTGATTCATAGAGGGTTCCCCGTGGGAAACTCAATGCCGTAAACCATCCCCTAAAATATCCCTAAATCACTATTTTAATGTGTGCTATCAATCTTCCCCAAATGGTCTGTTTTGGTCACGCTAGTCTCTTGATATTTTTGGAATCGGTTCCCATCTGGGCAAACGGTGCTTTTTTGGGCTCAAGACGCGTCTCAACGCGTCGCCACCCAAAGGGACGCGGAAAGATTTAGCCGCGGAGTGTTCGTGGAGCGTCATGGCGGCGATGATGAGAGAACTTTGGCCCACTTTATGATGATTGATCAACCACTCCATAAACCCCAGTTATACCCCAGTTATACCCCAGTTATATCCACTTCCAGCATCTTTTGGTACGATTTTCTTCAGTTTGTGAAGGATCAAAGGATCATAGGGGTGATGGGACCCAGCCTGCGATCACAACCAGCGGATTTGGAGCTGACACCCAGAGATCCAGGGCATTCCACCGAAGGATGCCTTGCTGGGCATAGGGAGGTACGTAGCCAATTTGTTGGGAGTTTTGCCGACAGCTTTTCCTAGATCTTCGAGGAAAAAAGTCCAATTCAGCAAATCCTACGAAATGAATTGGGAAAACTGGAAATTTTGCCGGCAATTCTGGGTATGGTGTGAAGATGTTTGCAGTGGACCTACAGATGGACTGTGGGATGCCAGGTTGGGCCCATACCCAGAGGGAGACGATGAAGAGGTTTGGGATGCAGTAAAGCTGGATATGGAACAGCCATGGTTTGCCTAGGAAAATGATCTACAGCCATGGTGGGTTCCCACATCTTAGTTGACCAGGGGGTAACTCATATCATCAAACGCGCACTGGGTATTTGGACACACAGGAGGGGAGGATCTGCTTTAGTTGGACCATCTGAGTACTAATCCCACATCAAGCTGAGTCCGGGGGCCTTACCAGAATCATCGTGGCTTCAAGTCTCGTGGCATCCATGATGATGATCCCACTCAGTTCGACTGTGGCACTCAGAACTGCGGAACCAGTGGACCCAAAGATGTGGTTATCTGCAGTGCTAAACCATTCATTTTGGGGTGTTGATGATTTTGAACCATACCCAGATGATTGGTTATCTTTCCCATGTTTGGAGGGGTGCTTAGTCTCTCCAATGTTTGGTGAAAGTCCATTTGTTCAATCAAGCTTAATTAGCCAACTTATCCTATGTCAATGGCTAAATCTCCCTTTTTTTGACACTCAGACATCATATTGTTGGGCATATAAAACGACCTCACTGCGACATCACTAGAACTGAGGTTTGGCAACGGGAATTATCCCCAAACGGCCTTAATTTAGGTTAGTGAAGTATTATAACTCATCCTGATATATCAGATTACTTATATCTTTGTATAATATGTAATGTGTATATTGTATATATATATATATCTTATGTTCGTTCCCCATATTTCCATGGTGGCTTCTCGGTTCTTTCCTAAGGAGCGATCTAGAACCCCTGGACCTACCGGAAGAGCCTCAGCGGGAGAAATTGGGAGAGCATGGGACAGATTCAATGGAATTATATCCATTGAATCTGGGTAAATTATAACAATCTCATTGCGACGTCACTGGAATGATGGCTAGTGGGGGATAACTATCCCCAAAAGCCTAGTGATTTGTGATCATTTACCCAGATTAAATGGGGATATAATGTGGCTGATGGGAATATAATCAACTAGATTGTGATTATCTGTTGAGTTGTAGCTATAACCTTGTGTTTCTTGGTTTACAACTAGATTGACCATTGGGTCTACGGCGATTCTAAGCATAGTGAATGGGACTACAGTGTACGTTTTGAATGGGACAATGGGAATCAGCCATTGATCGCACTATATCCCCATCAAAACAATATCCCAATGGCGAATTCAATCCCCATAGGTACAAGGTGCTGCCAGGATGTCATGGGTGAGAAAAACTATCCGGCAGCACGGTGCTGACCCATAAAGTGGTGTAAGTTGAAATCTTAACCTCATGAACTGGTTCGATATATCTACCATAACCCATAGTTAGTCTGATATCAACTTAGCCAACAATGGGGCACCAGCTCAGATATCCCGGGGATTTCGCCGGGAACGTGCTGTGTTTAAACCGTTTAAGCCATGGATGCCATGGGATACAATGGGATAGATTCTATTGGATAGATCAACAACCAGTCAATCAACCAATCAACCAAAATTAGAGGATGTTGCATGTTGCTTGCTGTGAAGAATTGGGTGTATACCGACTGTATACCGTTTAAACATGTTTATACCATGAAACATGTAGTTCAACTAATCGCAAAATGTTACCCCCTTGTCTTTTTACAAAGCTCTGGAGGCTCACCATGTCTAACAGATAAATGATCTAGAAATGGGCCACTTTCCATGGCTACTTTAATTTACCCGAGGGTATAAATTGCGCCTTTTGCAGAGGTTCAACCAACAAAGTTATGGGGGTATAAAACCAACAATGTGTGGGGATAGAACAGGCAAACTTGCCCCAAATGTTGCCCCCCTCCTCCCCAGGAATATGAAGGCTTGATGGATAGGAATCATTAAGCACCAACAACCAATATATAATATAATATATGCGAATCTGAAGCAACAAAATCCTACAGGGGGAGATCACCCCTGGGGGTCAACCAGCAAACAACACGGAAACTTCTAGGGATATAACTTCTACAACTGACATCAGTCATATACTAATGATATAATTTAGATACAACAAGATAGGTACGGGATGAGCCATACAAAGTTCTGGGCCCCCAGTGCCACAAGTAGGTGGCAAGGCCAAACGGGGATGGATTTGGCATGTCGAGATGTGCATACCAGTACGAATCCAATAGATCCACTGGAGGAATGGGCAGTGAATTTCACATCACTCCCTCGACAGGCAGCCCTACCACCTTTGCCAAAGAAACAGCCGTCAGTGCCAAAAGCAGACCCACCATCACTGATCTGTTGAGGTGTTGGAGGGAAGCAACTTCTAGGTTGCAAGTTTCTGCTCTGTCCGTTCATTTCTCAGGAAGGAACTTGCTGGCTTCAGGACTTATGCCTCCACTGCTAGATGGAAGAAGCGTGTTCACAAGTTCATCAAGATCCATGCTTCGTTCAAGATCCTGCCTGCTTGGAAGCTTGTTCTGCATGGCAGTGCTGACGAGTCTGCTGAACGGCTGTCAGTTGTCCAGGCAACACTTCTGCAGGGCTTGCTTGAACAAGATGCTGCTGGGGTTCTCACAGTTCTCAGGACCCAAATGCTCAGCCTGCAGTAAAACAACCACCAAGTGTGCCAACAGCAGTCAAGACGCCGGCACCACTGGTCTTTAAGTCGCTTTCAGCCCAGAATCGCCACTCAACAAGCAAGTAGAACCCTTTTTTGATGTTGGATCATGTTGGATCTCCCAATGAAAAACAATAGAAACAGCATCGTCATCATTACATATCATTACTATAATCGATGTTGTGACTATCAACGTTTATATTCGTATTATTCTTATCGATACTATCATGTTTGCTGCTGTCACTAAATCTATACCTGCTATACTTCATCGAAACGCATATTTGCACAAGCATCCCAGTACTCAGAAGTGGTTTATGTTGCCATGGCTCAGAAAGTGATGCAGCATGGGCTTTACACTGTTATATACATATGTACAAACATAATATGCGCATATGTATTTATGTGTATATATATATATATATATAGATATAGATATAGATATAGAGAGAGGGGGGGAAGATAGATCTCATTGTCCAGATACTAAGCAGGACATCCAGTCTTGCGATGAGAAACTCTCATCGACTCCGAACCTACAGTTCAAGTTGAAGTGACACGCATCATTGGGCGCGAAGATATGTTCAAGCACAGGTGTGACAATTAGTTTGAAAAATTATTTTCTTCCTCCACAGGAAGAATCGTTCAAATACTATGAGTGGAATGGAATTGTAGCCTACATGAACCCGCAGAGATTCCATGAGATTCCCAACATTTCCCGGGGTCGTCAGTGGACAGTCACAAGAACCCAGGAAAGCCGGAGGAATGGTTTTGCTTACAATGCTCCGCACCTTGTCTGCAGTAGGATCGCAAGACGCCTTGCGGGGTGGCTTTTCCCACAAAATCTGGTCAGTCTTCGATGGGTCGTTTGTTACAATTTCATCTTTGACTGCAAATGAGGATTGATATTAATCAGCTGGAAATCTGTTTCTTCCAAGGTATTTAAGAGTAGCCCTGAAAAGAAATCCTCAGATTTCGGCCTGAAAAGAAGAAGTCACTGAAGATGGGTTACTGAGGGTCAAAAACTTGGCATCGGATTTAGCACAATATGTGTTTTTCAAGACATGATCTGTTTAGATCCATTTTGAGCACAGCCTGGATGAGCTGGAAGCTGATACCTGGGATGCACAGCCAAGGTAGTTAGAAACCAACTGACCTAGATTTGTTGGTTATATACTGATATACCCATTGTATTACCACTTTTGTTGCTTAAATCCCCATGAAACTCGAATAAATCCCCGAAAAAGTATATCCATCCAAAAACGATCTGTACCCGAAAGTGTATTCGCTGGTAATTGAAGATGGCAACGAAAAGCAGTCCATGTCCATGGGAAAGTCATCTATATAGTGACCCAAAAAAAAATAGAAAAGTGCTTCCAGGATTGTATAGATAATAATTGACTCATATCTCCATGTTTCCAACAGATCGCTCTATTTCGGGGTTGCTATACATATAATATGGATGTAGGATTTTCTCTCTGTCAGGTTGGATTGCGGGGGGAAATTTGTTCTAAGAATAGCCATGACTAAGATGCAAATGGCTACAACTTGGTTGTTGATTGGTCGTGGGTAGTTCAGAATAGACAGAATGACGACATGGATTCATGTCTGCGTGGATCTGTTCTGCATTCCAGATAGATCCAGATAGCTGATCTTGTTACAGAATGGCTTAGGTACTTTTGGGAGCTAATTTTCGCTAGTGGGGAGGATCCTACTGACTTGGATAGAGAAACCAGTAGGAAAATCCGACGAGAATTGCTGCTCGGGATTGTAATTTGTTCGATGATGTACGGTAAAAAAATGATGATGCTCCCGTTTCGCAAACTCTCAGTTGACCTGGTTTACCTTACCGGGTTTGCCGTTTGACATTCCTCAGAGCCACCCCCTGGACCTCGGGCTGCACCGGCTTTTTTCGTTCCGAGGAACATAACTTCTCGAGAAATGAGATGTGCAGGCGCAGCCGACTGGTGATGTGGTAGTTATTTCTAGCTTTGATCATCCCTTTCGTCTTGTCTTTAAATCACTCCCCAAGTTTGGGGGCCCCCATCATGAAGACATCCAACAGTGAGCAAGCCATGCGTTTCGAGGGGTACGTTGATGAAGATGCTCTCCAGTAGCTCCACCCCAGTGGTGCCTAGATGCTTTCACACCCCTAGACGACGCAAACGAATCCCTTGCAGCCCGGCCCCGCTGGTATATGTCAAGGTAGCGCTCGATTTTTTTTTTGTGTGTGTGTCAGTGATCTAAAGGAAATCTGCACTTTCAGGGTGTTGGTCACCTTAGCTATCCTTAGCTGTTTGATCAGGCTTTGACTTTTCTCTTTGTCATTGACAGGCAAGTGCTTGAAGTGAAGGAAACATTAAAAACACAGGTAGGTTCTGCACCACTTCGTATTTCCTGTGGATTGTGTGGCTCTGTCCTGACATGGGACATACCCCAAAGCAATGGAAATTTCGATTGGGGAAAGCGACAATATTTGCAGACAAACCCATGGAATCCCATGGATGTATGATGCTTTATGAAAACAATGTCTGCAAATATTGTAAAGTGATGATAAACCCATGGATTTGGAGTACCCTATTTATAGACAGAACCATGTCAGAAGGATGTATCTTGGCCACATCTCATAACCCCGAACGATTTGTAGTTTTGAACTTGTTGTCTCGCTGTGATGAGGGTCAGTAGTTGGGGACCTCCATCAAGAGTAGATGAAGTTTGTGAAAAACCTGGAAATGTGTAAATCCCTGTATGTTGAGCCTTTAGAATTTAGATACTGGGATTGTCAAATATGTGTGATTTGTAATACCTGGATTTGATATGCCCACATATTTGAGAAACCACTGGGACTTGATCCAGCCTAGAAAATCCAGGTATGTCGGGCTCGTGGCCCCGACATTTATTCATCCAAAGACGCCGGCACCAAAATCAGTTTCATATGCTAAACTCAACCAAAAATCTGTCCAAAAGTTCATCAAGAATGGCCTGTGTAAATTGGTGCCCATCCTCAATTACAAAGCAATAGGCGTACCACCTGGAAATTCACCTTCAGTATGCAAAACCAGCTGGCCTTACTTGGAGGATCATCCCAGGAACCGGAAGTGGTAAACAACCCTATAGTGATCCTCAGTCCCCATTCAGTGGGACTATCCCATTAATTAATCCAACTGGATCAGGAATATGTGGTAGTTCACCCAGTTACGATGGGATGATCCAGGTAGCCAGACACCAGACACTCTGTTCCGTTGAACGTGGCAGGAAATGCCAGACCCCGGCATCACAAGGTGTGCCTCTCAGCGAGACTTGGCGAAGTGGCTGCGAGACCTGTTCGATTGTTTTCAGACTCGAGTTGAGCAGTGGCTGCGATCTACGCCTATTGATTGATGATTACTTGGGGTATTGTACTATACCCAATATATTTGGGGATTACCATTGTTATTGGAATCCCTATTCAGCAGGACAATATCCATGACTATAAACCAGTAATTCCACTTATATGTAGGAGATATGGAGTGATTCCTGGCTTAACCAGGCCGCTCACTAACCGGAAATGCACCTCAAAGTAGGGGTTGGGAATCCCCACTGGTGGCCGAGGGGAAGATCCTGGCAGGCCCTCGTGATGTGTGTTGGTTCATGGTCAAGCCATTCACCATATATTGCCATGAAGTAAAGTTCAACTGGGGTTATTTGCACCAACTAAGCCATCATAAATCAACTATCCAGATTCTTCGAGGTTAATGCAGCAATATGCAGCATCTTTGCTGGTGAAATTGGTGAAATCATCATGAAATCACCATGAAATCACCATATTTGACCCGGAAGCAGCGATGTCACCGTGTCAACGTGCCATCTCCATGTTTCATCGCATCTCTAAGGAGTTGCCGATCGAGAACTTTCTCACCGGCTATCCAGTAGAGGACCAAACAAAGGGCTGGGGTGCAGTTCCAACAATTTTTCTGGTGAAAATGGGCGAGAAATTGTAAGTAGTGTTGGGTTTCAAAAAGATGCCATAAACTTACTGGTGCTTAGCAGGGAATGAGGGAATGACCTATAATAACCATTAATAATCATCCCATTCCCATCCATTCCCCCATTCCCTACTAAGCACCAGTCCTGCTTTTTTGTGCCATAGTTGGGATCATACAACCATAGTTACTAAGTAAATGGTTGTAAGAATAACTATGTATCACCTACTATGAATAGTCCCAACAATGCGGAGAATAATTTAACAGTGTGTAATCCACACATATATAGAGGTTAAAATGGATTATACCTTTGATAAGCCCAACTTATGGGCAGTTATACCCTTCATTGACCTGATACATAGTTGTTCACCTACTTAAGAAATGGGTTATACGACCACAATTGCATGGGTTAGTTGTATCTCAACTTATGAAGGTAAAAATCCCATAGTTGTAACAACTGGTTAACAGATGTGAAGACAGCCTCAACACATCAATCCGCGCACTTGGATCAATATGGGATCTATTCTTGCCTTGACTTCCAAAAGGATCTGGGTCTGAAATGGAGAAGTTCGTCCCCGGGGTATCCGATCTTTAGAAAAACGTATCTGGAGAGACTCTCAGCAGGTTGTAAAACCATCATTTAAGTAGATGTGTTTAATCTTGAAACATGTGGGGATATAGTTGATAAATATATAAATGATGATAAATGATAAATGATGGTTCATGGTTCATGCTTAGTGTGGTTGAGAATCTGGAGATACGCTCTGGCAAAATGTAAACTGCTTGGTGTTTTGGCAGCAATACCCCAAAAGAAGATAATTAGGTGCAATCATCTCAGTTCAAGGTGTCTCGTGGCTGGCAGTGCTCCTCTGTAGAAGGCCATCTTGTTGCCGTGGCAGACAGCTTGTGATGGGCGTCTACGACACACTCTGGTGTGGCATCGTGTCGTCCGCTATTCAAAATTTGGAAAAAATGGAAAGGTCCCACCCGTATTGAACTAAATGTGGAACTTGATTTCAAGTTGGAGTTCTAGGGATCAATGGCCCCCCAATTCTACTTTAGTTGAAATAGACTTCAAATACCGATGGTTTTTCTTTTAAGATAGATTTTCGGTGTTTGGAAATCATGAATTGGTAGGATGTCGTTTTGTAGTGAGATATTGGTTCAGTACGATATAATGTGGTAGAAGACAACATAGGATTGTTGGATAGTATATCTCACTAAATAATACCAAATCTAGGATTTATAGGAATCCACTCCTATGCATCCTATGTATTGGAATCCCATGTCGCAGAAGTTCCACTGCTCGCTCAGAAGTAGTTCGTAGAATCTGCTTCTGCCTCACCTGGCCAGGAAAAAGCATCTTGGGCTGAATGTGACCACGACTGGGAAATGATGATGGATGTCAGGTGTTTTGTGAAATATTGTGATTATTGTTGTATGTTGTTATCATTACGATTACTATTGGTGGTTAATTATTATTTTCTATTATTATTACTATTATTATTATTATTGTTGTTATTGTCATTGTCATTGTCATTATCGTCATTATTTTCATTATTGTTGTTATCTCTTTTATTAGTATCATCATCACTATTTACCAACAACTATAAGGGCACGGTATCATGATTGTTTTCAGAATGTGTATTACTATTGGTTTCAGCCAGGACCTGTTGTGGGTAGTTCTTTGCTGCAAATGTGCGGGATTTGTTGACCGAAAAGTTGGACCAAGGTTTGCCATTCCAACAGGTCAACAGGTTGACAAGGCACAAGGGATGTTGGTTGATTCATAGCAAAATCATGTTCTTGGTAAACCCAATGCCACAAACCTACCATTTGGGGATGGTTTATACCGTCCATGAAGATGGTGATTTTGGGGATGTTTCATTATTGGGTTTACTATATTGTTTATAATATGATATGTATATATAGCTAATGCTCCCCATATCTAGTTGTTTCTAGTGCTATCCGTTAGTTGGGTTTATCAACTTCAAGAATTTGGTTTGTCTGAAAGTATTGTACTCAAAATGTTGAGGGTTACTCGGCGTGTCATCCAGTGAAATTGTCATTTTGAGGTATCCCCCATTTTCAGCCACATTCAATAGGGCCTTGACACAAGGGCCTTGACACAGGATTTGTAGCAAAGCATGCCTCATTGGATTGGTTTAAGGGAAAATTTGCAGGAAACCTCTGTATTTGATGGTAAAAACCATGGTTTCCTGTAAATTTCCCCATTAACCAATCCATTGAATGCCATTTCCCGGTATCCATACATGGCTGACTGATGAATCCTTAGTCTAGCCATGAGTTCGATGATATCCCGATAGAAATGGATTCAATGGATTGGTGCAAGGAAACATTTCACAGGAAAACCATGGAAAACTTCATGATATTTCATGATATTTCATGGATTTCATCGGAAAAACCCCATGGTTTCCGGTGGGTGAAGCTTTTCCCTTGATCCAATCGGTGCCACCGAGCCCAGGTCCTTGAGCAGCTGAAAACTTTGCCGCGGGAGCAGCAGGTTCTGGTGATGAAGGTCGCCCGACCTCGGCCCCAAAGGGCTAAGCCCATGGAAGAAGTGGGTTCATAATGGTCAATAGTAATTGATGGGATATTTTCATGGGATATCATTGAATAGATGGATATTAGTGGAATATCAATGAAATATCAGTGATATTCATCAATACACCTGGTAACCCTGGGCTAAACATACAAAAAGAGGTGGAAAACCAGTGGGGAAACCCGTTCGGAGAATGATCTTCATTCATGGTGGGTAACTCCACATCGAAGTGTTCGTTTACAGGCTATAAGACCCGTTTGGATCATGGCATAATCCTAGTATCATCAATTTTTATGGCCTAACTACAATGCTTTCATCTTGTTATTTCATGGTAGTGCCCTCCGGAAAGATGGATTCAGCAGCTACCCAGTTTCAATCAAAGGTGGATGCCTGGGAGGGTATAATGGTATTAAGATGCCTTCAATGGTTGATGACAACGAAGTATTCTTGGCTGATTGGTTATGACAACTATTGGTTTTTGACAAGTAACATTTTTTCTCGGGTTTCATGGGCTTTTAAGCAGCAAAGATATTGGGATATGATTGAACAAATGACGCTTGATTGGTGGTGAAATAGTGGGTTGTACTACCTGGTTTAGGGGGTGCTATTTTTTTAACCAAGAATAAGCATATCTACTAACCAAGCGCTTTGACATTAGTTCTAATTTCCAATAGATCTACAATGATTTATATACTAGATACTATTGCATAGGTGCCATGCTCAAGCTACTTGGGTACATTGCCCAGTGCTTGTAGGATGGTGATCACTCCATTTTCACTGGGATTTTCCATTTGGTTTGTGACACGGTAGATATAGAAATGACTGAAAATGTTACCCAGAAATTGGAGGTTCGTAATCGATATCCGTTGGATGGTACCACAGTCAGTGGATAGTAAGCAAAAACAAGCGGTACATTCCCACCGACCATGAGATGTCACCAACAGTCATTGGGTATCATGGAAAAGTGCCATATGGATATGGCAACACAAAATGGGGTATTTTTTTCAAGCCACAACGAGGTACAGCAAAGTGACACGGTGACACTTGCCTTGTTCCCTGTCCGTCATACCCGTCAGGAAGTGCTGAAGTGGTTCCAAGGTTTGACGACTGATGATATTTTGAGGATTGATCCAGGGACATTCTGATATGGCTACATATCTCCCGGTGATGTTCTGTACACTCCATGTGGAACAATCATCAGCGAAAAGGCAGTGCAAGCGGACAATGCTTTGCTTCGGGTTCAATCACCGCTTCTGTTTACTGATATGGTCGATAGTGTGCTGTTTGTCTCTGGTGCGACAGGAGGGATTCTTGGATCACGCTGAGTCATGCTTTATAGTTAATTATAGGCGAATATTTTGTGAAGATGTGTTTGTTCAATGTTGTTGACTACTGTTTACTGATTAGTATTCAAAATTGTGATCATTTTGGTGGGCAGAAATCTAGTGTTGGAGCAAAGGACTTTAAGGCGTAGCTATGCACCAATGGATAATCTATTGATGGTAGTGTCGCATATTCTGTCCATTTTACACGAAATGGTGTATAGAAACAACCATTTTACAGGAATATCGTGGAAATGTATTAGATGATTTCCAAGCAGATCCTCCGTAGTTTTCATTGCCTTGTACACTTCGCCACTGGCAAGCTCAAAAACAGAAAGCTAGGGCTGGAGCGAAGTGGAGTCAGATTGTAGAAGACAAATCCCCAAAAGACCCTTGTTTGTTGGAGAAAGCGTAAAAAATCAAACCGTTCATCCATGTTCATTATCTCAGCTATGGTGTGTTTCTCCTTTCCGAAAATGTCCTATTTGTGCATATGTTTTTTTTTCACCCTTCCAACGTGTCTCCATTATATTGCATATTGTATCCTCCTGATATCCCCATATATCCCAATTATTTTTGGATGTATAAGGGTAAATCCCCATGATATCCCCATAATTTGCGTGTGTATGTGTGTGTTCCTCTAAAAAAAACACGTACAGGTCGGAACCTTAAAAGGAGCCAACGACGTCAATGCTGTCCCTGGCCCTGCGTTCTGGTCGGGGATTTTTGGGGCTGGGAACAAGTGATTTGGGGACCAAATCTGGGATAAACCTAGCAAAAGGGTGATTTAGCCATAACATGGGGATTGATTCAACAAATATAGGAAAAACATGGAAAAACTAGGATAGAATACATATGTATACATGATGATTTCAAGATGAAAAAATTGGGATTCAAGTAGCAACAATTGGGATCTAAGCAGAGATCATGAAACCATCACAAACTTGGAATTCAAGCAGCAAACATTGGTAAATGTCAGGGTAGATATTTGTGATTTTTGCCATGCTGGAGAATAAGTCGTACCCAGCTTTGACCGGGCGCAGATTCTCCAACTGATGGGATCATGATCCCACATCCACAAAAAACTGATGGGGAATCCATAGGACATTTTATTTTTGGGCTGTTCCTGGCTCGCAAATCCAAGAATGAGGGCATGTTCGAATCTGCAGAGTCAATCTTTCCCAATGTTAAGGTGAAATCATCTGAGATTCTTCTGCCTCATGAATTCCCACTCCCACTGGGCGCCACTGGTGTGAATGTAGTCTATCCAACTTAATGGCAATGGCGTATCATAGGTATGTATGTGGGTGTGTCTTGAAATAGTGGTACCCCCAAACCGTAGGTTTCCACTGTTCGAAATGACCGATGTTGGATCATTTTAGGGTCCCTCTGCTTTTAAGAAACCACCTGAACTGACAACAAGGGGACAATAATTATGATAGATGTATCTCCACTCATTCAAGTTTGGATCAACCTCGGACGATTAGTTTAATACCTTTTGCTTGGCAACAAATGGGAGATGAATCTGAGCAGCTAGAAACAATTATATGTTTTTCCAGGAAGGCCATCCAAGATATTCTAACATTAGCCATCTAAACGTAAGAGCCGGCAAAAAATGTTGCTATCAGGTACCGTCTGGTAATTTAACATAGCAATGGAAAGTCACTATGGTTGAGGTTAATAGGTAAAACATCCAAGTTATGGACCATGTATATCATAGCTACGCGAAAAATTACCAGAGGGTACTTGGTGGCTCGTTCCACTTCCGAAGTAGCTTCGTTCACCCTGGCTTTCTATGTAGGTATAGCTATTGCATTATTTACTCATTGGATTGGTTTAAGGGAAAATTTACAGGAAACCATGGATTTTCCCATGAAATATAGAGGTGTCCTGTACTTTTTCCCTTAAACCAATCTGGTGATTTACTCCACTTATCAGTTGGGGTGTCATAACTTACCATTCCCCAACGGGATGAACCAGCCAGTACACCCTCGCAATTCCCCGAAATCCAGGGGTTATTTTTATTCATATCCATTCATCCAACTGGGTTACACCTTCTATAATTATGAATGTAACTTTATTTCGAATATCCCTTATACATCCCCATACTTATATGATCTTATATAGCTGGGTTATAAACATGGTCATTAACCAGTCACGGTTGGTGGGATGATCCTCCACCCAATCATTCCAATGGGCGAAGCCAAGACTCAGGTCCTGATCAAAAGATCCTGGGCTGGGAAGGGGTCGAGTTTCATTGGGATTTGACCAGTATTTCATGAGGAAAACCATATTTTAATGGGGATTTAATGGGGAATTCATGGAATTGATTCTACCTTTTTACCATGAAATATGGGGATCTATTCCTGATGATTGGTTCAAAAGTTCAATTGAATCGGACCGAGAAGGGATTTGGCCATCAACTATGGTGGTTTTAATCATCAAAATGTATAGGGATACATTTGATCTTGTAAATGATGGTTGGTTGATGCTGAGTTGGTGGGTTATACTTTCAAAAAGCTACTCTACTGTCTTCGGGATTATTATACCCCAAACCTTCTGCGAAGGATTTTCCGAGAGGTTTTGACACTGCTCAATGGGTGTATACCCAACACAGATCAACACAGGTTCATGAAGCAAATGGTGCGTGCACAACTAGAAGTCATACCTCATGTTCGCTTTTGGTGAAATCATAGCACATTTGCCTTTGGGTCAATCAAACATGGCATCAATAGTTGTTGTGCAACGAATTGAAGCTGAATGGAACTATATATATATACATATACCCGGCAAGAGCGGTTGGAAAATCCCCTTCGAGCAACACCGAAATCCTCGGATTCCAGGTTCGATTACAAGGGGCGATCTACATACAATTGACATACGTTTTGACTTGCGATCACCATAACAAAATAATATGACCCTCCACAACTGTTCTTGCCAGTAGAGGCCATCTTACTGGTGCTTAGTAGGGAATGGGGGAATGGGATGATTGTTAAAGGTTATTATAGGTCATTCTCCCATTCCCTGCGAAGCACCAGTAAGCCATCATCCCGTCAAATATCCGACTATCTCCAGGTCGGTCTTCCACCTATCGAGTCGCCATCCAGGAATGGCCAATGCCAAGAATGGCATCATCAGCGGCTACGGTAGCGGTCCGAAAGGCGTCGGCAAAGGAGGCGCTTGGTGGGTGGGAAAACCTAGGGGAAACCATGGTTTTTCCAATGAAATATGGGGAGAAACATGGAAATTCAATATTTAGCCAGTGGTGAACTGGTGGTTTGGAGCCTGATGGTTTGGGCTTCCAGAATTCCGGGAGTTAACCATAGGTCGAAGGACTGGGGTAAACCCTGCAACTTGTCCCTTTAAAAGGAAATTTAATGAAGTTGGACGGGTGGAAGTGAGTAAAGCAACCAATTTGTACATGCCAGTTTTGGGTAAGCCATGGCAAGCCTTGGTCGAGTAAGTGAATGCCCGATTTTTGGTGTGGTATAATACCCGCCTAAGAATGATAGCTTTAGATGGTAATCTTATTTGATAACTCTTGATACTATTAGCGATTCCGCTGTCCCGGTCGCAACTTAAAAGAGCACTCATGACTTGTTCAACTCAGACAGACTGCAGTGGTGACATCATGTGCCGAAGACGTACTGAGTCCGATCGCACTAGTCAGCGCGTTGAGGAATGCCCCTGTCCAAGAACTCGGTGGCACCTCAGGTCAGACTTTGCTCTTCTCAGCAGTGTACATTAGATTTCAAATGCAGGCACCTGCTGACAACCTTGTCGAAGGCCGAGCATACAATGCGCAGAGCTGCTGCTGTCCAGGTTGCTTCACACCAGTTTCAGGTGGCACCCAGGATGGTGAGATTTGTTCCAACCCTTTGACCTCATTTAGGTTGCCCCCCGCCCCTGATTCAAGACGATTAGGTTGTGCTGATTCCATCTTTTTTCGATACAGGTCCGACTCAATTGAAGCCATCCAACACACGGGTCCATTCACCCTGCACTTTCGCATCAACCAGACATGGACTAATTGAATATGACAGAGTTCCTCCGGTCCGTTACAGGCAAACGATAGCCGCAAGGGGGGGAATTGATGCCCTGATTCTACCTCTTTGTCTAGTTTCCCCCATCTGAGGTGCTGGGAGCAACCCTTGTTGAATTTGCTGACGGTTGTATTGTTAGTTTGTCGGAAAATCAGGTACCCGGTTCCATCCACTGCCATCCTTTTCCATTTGTTTTCAATGGCAATAAATCAGGTGGTCAATAAACAAATTTCAGACACACCCATGCCTCATGTTCGTTTCTGACACTGATATACCTCATTCTCCCATAGATTTGGGTTTCAAGAAATGTATATCGAAAATGACCTCCCAGTAAATATACCAGCCATAGAATGATAGATATGATGGCCATGCCAAGTTTTCCAGCCTCAACTCAGCCAGGTTGGAGTGGTGACATGAGCACCATGATGGCCATGATGGCGTCCATGGCCAACGACCCCTGGTCCAACTCCGGCATGGCCGGCTGCGGCGGCTGCGGGTGGGAGGATCCGTCTGGGGCCTGGGGCGGCGATGCCTGGGGCGGCGGCGGTGGCTGGGGCAAGGGCATGGCGGGCGCCTGGAAAGGTGGAAAAGGTGGTCACTTGGCAAAAAACATGGGAAATATCGAGGGAAATCCCTGGAAAATTCATTATCGATAGAGGTTTATAGCCAGAATATTGATGAGTGAAATAGCTGGTGTAGCTGGATGTGAAGAAGCCGCCAAATCTGGTAGTTTTGGAGGTGACTTGACCCATCCCCACTTGGCAAGAGGCTGGAGTCCTGAGAATTTTGGGGGTGTTCCATGGCGTTCCACTCGAAAAAATTGGTGGTGAAATACGTCACAGTTTTTTTGGGGGGCCTTGTAGGGACTTTGAAGGGGGGGCACTTGGATATTGAAACTTTTGGGTTGGTGCAAGTAGTGTGGTTATGTGTGGTTAATGTTTGCAGAGCAACAATAAACCATCCCTTTGTTGATGGTTTATACCACCCATTTTTATAGTATAGGGGATGGTTTACTATTGGTTTTCCACACATTATTGAATTGATGATTCTTAGAGTGTAGGGGATTCTGATTTTGGAGAATGGTACCCACCAGGACTTGGCAAAGGGCTATCTAAGAATTGGGGAGATCAATGAGATGGGAGACACGGAGATCTACCTAATGTCGTAAACCCAATGTCTTTCATCCCCCATGTGGGGATGGTCTGTACAACCCATCTATGGTGTTTTTGGGGATGGTTTATTATTGGATCTCAAATTTGTCTTGGCATGTGTAGCCACAACATCTGGAAATTTGATGTGCCACACCCATGATTCATCACCAGTTCAAAAAGCATACAAAAATGAATAGCAGAATGGCAACAACAATGCTCAAAAAGTGTATCCTACCAACGCAATTTTGTAAGATTCAAGTCAATCCACGAGGGATAGAAAGGATGCTATTCCCAGCCACTGAAATGGTGGAATGTGAATAGGCAATTCATATTTTTTTTAAGCGCAGAGCGTCTAGCTGAGTGGCTACAACCTGACCTGAGTAGTTGGGAAGCGATTTCTTGGTTGAATGAATGAACAGTGTCGCGCAGTTTTCGAGGGTTGTTTGAAGTTTTAACCACCGATTTGTTCAGAGTAGAAGTTGGGAGGGCGAGGCGTGAGGGTGTTCTGAGTGTTCTACTGATGGATTTCTTGTTTCACCATGAAGTATCTATTTGTTAGAGGAAGCTGTTAGAAGCTAAGGAGCTATAATGAGAGTTTCCCAACCAGAAAGATAAATTGTTGCTGCTTATACGTCCCATGAAATTTCAATCTTGGTCATGGTGTCCCATTGTCCCATCAAATCCTGTTGATTTCCAGGTGATTGGGGCGGTGAGTGGGGCGCTGATTGGAGCATGGCATATAGCAAAGGAAAAGGTAAGTACTAACTGTACTAACTGGGCCAAGGTGCCTAGTCTAGGAGGGTTGCAGTGCCACCAAGATCAAAGACCTTTTTAGAGAAGCTGGGCCAAAAAAATCTACAGAAAATTTGGTCGAGGAATGCGAAGGAAGGCGCATCCACAATAAACCTATCCATTTGCCTACTTTCAAACCAACTAACCTATTTGGAGGTGCACTGTTGTTTAGTTTAAGTTGTTTGATGTTTTGGAAGATATCATGTGAGTTGCGCCTCAAGTCGGTGACACGTGCTTTCCCTCCTGGAAACCTGTAGTTCTTTGTGGCTGCAGGTGTTTTGCGAAACGTCCCCCGATATCAAAGGTAGATTGGGGTCAAGATCTGCCTTGCTGTGTATACCCTGCGTGTATACTTGGATAGGTGAAGGAAAAAGAGTATATCTCGATATAGAAGTATACTTATTTGGATAGTTTGTTTTGTATTTGGATATATGCATATCTGGATTTGCAAGGAAAAAAGAGTTCATGCCTTTTCGCCAGGACTTTGACCCAAAACGCGTGTTTCACCACCGCCTTTCGTCATGGCGGTGTCAAAAGTCGTGCCAGCTGTGGATTTCTTCGGATCATCCAGCAGCATTGGTGGTGGGTCTGTCTGAAAATAGGGATGAACCCTAATAATGCTGGATGGATAATCAATGTTGCCATAATGCTGGATGATCATTGATTATAATATTCATCCAAGTTACCAATTATATATATATATATATCTTGATAATCAAGGTTGATGATCCTTAAGAATGTATTGTCGAAGGATATATGTACAATGTGGTATAATGTGGTGAACCCAATACCAGAAACAATCCCCAAAATCATCATAAACACGTGGTACAAACGATCCCCGAATGGCAGGTTTATGGCATTGAGTTTCCCACATTATCCATGAAATGTCCATTCGCCATCCATTTTTTTATTGGGTGTCCCACATTATATACTTTGTCACGATCGATGATTACATCCATCGTAGCTAATTAGATACTTAATCACTATCATTATATTATTCTTTATTGGGTTTCCACAATGTGTGATTGAGTGTCTAATGCTCAGTTGGATAATGATATACATTCATCAGGTATATATTATAGAATATTAGTGAACATTTAATTACCCCTTCACTATCTACTAAATATCTATTTGTCATTAAGTTTATCATGATTAGTACATATCCTTTATTATGTTTACCTTGATGGGCTATTGTCCACTATTATTCCGCTCTTAATAGTGGATAATAATAAGTGTATTATATCCCATCAGTATCCAATTATTATTCATAGACATCAATTTTTAGATATCCAAATCATCCATCATGCATTAGCCACTGGTAAACTAACATAGCTATTGAAAATGACCATAGAAATAGTGGATTTTCCCATTAAAATGATGATTTCCCATAGCTATGTTACTTTACCAGGGGGTAATTCGCCAGGATTGGCCAATGATCCAACGACGAACTGAGGCGGTGGGGCAAGCGGTGAACCCGGTGAGCTCAGCGCCAACGCAGCAGAGCGCAGGCGGCCGGCGTGCAACTCCAGGTCCAACAAGGAGGAAACCATAGGAAAACCATAGGAAAATGGTGATTTAATGGGATTTTCATGGGATAAATGATGATTTACCCTCTGGTAATTTAACATAGCTATTGAAAATGGCCATAGAAATAGTGGATGTTCCTTTTCCCAATAAACATGGTGATTTTCCATAGTTATGTTAGTTTACCAGAGGGTAAACATGAAAAATGCTGATTTGTTCGCATGAAGAATGATGATTTGACCCTGGAAGATGGTGATTTCAGAATGGAAAATAAGGATTTCACCGACAATGGATAGAGGTTGAATGGGGATTTGGGATTTCCAATGGCATTTCACAATTTGGCTGAAAAAAAAATAACGGGACGTCACATTTTAGCTGGTGTTGTTCGGATTGGGAGGATCATTACCGGTCGAATTGTGATCCTTATTTCAGATTGGTGAAATGGTATCAGCCAGAATAATCAGCGCATCTTCTTGGGGGATGGTACGAGTAGTGCGAAAAGAAAAAGCGGGATCAAATGTTGGTCTTCTCATGAATTGAAGGATAATCATCGCTACTTGAATGGGGTGAGCTATGGAGATAACTACCTCAGATTGAGGTCAAATAGCCGCTACATGGAAATGACATGGGGTTGTGAGCCACAGCTTTCAGCAGGGCATCCACTGCTGTTCTGGTGCTGGTCATATTCTCACTGTTGGGCAAGTATCCGAAGTATCCAAAAAGGGAATATCATCATCAGAAAGAATATATTGAATACCCTCTGATAAACTAACATAGCTATTGAAAATTGCCATTTATAGTGGATTTTCCCATTAAAAATGGTGATGTTCCATAGTTATGTTAGTTTACCAGAGGGTTTTTCTCCATGATTTTGGGTCAAACTCCAAGTGTGGCTGGTTTCATGTTCATTTGATGTTCTAACACAACCAGCTTTGTGTTTGATTCTCCATGAGCTGAAACCACCCATCAATCCTCCCCCCTTGTATCTGTGGTGCTTCGAGCAACCCTGATATACCAGTGGTAAAGAGTTCGTTCGCCCTTTGTCTTACCCAGTTACAAACCAAATACCCATAGAAATGAACCACATAGTAGTTGTAATTATCTGGATTCTTGGGATAATTGATGTCCAAGTCCAAGCCCCCAGCCTCTATGTGCGATATGTGGGCATGGTGACTATGACATGGTGGATCCGGCAGTAGGATAATGATTTCGCATGATTTTGCCATGTTCTTTTCCCAAGGGTTGGTAAATGTGCTGCTTTGAGGTTTCTGAGCCCCACTTGAAAAGTATGTGTTGGAGAGTATATCCCTAATAGTTGAGTGATGTTCAATTAGGACATTTACCAACTTCCGCACGTCCTGGTAATCCAAAATTGGCGACCATCATTATTGACCCATGATCAACCAGTCTCAACCATCATTGGGAAATACGCACGGTGTGAATCACCCAGTCGTCGGCCAAATACAAGTTGGGTAAAGGGTTATATTCACTGAATCACCAATTTTGTTGAATATTCATAACACCCAACTGCTACACCGACACTTCACCCATGGAGATTTAAACCGTACCACCAAAAAACAGTTCCGGCAAAATCAACAAAAATTGCGTGCGAATCCATGGTGAATCCCCAAATTTCCCCATGGAAAATCGGGTCAAATTCACCACGCAAGACCAGGGGTCGCTCTCAGGCAGCACCTCGCGGCCTGCAGCGGGTGGGAGTTCGGTGTGGGTGACAGCACCGGAAGGAGTCGGGCAAACCCAGAGCAGGGACCCGTTGGATGTCGTTGGAGATGGGATGTTGAGTCAGCCCAACAGGGGAATTGAGTAAGAAAAATCACATGGATTCACCCGGTCGAAATAGGGATTTCACCATGAAAAAAGTGGATTGAATCAAGTCAATTCCGGTGATTTCACCACTAAAAATCTGATTTAACCAAGAAATGGGGATCAGTGGGATATACAACCCTATAACTTTGCATTTGTGACCAGTGGACCCTGCCTGGAGTGCAGACCATCCCATGAACCAACCATTGGAGGGTTGCAACCTGCATCATGGGGTGTACCACCGAAGCTCTCTTGGGGGTGGTTGATTATTGGGATCTGGGCCCCCAGAACTATGGCACAGAACCCCCAAGTGGTTGCTGAACAAACTTGGTATTTCTTAGCATCACCCATCAAGTTTTAACCACTAAGACTTTGGACATGGGTGATAACGGGTGGTTGGCTGATGATTGTTGAGGCTTTCAGGATGTATCATCCAATAGGGATAAGATGGCCATAAGAATATGATACAATGGAGGTATAACCAACAACATGAAATGGGTGGGATGCCCAATTGTATCATGAGTGTAATGGCCCAATGCCGTATAAACCATCTCACAGAGGCAGTTGATTTTAATTGTGTACACCTATTTGAGATCTGAAATGACCCCCAGATGCTTGCAATCACCGTACTTATTTCGGCAGAATCAACTATTTCTGATAGGTTCAACCCTAGTTCTGATTGTTAAAACCAAAATGGTCCTCTGGTGAAATGCGAGTCTCGTCAATAAACTTCGACGTTTTCGGGTCATCATTTCCAGCTTTGAAATGTTCAGTGTCACCAATCTCGAAAACCCGTAAGGCCTAAGGATCCTTATACACCACCATGATATTCGCATGGTATGATATTCTCACTCCATCCCTGGTAATGGAGATCCTTATTTTGTCATGATAGTAATAGTACGGAATATTCCCATTATATCTCACTATCATTTTATGTTCCCACCATATAGCCCCATGAAGATCCTTATTATCAGTGGGAATGTCCATGAGAAATCCACAAGATCATAGTATCATTAAATTCATTATGTTTAAAGTCCTTTTTTATCTTTTATATAATTATAATATGATATATATATATAATTAATCACATACATTTCGATCATGACTATTACAGTATATTCCTATATATTCCTATGATATGATCATTGATCATCAATTTTCAAGATCCATGATGGGATGATCCGCTGGTATTCCCATCCCTTATGTTCCCAAGATATATGCACATGTATGTATATATATATATATACCAATGGATTGGTTAATGGGAAAATTTACAGGAAACCCCCATATTTCATGGGAAAATCCATGGTTTCCTGTAGATTTTCCCTTAAACCAATCCAATGATATATAATAGACCACCATCAAGATCCTTATTCTCCCCATGGTTTTTGAGTAAACCTTTTGGCCGCCAGGTCTCGGCCGAAGCGCGCCTGGCCGTGCGGCTGCCGGAGTCGGAGTTCACGTACGCGGCTTCGGGGACGGTGGACGGTCGTTGGAGCAGCTGGGGGATCAATGGGGATTCAACCAGCAAACATCTGAGGGTGTCCTAAAATGGGGATGCCCCAATAGCTGGATGGTTTACGCTCTGGTAAACTAACATAGCTATGGAAATCACCATCTTTAATAGGTAAGTCAACTATAAATGGTCTATTTTCAATAGCTATGTTAGTTTACTGGAGGGTATAAACGTTTATAAATGCGAATAATCCGAAAATGAAATGGATGATTTAGCGGTACCCCCATGGATTTGGAAGCCTCCATATCTTACCATTGGGACTGTAATGATGATATCATGGAAATATATCGGAAGAATATGGAATACAGTAGTGGAATATTGAGCCACTTGTATGGTTGGGGATTTGGAGGTTTCCTAAACTAGGGGTACTCCCAAATCATCCAAGTCACTAGACCATGGATTAGTATTGAAACCCTGGTGACTTTGGGATTTCCCATTTTCAGCAGCGAAAAAATCACTCGTTGATTGCAGTGACTTTTCTGGAGACACAGCAGTCCGGACCTATCATGACCTATCAAAACTTGATCGGAGCGACACTCACAGCAACTATGCAGACTCGGAATCCAGTTTGCCGTTTGCACAAAAATCAAAAATCAAGCAGTGTTCTACGTCCCGAGCAGTGGCCATGGGCCACAAGAAAGCCAACTCTCGCTCGGCGATTGGTGACGGCGAGCCAGACCATGGCGTCAAAACTGCAGTATATCAAACGTCTTCAACCGATGCGACTGGCATGGGAATGTCCAAAGGCGGGCAGTCCAAAGATCTAGCAAAATGTAGAAAGTTGAAGTCAAGGAATCTTATGAATTGATTTAACATGCATTTACACGCCTAGGAGCATTTCAACAGTATATACAGACATGTATTGCACTAATGTGAATTGACACTTGAATGTACATTCATCTGTGTGCATTTCATTTACAGGTAAATCAACTGTGCAAAACCACCACATACGGAAACATGGATACATCGTTTTGCTGATTCGAAACAAGGTGTTTGCTGTACTGCACATATGGCGACACACGAGCGGAAGCTCGGAGTTGTGGGTTCGCGGCGTTCAGCGCACGCAAACGCCACCGTGGTTTGTCGTGCTTTGAGGGAAAAAGCTGAAGTAAAGGAGCAGAATCACGTCTGCAATATCGGGATATAATAGGGCTACAATAGGGATATCATAGATAAATATGCTGGTCTACCATAGTTTTAGGGGAGTGATATTATCCAAAATATGGCCCCTACCTTAAGTAATTATTCCAGTATAGATGTGAGTTCATGGAATAATTTTGGTGGAATAAATTCGGTGGAATAATTTTGGAGCACGCACCGGGGTACCGGTCCCCCTCTGTCGTGGAATAATTTCTTGCTGAGCTGCTGGTGCTCAGATCTGCTGGCGACAGCGCCAAGGGGTTTGGCGTAGGTGATTGATGGCGGCTCCGCCGGGTTTGCCGTCAGCTTGCCATGTCGCTACATGTGGCTCAGCGAGCTGTATGGCAGCTGTTTTTGAATACTTTGGAAGTTTGTGTGTCTTGTTGTTTTGCTGGCTTTTGGTTGATACTTCCAGCTGCTTTCAGGTGTCAGAGCCATCCTCCTAGAAATTTCCTCTATAAAATGGAGGTACCCGGGTACCCTGATAACCTTATTTTTACTGTGTCTATAAAATGTGGTATTTTTTAGATTTACGAAGCATTACGAAGCCATTTGTTTTTTTGGTATTTTTCTAGGTCAACCCTGCAGGTCGCCATTTTATGCAGTGTCTTTTGGTCGCTTTTTTGGGAGGCCAAGTTTTACTTGGGTCCCCATTTATCCCCATTTTATAGAGGCCAATGCTTGGGTTGTCTCAACATGAACAACTCGCTCTCCAAGCCGCACCACATGGAAGCGCAAAATGTCTTAAAAATTGATGGTCCCACCATTTTATCTGATTGAAAAATGTAGCAAAATGTACTAAAAATATGTCTTAGAAATTGAACGGTCCCAAAATGGAAGCGCAAAATGTCTTCAAAATTGAACGGTCCTAAAATTGAAGCGCAAAATGTTCTAAAAATTGAACGGTCCCAAAATGGAAGCGCAAAATAATTTAAAAATTGAACGGTCCAAAAATGGAAGCGTAAAATGCCTTCAAACTTGAACGGTCCCAAAATGGAAGCGCAACATGTCTTAAAAATTGAACGGTCCCAAAATGGAAGCGCAAAATGTCTTAAAAATTGAACGGTGCCAAAATGGAAGCGACAAATGTCTTAAACATTGAACGGTCCCAGAACGGAAGCGCAAAATGTCTTAAAAATTGAACGGTCCCAAAATGGAAGCGCAAAATGTTCTAAAAATTGAACGGTCCCAAAATGGAAGCGCAAAATGTCTTAAAAATTGAACGGTCCCAAAATGGAAGCGCAAAATGTTCTAAAAATTGAACGGTCCCAAAATGGAATCGAAAAATGTCTTAAACATTGAACGGTCCCAAAATGGAAGCGCAACATGTCTTAAAAATTGAACGGTCCCAAGATGGAAGCGCAAAATGCCTTAAACATTGAACGGTCCCAAAATGGAAGCGCAAAATGTCTTAAAAATTGACCGGCCCCAAAACATCCCAAAACGGATGTGCAAAATGTCTTAAAAATTGAACGGTCCCAAAATGGAAGCGCAAAATGTTCTAAAAATTGAACGGTCCTAAAATTGAAGCGCAAAATGTTCTAAAAATTGAACGGTCCCAAAATGGAAGCGCAAAATGTCTTAAAAATTGAACGGTCCAAAAATGGAAGCGTAAAATGCCTTCAAAATTGAACGGTCCCAAAATGGAAGCGCAAATGAGACACTTAAGTGAGGAACCCGGGGGGCCACATTCTATAGACATTGCGTCCCCCAAAATTTTGTTGGGACCCCCATTCTATAGACCTTGCCCCCCCAAAAAAACTGGGTTTTGTGGGATTCAGAGCCTATTTGATTTAAGTTTCCTTTTTCTGTTTGGCATTTTTCTTTCCAGCTGCTGACAGGCGGAGGCAGCATGCTGCCGGCAGTTTGGAACACAACCTACCATCGATGGGTGTCGGTCTGCGACACTTGGAAGGAAGGTTTAGAAAATTGGTTGCTTGAAGATTGCTGGAAGGATGGTTTAGAAAATTGGTTGCTTGAAGATTGCTGAAGTTAGCCTTGGGTTTGACTTGATTTTTCCCTGCTGCTTTCTTAGATTCAGGGTGCGCCTCCTGCTCAGGATGCTGAATTCTTCACAGCTTCGGGGGGTCGCAAGCCTTCGTACCATTGTCGCGTTTGGAAGAATGCAACGGAGGGATGGGTCTCAGGCCATGCTGTCTCAAAGACGTGCAAATCTCTTGGGCCCGAGGTGCCCAGTCAGCAAAGTTGCGATGCCTTGCTGGATTTTGTGAGAGATGGCGTCATGCTAGCTGCTAGCTGGTGCTAGGTTTTCATAAGAATCGAAAGTTCCAAGCCACAGGACGGCCACCGTAAGCAACTGAAATTTGTTTGTTTTGTACCTTCATTTCGCTTACTTAGAATTGTATATATATTGGGAATATAGCATATTGAAGTTATTGTTTCTCGGGATTAGACAGGCTGACCTAGATTTCAATAAAACAAGACAAAAAAATTAAGCTCAGGAGAGGAACATTGCCAACACATGCCAACAAAAATGCTTTACAATGCTTTGAGTATGCAAGAAACGGATGTATATCAAGAAATTGCTTGCTTCTGGCCGATTTGGCGCAGGTTGCACCTCCGGCTGGCGACGTGGTCCCCCATGACGAGGAGGCAGCTCCAGCTGGCACTTCCGAATTCGAGGACTGTCGCAGCTTCGCACAGGTTCAGATGAAGAATGTGTTTGCTAGATCTCAAATTGGGCCCTGCAAAATTTGTTGCAAACAAGCCTTGGGAAGTGCTTTACTGTTGGGATTTTTTTTGTCAACTCCGAGACCTGAAGGTACCGGAGAATATTCACCTAATCTCAACGATTGTTCACGTGGAGCCAACTCATCAAACTTGCACAGAAAAAATTACCTCTGCGCAAGCTTCTTCTCTAGAGCGAAGAAAGGTAACAAATCAATTCCAGCGCAGGAGCCCAACAAACTTGATGCGATGGGCGATGCAGACAATGCCGCCCCGTTGTGCGATGGAGTTCCTGAATCAGAGGTCCGGAAAGGGTGAGAGAGTCTAAAATATTGATCTGATTTTTATCAAATTGATTCAAATTGGCGTTGGGCACGCGGAAAAGTAATTCAAGGGGTATTTCACATCGTGGGAACTTCCTGGTTCTTCGGTTCCTTTGATTGCCTCTTGAGTCGACCTTGTGTATCCACAGGGCGGGAGCGCTACGTTTGCATCTCCGGCCACGATTTCACCTTTGAAGGCAGGGCCACTTGTGGCAGTCAGGATTTGGTTTTCTAGGATGTCCTTTGGCAGCCGGTGCGCGAGGGCTGCGTGTGCACAGAGATCGCGGTTCAGCTGTTCATTATGGCTGGAAACCAGTTTCATGTTTTGTGGTAATTAAGAGCATTTGTGTTTTTTTGCTTTTGCGCCACTGAGGCGGAGCCAGCCGCTTCCATTCAGGAATCGCTGGGCGCGTCCGCTGCGCAGAATCTGGATGCAAGATCTTCAGTGGCTGAGGAAAGCAAGGACACGACCCGTCAAGTTCCATCAAAACACTACATGTGAAACAAATCAACTAAAGCGTAAAGATATTGTAACATTTCAGTCTTACATATGCTTTTTGTGGATGAGCTGGTAGTCTGCTTTGACGAGCCTCGTTTTCATTACCTGAATAATATCTTGCAGTTTGGAAACAAGCTTGGGGCTCAAGATTCCTGTTGGCTTATTTTCGCCCCAAAAGCGGAGCCCCAACAAAATTGTTTTAGGATCAATGGGCTTTAGGCGATTGGGGCTGCGTGGGCAGGAGAGAGAAGATTGTGCCACGAAAATCAAGCGGGAAGCCAAGCTCAAAGCAGACGACGCCGCTTCTTTGCGCGATGGACTTCTTCAAGCAGAGGCCTGAGCAGGGTGAGAAAGATCGGAACCCAACAACAACAAAGTGATACAAAGTGTGTGGTTTTTTTGTTCAAGGGAACCTAACTGGGTCAGTGTCTGACTTTGCTATATTTATTCAAAGGGTAAGTGACAAGGCAAAGACCGACGAGTCAGAATATTGCTCTGCTTTTCTCACATTGGCGTTGGGCACGTGGAAAAATTATTCAAGGGGTATTTGACATCGTGGGAACTTCCTGGTTCTTCGGTTCCTTTGATTGCCTCTTGAATCGACTTTGTGTATCCACAGGACGGGAGCGCTACGTTTGCATCTCCGGCTACGATTTCGACTGGGGCAGTCAGGATTTGGTTTTCCAGGATGTCCTTTGGCAGCTGGTGTGCCAGGGGTGCCTGCGCACAGTTTTGCTTTTCATGGATTCGAAGATCGCGGTTTAGCTGTTCAAACTTGTGGCTGGAAATCAGTTTCATTTATTGCGGCATTGTTTGGACTTTTGACCGGCTTTATCTAATTCACAGCATTGGGGCTGCGTGGGCAGGAGAGAGAGGCTTTTGCCATCCAGCTCAAGCAGGAAGCCAAGCTCAAAGCTGGTTGGCGGCCACAAGACGGATTTGGTGAAACTGGTCTTGATCAGTTCATACGCCTTCCATACACAGTGTCTTGGTATGGTTAGATGATTGCTTTTGTGATTAATTGCTTACATCGCATGGCTACACTTCAAACTTTAGTTTCACTTAATTTCAACAGTGGATTGGTGCAGTGGCTTCCACAACTTTGTATATACATGCCATTTGCTTTTTCTGTCTTTTCTTGTTCCAGCGTGATTTTATGAAAACGGCATCGACAAAAATTGCAGAGTTTGCATTAAAATGATATATCAGAATCTTTCCCTCAGCTGATCCCAGGTGTACCAAAATGTCATGGACTTGCAAGGGGACTCAGTGATGGATATGGACGCTTTCTACAACCTGCCGTTCGAGAAACAGAACCTTGTGTGGTTTTAGTCGGCTTTGGGTTTTGTTCTAGTTCTCTTTTTGTGTATGTTGATTGAATAGATGAAATCCTATGAAATCCTGTTTCCCAGACATGGCGAACTGTGATGAAGTACTTTTGCCATTTCTTTTGATTTGTGCTCTTTTTTCCTGGTCATGTTTCCTCCCACCTTATTAGTCCAGCTCTGTCTATCTGTGATTTTCCTGCGTGATGCCTGTGTTTTGCATCGCGGTTCTGTTGCTGCTAAGCTTCTTTAGCCCGTGGATGAGGCGACCATATTGGGAGTGCACGATGAAGGAGTTGAGCGGTTGGACCCACTATTGCGAAACTATGCCAGGTACACGTGACGGGTTTCTGGCATTGAGCGACCAGGTGAAGCAGAAACTGATTGCTTCGTCGCCGCTCAGGGTCTGCAAATGGAGATACCCCACGATTGTAGATCACGTTGAGAAGTTTGGCGGGTTAAGTGATTCTTGTCCAGATCTGGTCTGTGTATCTGTATATGTGATTACTTTTTTGCAGCTTGTCGTTGAAGGATTTGCATTGGCTCTTGCCACTTCCCATTCCAGTCTGTTTGGATCGAAGTTTCTCATTTGTCCTTCCCCAGAAGTATTTGCTGCCAACTTGCCCCAGCTAAGGATAGAGCGCTTGTGCTTGCCCGCATCGAGAACGGCTTACTGCTGCATGGATCTGACCAACCGATTGCGATGGGAAACTTGCCTGCCTATTGTTGTTTAGGTGGCACTTCCAGCATTAAAGATAGCAGGATGTGGCATCAAAAAAGCCCGCCAATGCCCGCCATAATTAACAGGGTTTCGCTTTGAGTGGATCCAAGTAGGAAACAGGATGCCGCAGTGACCAATCCGGTACTTTGGGAGATGTGGGGTACCCCGGGAATATTTTTGGTATGCGTGCTGAAAATTGTGATTTTTGCTTGCAATCTACAACGGGGCTGGTAATGTGACAAAATTATTCCGCAGGTGTCTAGGACGCTGATGCCTTTGGAATATTTTTGATGAAGATCCCGACCGAAGATTTTGCGTGAAAGGACGTCAGGTCTCTGAGATGTTTTTTGCAGGACAATGAGAGGGACCAATAGGTTTTTTTTTCCAGCATCCGAGTTCCTCCCAGGACAGAAAATGGACAGAGGCCAAATTCTTCAAGGAATGGTTCGCCTTGTGAAGCTCCACTACGGAAGTTCCTGGCCGGAGCACGTGGGAATCTTCACTTCCGACATTTTGACCAAGACAGACCTGATCGAAAGGCAAAATTTTCCCAGGCTCATGTTCACACTGTTGTGCCTAGGCGTCACTTGGTTTTCCATGCATTCTATACATTTCTAGTGTGGGATGGTCTGGGTATTTTCGATGCATATATCTGTTGGTCGTTGCCGGTTTACAAGTTTTTTCTGGTGGAAGATCGAGTTTTCCAAGTTTCCGTGCTGCAAGTCAAGATATATACGCTTACAATATCATAGTTTTGACAGGCAGTGCCCCACGAACATCGATCTTACAACGATTATTTTCTCGCTTTGCAAACAGGCACATGTCCACTTGTGATGCTCTCCTGGTCTTGCGACGCGATGAATGGGTAGCTGCCCTTTTTGATGGGAGCAATGGCACGAATGGGGACATTTGGCGCGCTGCTGAGTCCTTGTCCAATCACATCATGTCCATGGCTAAGATTCATCTGAGCTCAGAGCTGCTCGGCTTTTTTATTTTTCCGGATGTTTTCCCGTGCTTCTGCAAATTCCTTAAGATACTTCAGATCTTCTACGTTCTCCGGGTTAACGATTACTGTGTGGAACCTCCTCATGCTGTGTGAGCAGTTCCAACATAGAGCCATGCAAGTTGCACGGCCAGGCTGTCGGACTATGAGCTGGCCCGGATTCCTGTCCCGCAACAAACTGATGAGTGGTCATCCGGCCACAGGCTACTTTTGCACGCAAAGGCGCTGCTTGAAGGAGGTTTGGGGCTCTTGTTGCCTGGAAACGGTTGGGTGCAAGCCATCAAGGAGATCCCCATTGAAGCAGATTCAATTTGTGAGGTGGCAATGGTGCAGCTGTGTGAGGACTCTAAGAAGCAGCCCACGACTGTCAAGGTTGAGAAGATTGAGCCGTTTGGTGCGTGTAGCTCAAAGTCTTCCAGCTCTGCAGTGTCAGTGCCAACTCTAGCCAGAGGAGAAGTGAAACGACCCAAAATAGAGATTTCTCAGGTGACATCAGCTCAGCATGCAGGTAAGGCAGCGACACGTGCATCCAGCCAGGTAGCAGAGGCGCCTGTGAAAGGTCAGGGAGTAGAGGACAAGATGGACCAATTGATGCAAGAGCTTCCCGGGCCGGTCAAACAGGAAGCCCTTCCAGAAGTCCCACGCGTCAAACCTGAACCTGAGGAAGAAGCACTGTTTGGAAGTCCTTTGTATTTGGATCCGGGCCTGGCAGAAGCAGTCCAAGACATCCATGGGCAGAGGGCAGAGAAGGTAAAGGCCCGAAAAGCCAAGGAGTTTGCCAAGAAGATTTTGGTAGAAGGCGGATTTGACTTCAATGTCCATTTCCAGAAAAGACACGCTGAGCGCCTGAAGCAAGGACATTGGGATAATTTCTTGAATGCAGTGAGTTTGACCAGTCGCGATCAAGTGAGCCTCTCTTGCGAGATCTGTCGGAACTTGTTGGAGGAGTTCAAGCTTCCTGAATGTCGTGCTCGCCTTCTAGCAAGGGATGTTCCAAAGAGGCCTCGCAGTGTGCCTTCCGGATCGCCGCCGGGTGCTTCCGTGACATCTTCACCGCCTCCTTCCCAACCTGAGCCAGACCTTGTGCCTGCTGCTGCTGCTAGTGAGGATGCCCGTGACAGGCCTGCCGCAGATGCCGGCAATGCGGCAAGAGGTTCGCAGGACGCAAGCATTGCAGAGCCGGCGGCAAAGCGGCCGCGTGGCCGGCCAAGGAGAGGTGACGCTCCAGAGTTTGACCTGATGAAGTTTTTGGCAGAGTCCAGGCCTGAAACCTACGTGTTTCTGAGCCAAGAGGAGGCAGGGGCGCCATGATTTTCCATGATCTGTCAGGCAAAAGAATAGCGTTGTGAATGTTGTGATACGTCGTGGGGCATAAGATTGTTCGCATCCTCCCGGACATTTTCAATGCATTGGAGAAGGCATAGGACATAATAGAATTCATGCTGCCACAATTTTGAAGAGGATGGGGAAAGCATGATCTTGCAGGTGAAGGAGCGATTGCATGCCCCCTCGAAGAAGGTGACAGAAGAAGAGATCGCACAAGAACTACGACGCCGACCTGTTCAATGCAAACTTTGTGGGGTCTTTTTTCACCTACCGCATTTGAGCAATACCGTGGCATTGCTCCTCTCCTATATGTCTTTGGTAGTATTTTCACCTGGTTTCAATTCTTTTTAGCGCGCGTTTTTCCCCTTCAATATAGGAATTGTCTTGAACTGGATCAGCATGTTATAAGGACTGACGTATATTCAATGTAGGATCATGAAGGTTAAGGGTGCTTTACTGATTTTTTATTTGCAATGCTCAGGGATCGACATGAGCAGTCGAAGTACCACCAAGTTGCCGCACAGAATGCAAAGCTTGACCGCGAGGGCATCAAAATTTGTTCTGGGCTCAACCTGTCCACTGAGACTGGCGAGGCAACTGCCTTTGGCTCTGGCCAGAACCCAAGACTCTTGAAGCTGTGGGTTCGGAGCGGCTGCATTGCTGTCCTGGGCTCCGGGATTGAATCCTTGCAAGTCTCGTTGAATGCTGCTGGCGACATCGTGGTGAGGGACGCACAGTGTGAGCAGCACTCAGCACCGGGCTCCTTTCAGATTCGAGGTAAGGATGCCTGCAAATACTGCATAGGTGCGGCAAACAAATCCAAGTCCATGAAGATCATCCGAGAGTGGTGTGTTCGCATCACACATGTGGACCTTGCGCATTGTGCCCTTCAATCCCAGCAAGCAGATCAATCTGCCCAGGCTGCGTTCATGAAGGATTTGTTTCCAGAGCTTCGTGAGAAGTCCTTGGAAGCCGTGGATTATTCCACTTTATGTGAAAAAGTCCGGGGTATGTTCCTGCACATTCCAACTTGCAAGCAGCATGAGGCTTTGACATCATTTGTTTCAAGATCGGTCAAGTACCTGACTCCGAAGATGTTGGCAGGTGTCAGCGACGATGTCAAGAAGAAGATTGCCACCTACTTGGAGAAGTTGACTGCAGGAGATTTGCTTGAGCAGGAGTCCATCGCCATTGATTCCTGGCAAATGCCCACAAGATCTCCTGTTAAACTTTCCATGTTTTTTCACAGTTTTGAATGTTGAGAAATGCTTGCTATTCTTGACTTGTTTCCAGTTGCGCGGCATGTGTTGGTGGCCGCTGAAAATTTTTTGCTATTTGAGGACTTGATTTCCAAAGGAAGCTTGAGAGCGGATGAGTTGGCCAAAGCCATCGTTCCTTCTCTTCTGAAGACGGCTGATCGGATCCGGCGTGGCCATGCGATTCGTTCCAGCAGTGCGCTCGAAGTGGGTTCCGAGGTTGGATTGTTGGAACTTGGATGGTTGCTGGGAGGTACTTTGAACAACCCTCACATACAGAAAGCGTTTGGCATCCCAAGGTCCGATGTCAAAACTATGATTCCAGTGACGTCGCCCTTCCTGCCAAAATTTTTCTTGGCGGAGCGCGAGGCTTTGGTGGAGTCGGTTCAGACAGCCATTTCCCTCATCGGCGAGAATCATGGTTATATGCTCGTTCGTGATGAGGTTGTATATGCGAAGACCTTCGGCCTGATGTACGGTCTCTGTGACATGGCTGCGAGTGTACATATATGTTTGTTTATAAAGATTTATCCCCCTCCTTCGTGCAGGTCATCGCGGCTTATTTTTCCATATCATTCGGAGGTCTGTTTTCAACATTGGATCAACCAGAAAAAAAATAGACATTGAAAAAGGAACGCTGCTCAGGCGAAGAAGATGCCAGCAAAGCATACATCGTTGGGGGCAAGCACCCTGAGAAATCTTTATTGCCGCCCGAGGAATGGACTGGCAAGCTTGAGCGATCGGATCTGGCGACAGTCCACGCATGTACCTTGCTCAAATCTGTCAACAGACTGGGTGGCGGCTACCAAGTTCAGCAGATTCCAAGACAGCGCCTGACTGATGCTGCGGCCGAGTTGGGTGACATTGCTGCTTTGCTGCAGGCGTGCTGCCAGGCCAATGGAGATGTGCCTCCAGTCGCCGTCGCTTTTGACGGCCATGGCAGCTTCGCTTCCATTCATGACCTCCTGATTGGCATGCTGCCACCCGCGCAGTTTGCTCACCTTCCTGTGCTGAAAGACATGAAGCCAGCTCCCTTGGGTATCTCAATGCCTTTGTTTCCATTCAGGCATATGATTTACAAGCAAGAGGACAAGCCCATATTCGGATGTGTTGATCCCAAGCACATCCTCAAGGCTTTGGCACGATGTTTGCGGGCACCGTCCAGGATTTTCAAGATGTTCCTTGGTACTTGCAATTGGAACCAAGCTTCAAAATGAGTTGGTTGGGCAGCTTTTTTTACCCACGGCTCCAGACAGCTCAAAACTGATCACGCACGGCCAGGTTCAACTTTGATGTTTGTCTTGGAGCGGTGCGCTTCCAGGGATGCCCGGCCTCTTCTGTCCGAGGAAAAGATGATTTTTCAGACAGGGAAGCAGTGAGATTGTTTTCACCAGCATTCCTTCAGAAGCAGGCGTACGACGACATGTCTTGGAACTTGTTGCAGTTTCTGGGACGAATATGCTAATCAGAAGGCATGTCAGAACTCAAAGACTTCCGGAATAAATTCCAGTTTGGCAGGCGTTCAGGCTTAGGTGGAAATGGAGCAGCTCTTGAAATCCAATCATCTCCACTCTACAAAATGTCGAAGCAGCAGTTTCTCGTCTAGTCGTCAAAGTACTTCGTAGTCAGGCAGGGTCACAGGCAATGCTTGCTCTTGTTTTGAGACATTCTAGTCACTAGATTCTAGTCTCAGGGCATGTCAGAACTCAAAGACCTCCAGAATAATTTTCACTCTGGCATCAAGGCTAGGTTGAACATGGACCGGTCTTTGAGGTCCTATCCACAGACTGTCGAAGCAGCAATCTTTTGTTTTGGGGTGTTTAGGTGCGTTCCTCTTGTTTTGAGACACTCTAATCTCAAAGACCTCCAGACTAATTTCCCTCTGGCATCAAGGCTAGGTTGAACATGGACCGGTCTTTGAGGTCCTATCCACAGACTGTCGAAGCAGCAATCTTTTGTTTTGGGATGTTTAGGTGCTTCTTAGTCAGGCAGGGTCACGCACAGCTTGTTCCTCTTGTTTTGAGACACTCTAATCGCAGGGCCTGTCAGAACTCAAAGACCTACAGAATAATTTCCACTTTGGCATCAAGGCTAGGTTGGACATGGACCGGGTCTTTGAGGTCCTATCCACAGACTGTCGAAGCAGCAATGTTTTGTTTTGGGGTGTTTAGGTGCTTCTTAGTCAGGCAGGGTCACGCAAAGCTTGTTCCTCTTGTTTTGAGACACTCTAATCGCAGGGCCTGTCAGAACTCAAAGACCTACAGAATAATTTCCACTTTGGCAGGCAGGCTAGGTTGGACNNNNGGTTGGACATGGACCGGGTCTTTGATGTCCTATCCACAGACTGTCGAAGCAGCAATCTCTCGTCTTGAGGTGTTTAGGTGCGTCTTAGTCAGGCAGGGTCAAGCAACGTTTCTGTTTCTTGCTTTGAGAATTTCTAAGGTACTGGAACGCATTGTGCTTTGGTGGGTGGAATGCGAGTGCCACATTTGAAGTTGCAGAACTTTGGGAAAACGCTTGTGCTGGGTACTACCTGAGTTTGATTCTGACGATGTCCGCATTCGAGGCCAAAGACCGCAAACTCTGGCAATTTTTTTTGCCGCAGCCAACGGCGAGAAACCTCATCAGACTCCTGGCTAACCTCCTCTTGAGGTTGAATGCGTGGCCGACCTCTTTGACATGCGAACCAAGTCTCTGTGCAGAAGATGCTATCGAGCATTTTTTTGGGGACGTGAAAACTTGCCGGAAGGGAAGCCACAACACAGCGAGCACTTCCAATTCAATCATGGCCGCCCAGCTCAAGCACTTGAGGCAGTCGCAGCTGAAGATCAAGGCTTGCTTGATTGCTGGCGGTGGGTATAGGTCCTGTTGCAGCCAGATATATCGGAGTGTTTGGATTGTAGCTAACTTCCCTACCGTGGTTCATCTGACTACGTGCGTTTTCAGATAGCTTCACCACATCCAGGCATTTCCAACGAAACCAAAATATTTAGGTTGAGACTCTGCAATGGTCAAAGTTTGAAATTGGAACATTCTGTATATTCTATATAATTTCTAGTTTGGCCATGTTTGGCCTAGAATGCCCCTGGACTTGTTTTGGTTCAAGATAGCCAGTGTGTGTGACGTGCGTCACATGGGGTGACCTGAGCCACATTGGAAAATCACGGAGTGGACTTGAAAGGCTTCGTAGCACTGAAGCAATGCCATGTCGTTGGGACTTGTGCTTTCTGCTATTCTTCGTTTTCGAAGTGAGTGCAGCCGGACCTTTTGATGCCCGATTTGTTTATAGATCATAAGAGATGCTAGCTGCCACGTTTCTTTCCACCGGTCATGGATTAGTTCCGTAGTGGATTTTCCTTCCCCCAAAAGCAGGAGAGCTAATTATATAGGGGGCTCTTACCTCAGCAATTTTCAACGATTTGGTCTGCAACGAATTAATGCAAACAAAAAAATTTGTGCTGTGACTGTAGCCTGATGTGAGCTCAGACGACAACGCAATAGTAGTCAAACTTTTTTCCCATGTTCCCATGCTTGAGAAAATGAGGACCTTCGACTCGATACAACGGCATCCATACCAGAGTCGGATTGGTTCCATGGCCCATCACATTGGGAGGAGATAGTTGGCTTCGTGGAAACATGGCAAGGCTGTGCAGATCTGCACGCTATTGATGCATTCGGGTTTTCGCAACAAATTTCCAAAGCTTGGAAGCGCCGCCACTACAGGGCAGCCAGCTATGACATAAAATTGAGCCCGCAGTCCATGGACGTCGTATCCAAAGAAGGTTTTTTCAATCTCCTTCTTCTCGTTTTGCGCCTGCTCCATGTCGGCATTCTTGACTAGCTCTCCTTGCCATAGCTTTTCTGCATTCGAATGTGGCAGGGGTGTTTGTAGTTGTCGTTATGTCCTCTCTTAGCTCGGAGTTGTTGCCTGAAGCTGTGCAACCTCCAACTTTGATCTGGGTAGCAAATAATCCACAATGATTTTCCGCTGCCGGATGTGCAGGTAAATAATATATCAAACAATGAGATTTCACGGTTGCAGTATCTACTTAGGCCATGATATTCCATGAATGTATCTTGAGATGTGGGGTGGGCCAATTGCCATTTTTATCCATTCAGGCTTCCATATGGACTCATCAGCGCTGGTCCTCCCTGCAGTTTATTTATTTTCCTTTCTGCTTCCGTGCATCTACGGCATTCACTTGGTGTTCGAGGCAATGAGAAAAACCGCAAAGTGAAGTTGGCAAATTTCATCACAGAGAACCTTGTGAATCCTTGGCATTCAGATCCGCCTCTTTTAGTTCGTTTCTCCAGCACATGGTTTGTTCACACAATCTTCAAAACTGCATTCAGCTCAAAGAAGGCTGGCATTGCGTTTATTTCCCTGACATCCCAAGGCCACGTGCATCCGTGCAGTGATGCGCATCAAGTATATTTTCGTGATCATCGAGCAACCTCTTTCCAGTACTATGTTTGAGCTTGAGATTTGGCAGGAGATTTGGTTGAGACATGCCTTTGAAGAGATTACGACGTACATGGGGTGCTTCGGACATTTCATGATGAAGCCATCCAAATTGTTGGGCAACATGCCCCAGATGTGCTGGTTGCTCTTTCCAATTTCAGCCAAAATCAGTTGTCGTCTTCCACAATTTTTACAGATAGTTTTCAACATAAATATTCGCCATGCTTCGCATCCAAGGCGTCTATACGCCACCCCAATCACGTTTGACCTCACCAGTAGTACTGGAGTCTGTCCCCAACTATTCTGGGACATTGCTGCCATGTTGACGCAGTAAGCAACTCCGATAAACAGATGTTGAAGGATGGTATGCGTGGTGTGTGAAATGTGAATAGAATGCAGTTCCCAGTACGTGTATATATTCCTGAGAGTGATTAGCGTCACTTGCCGCTCGCCCGCGGCACTGGCTCAAGACCGCAATACTTCCGAGGCATAGGTGAAAACAGAGTGGGTTGCGTATGCTCCTTCGTACGAGTTTGCGCTCCCTTTGTTCGTGACGATGTTCCGTACTTGGAAGCGTACGTTCGACGCTATCCTACGGTCGGGTGTGTCAGCCCCTTGCACTTGACCAAGGTCAAGTCTATTCGCACGTTTGGTGCACGATTTGATTCTCCAAGTTTCAACGGACGTCTCTGTCCGTTCTCTGCAGGATCTTGCGTCCCAGTTTGATTTTTTCTCCGCGTCTTTCTTCGTTGCGCGTCAATGTAGTGTTTAATCTATTTTCATTTTTTAATTTTGGAAAATAAAATTGGATCTGGTACCATGATTCAGGACGGGTACCTTAGGATACCTTAGGTGTTGTTGGTTTCATTTCGCATATCCTGGAGTCCCCACCCCCAGGTTACCTTTTTTTTGCAACTTGTTAAGCTTTTTTTTATTAGACGGCATCGCCCTGTACGCCGACCCCCCCTTACGCCAGGTACGTTGAACAACAGCGACTCTACGGCTGACGTGTTGGGCCAGGTCTCCGGCGTTCAGTACCAGGTGCGGGTCTTACGCGCGCGCCTTTTGGCCCCGGCGGATTTTAAACTTTAAAAAATCATGTATTAAATCACAATATATGAAAAAGTTCATTAATGAATACGTAAATATTTTTTGTTATCTCGCCATGACTAGGTGCCCCTGATAGTATTCACGGGCTATTGTTTTGTGATTTTACCGGACCTCGACACAAACCGGCGATGCTGATGAGCAGCATGTTAGACCGACACATGCCTCTACCGACTTCTCGGTTCGGTCGGATGGACATATATCTTACTTGTAAAAAGATATTTATGGTTTATGGTTATCAAATCCTGCCCCTACCCCCCTTCCTTTCCCCCGTCGTTCGGTTGCTGCGGCACGCAGAGCACGTCACAATAATATACCGCGGCGTTTTAAATATAGTTATAAATGATAACAATGACTTACAAGATTTGCAGAGACACACACACACGTATATATATATATAATATTGTTGGTTTATCTATTTATGTATTTTTTTTATTTTAGGCAATGTTGTTGAATAAAAGATTCCTTCTGTGTCCGGCAACGATGTATATATAATAATAGTGTCTTGCGCTGCGCCCGTGCGCACTGGAGATCATTCGAAGTGAACGTAGTATTTCTTGTTTGACACGCCTCTATACTGACTTGATCTGACTTGTCAGTGCGGTCGGATACATTATTATGCAGAGGTTGTAAACTTCATCTCCACTTAAACAATGTTGTGTTGCTACGCTGACCCGGGAATGTGATTGCCGATTGATAACCAATCAGGCTCCAACGTTCTCCGGGCAAAAAGCAAATGGAGGCATTGCGCCGCAAAGTGGCATCGAATCTTGCGAAGTATGAGCACAAATTGGGTCGCAAGTTGGTTCTTTTCAAAAGGGATGGGAAAAGTGTGTCTGGCGGGAAAGACTTGCCTTTGTCAGCTTCCTACACGCCGGCTTATTGCTCAGCTGTCTTTAGAGCTTGGTTCCGAAGCTGGGCTTGCCGGCCAGATGAGATGTGTGATTGACCGGGCTTTTGCGCACTGATTCGTCATGCGCGAGAATTCTTGAATGTATATGTTCTAGGCAATTTCCAAAAGCACCTGTTTGGCGCCAGCCATATCCAGTAGCCGCTCAAGGCCTGTGAGTTCCTGGAGATTCGGCGCTGTGCCAACAATGTGCTCGAAGAGCAAAGGTTGACAGTTGAAGGGGTTCCAACTTGTCAGAGGGATTGCGCTATGCGACGTGCGTTGCGTGTGAAAGAAAGGGCGTCAAATTTTATCGGCTAGATTTGGTAAAATACGTGCCTATTTCACCACGAACTACTTGGTTTGAAATCAGGGTGTAGCCTTCTCTTCTTGACAGTTCGCCACTCCTATTGAATATCCCGATCAATCTGGCGCAATGCATATGACTTGATTTTTGGAGCAAAAACATGGGATTTAGACAGGGTTCTGTCACCTTTCTGCAAGTTAGAACAAAGCTCCTAGCAATGCGGGTAGATTTGCATGAACTTCTGGCAGTCCCCGGGTTTTGATCATCATTATTATTCCATCAGTCTTTGACCTCGGGAAGACGGACGTTGTATTTTTCTTCCTACTTGAATGACATTTGTAATTCGTGCAAGTGTGCTGGTTACGGCTAAAAATGAGGTATTAGTATGTATTAGTGCAAGCGGTTGTTCAGATGCCAATGACCCCAGGAATAAATTAATCATCCAGCCCGGTTTGATGTTAAGAGCACAAAAGATTATCAAGAAGCTGGGCTTGTTTGTCAAATTTTGTTTCGCAGTCAGACAAATGATGTGAAACGACGCTCTGTTTTTAAAATCTGGTTGCCCCAAAGTGCTGAACATCTGCTCCTTTCTTCTGCGAGGCCTCCTCTGAAAGGAAGATTTCCGCAGAAGACCGGGCAAATTTCAGCCAGTTGGCGAAGTCTGCCTTGGATCAGGCTTGTACTTTGGCTTCGGTTTGCCAAGTGGGCCGCTCCGCTGAGTCAATCCGCAAAGCCCTGATGGAATGGTGGCCAAAATATGGCTTGGACCTTCTTGTCGTGGAAGCGATGAACCCTGAAGACGAAGAGGCAGAGGCCGCAGTCATGGGTGAGATTTGAACGGAGTGGACATATGTTTTCTTTGTCAGAGAGTCTGCCAGTTTCCTATCCGTTCCAAAATGGTTTCTCTTTTGCGCAGGGCGTGGATAGAGTGGAAGGGTGTAAGACGGAAACAGGTGCAAACAAAGCACAATTAGTTTTCAATAGTTGTGCATCTTGTCTTTCCCCACCTGCCAGGTGAGGGTTGTTAGATTTTATAAGAGCTGTCCTTCTCCTTCTCCATGTTGTCCTCGTCCTCGTCCTCCTCGCCAGCTCCAGATCGTGGGCGCTGCCGGACTTCATGTACCAGCTCCAGATCGCAGCGGGCACTGCCGGACTTCATCTGCCATCATCTGCCAGCAACAGATCTCAGTGGGCGTTGCCGGACTTCAGCCGCCAGCTCCAGATCGCAGTGGGCACTGCCGGGCTTCATGTGCAATTTTCAGATCGCAATGGGCTTTGCCGATTTTCAGCCGCCAGCTCCAGATCGCAGTGGGCATTGCCGGACTTCATCTGCCAGCTCCAGATCGCAGTGGGCACTGCCGGACTTTATCTGGCAGCAACAGATCGCAGTGGGCACTGCCGGACTTCTGGTAGCTACCGTTGATATAATTGTCCAATTTTTTCAGTATATATCTATATATGCCATGGTGGGGATCACGCGAAATAACGTAATTGACTTATCACAATGATTTGCTCCCGGGGGTGCGAAATCCGGCAGGACCAACATGATGAAGCGGAAGCAGACGACGGCTCCATTGACACAAAGAATGACATTTGCCATGCTGTGGAAGTTGCTGAAACGGATGTGTTGTTAGTCAAGGAGCTCCAAGAACTCGCTGCCAAAGCCGAGGATTGGGAGTTCGCGCACGAAGTGCCAGATGTTTCTGCAAAGCATCCGGACTTGGACTCAGATGAGGAAGCTGGAGACCCTCCAGCAAAGCAGAGCAAGACAGAAAGCAACATTCGGACTTTGCGTGATGTCTTGACCCTCAGTGGGTTGAAAGACTTCAAGCCGGCTGATGATGATAGCGAAGGAGCCCTTTTCTCTCGCATGCGAACCTTGGCTCCATTCATGCAGTCCTTCAACCTCTTGGTGCGCTCTGGTGAAAAGATCTTGTCCAAGGCAGCTTTGACAGGAAGATGCAAAGAAGGAAACAAGCACAACATCTGGGAACATGAGTTGGCCCAAGCGCGGCTTGAGCTTCATTGCGATGCAAGCAGGCAATCTCGTCATGCTTTATGGGCAGATTACAGCAGCCGCCTCCAAGAAGCCGTAGCGAAGGAAGCACAGAAGGACGAGTCTGTGAAAGATGGGCTAGTAGAAGTGACAGGCTTCGAGCCCAATTCCGGCTTTAGCAGCATTGGTCCTCACAGAGCTTGCCAAGTCCTGTTGGTTCGGCCTTACCAAGCTGGTGGTGAAGGTGGATGTCTACGCCTTGCGGTGACCATCGCGGTGTGGCGAGGAGGCAAGGGCAAGAAGGCATATGTTTGGCCTGACAAGCGCTTGCCCGTCAATGCAGCGACCAAGATTCATGTCAAGATCTTGTGCCCTCAGCATGTACAAGATGAACAGAAAAGAGAGCTTTTGGTGGCATCCTCCTTGTCGGCCGTCACGCAGCTGGATGCCCATGACGGGACGGTGATGATGGAAATCCCAGAGAATTGCTTCAAATACTGCTATGAGACTGACTACCTGAAGGTTTGGGTGGACCGAAAGAGTCTGAAAGCTATCAAGCATGTGCTGGAGGCGGGTGTCCCTTGGAGCTTGAAGAAGAAGGAAGATCAAGAATCGGCATCCAAGCTCTTCTACAACGAAGAGGACTTTGCAAAGAGCGCGCAAGGTCACAGGAACGCCATGAAATACATGTCCAAAATGCGACAGGATTATGCCAAGTTCTTTGCAGATCTTGAGTCCAAAGACGGCATGATCAAGCTCCGCTCGGACGTCATCACATCATGGAATGAGTTGCTTTCCAGGAGCCAGTCGTATTTCAAAAAATATCAAAAAGGAAGTGCTTTTTTCAAAGGAATGAGCAAGGAGATGCAAAGTTTGTCGCAACCCGGCGTCTAAAAATTTAGAGCTTCGTTGGCAATGCAGGGAAATTATTCCATGGGTCTAGGACATGTAAAGAGGTCGTCGTTTATCATGGTTTGATCTGTGTTTGAGGTCTGGTGCTACGGCCGTTTCATGTTCTGCGCCTCCGCCGAAGCCATATACTGTTGTGATTTCATTCCGCAAGAAAATATTCGGACACCCCAGTCAACGACTCTTCAACCCATGGAATAATTTTTGGGGTGTTTTGAAACACACCCAAACGCAAGTACACCCGCATGCATGTTGGATAAAGCATAGATGAGCTGCTACGTAGCGTTGGTTCAAGAGAGCTATTGCCAACGGTTTGAGCCGGAATTTGTGGTTGACCTCAGACTAAAAAACCCAGAATGTCGAGCTGATAATCCGTCTTGCGGTGCGCAATTGACTTGTGTTTTCTAAATATCTTCTGGCAGATTCTCCGGGGGGTTCCCGCCGGTTTCGGGGTGGATTTATGCTGGTTCCGGGATGCGGGTTATATAGGCTTGGTTCCGGGAGGTTCCGGTGCGGGTTCCGCTGGCTGCCGGAAGTTCCAAAATTCTGTGGGGGTTTGGGTTGGTTGAAGTTCCGGTGCAGGGAAGGGTCCGGTGCAGGTTTCGGGCATGGTTCCGGAAGGTTTCGGAAAGATCCGGGAGGTTTTGGGAGATCCGGTTTTTGGTTGCGGGTTATTTTCGGGAGGATCCAGTGGGTTCCGTATTTTGAATTTTTCCGTGGGTGATAGCAAAGAAGGTCATCGACGCTAGGCTCGGTGCTGTTCAGGCTGGTTCTGCAGGTTGCGCGAGGTTCTGCTTCCTGAAAGTTCCGGGCATGCTTGGCTTTGCTTTACTGCAACTTCAGGCAGTTGTGCATCTGAGGTGTGCTTCTCCTCCTTCTCCGCGCGACGCGCACGCATACACAAATTGCATCAAATTGGATAGGCTCCGCAACTTCCAGCCAGCCATGTTGTTGTGGATTCCGCTTGGGTTTGTTCCCTTACATTTTTCGGTAGTGGGGTATTATGATATCTATTTTTAGCCCAAAGAATTGTTGGAACATGTGCAGACAGGCACCTGCCAACCATTCCCCATTGGCCCAAAAAAAAAATTATGTGGATTTTTACAGCCTGCTATGAAGGTACGGCCGTCTCGTTCAGCTTGAACTTGAAAGGCATTCTCCAATGCCCACCGATGATCCCAAGAAGTTCCCACGTTGGCTCCTGAACGTTTACCAGCAGTCAGATGCCCCCTTGAAAGCTGAGAGTAGCTGAGGCGTAGCGCTGGCTTGCTGGAGTGCATGCCACTGCATGTTCCCTTTGCGAGATTTGTAACAATGTCAAATGAATGTACAGTGTGAATCAGACTGAAGTGGTGATGATTCTGCGTAGTTTCGTAGCAATAGGTAATAGCAGCACAGCCCACGAATGCAAATTACATCAGATTGGTAAGCGGTATGCCCTGTTAATATTAAATCGGCAATGAGGATTTGGTTTTTTCATTTGGAACTACTTCATGAAGTACGTTAGATTTCGCCTCGGTTTGTTCATTTGGTTGTATAGCCGATATACTTTGAAGTGAAGAGCTTCGCTGCTATACGGGGGGTTTACTGAAACTGTCAGCGAAGACTGGCGCATTTCAGCCTGGCGTCCTCTCGCGCTTGCTTCGGACAGTATTTGAGCAAGAGTGAGGCGCGTTGGAAACCAAAGACTTGAAACATCTTAAAGCAGCAGACCGAGGAAAAGGACGGAATAGAAAGCACATGGAAGCAGCTGTTTCTCGCAGAAGGGGCATGGATGGGCATGGATTCCTTATTTTTTCAAATGATATTGGACAATGAATTGATCTGGGGCTGCCTCAGCTAAGATGATCTGAAACTGCTACGGAATAATTTCCGACCGAAGCTTCACATGTCAAAATTATTCCGGAATAATTTTGAGTTCAAAAAATATTCCGTGGAACTCGGCACGGTCAGAATAATAAACAGAAACCAGGGTCGAGGGTAGCCAGAATAAATTTTAATTATTCCGGGGTATGTTGACGGGGGGGGTCTACCAAGATAGGGGGCATTCCAAAATATTGGGATTAGATGTGTGGAAATGAATGACTCCAGGATACCAGAGTCCTAGAAGCCAAAAGATCTTCACATTTTGAAGCACCCACAAACTGGACATACATCTCGGCAAAGTAAGGGATTGTCATCCATGAAACCCCAATTGGCCGTACTCCACTAGACCCCCCTGGTTTAGGGGTGTAACCCTGGTGGTGGCTGATGATTTACGATCCAATATAGTGGGACGACCATCAATTGTCGGGATCCCTTTTTTGTCCATGGCATCCCAGTTGGGAAGCGGTGAATGACCCTGGTATGAGTTAGCCTCTGGTCATTTCACAGTTCGCCATGGAAGCCATGACCCATTTAGTTCGATGATAAACATGGTGATTTACCCATTGAAGGTGGTGGTTCTCCATGGCTATATTAAATAACCAGAGGGTATATAGCCAAGATTACAATGAGAATGACCATGGTTGACAGGATGCATTTGGAACAACCCATACATCAATGAACAGTGTGTTGATCAGAGCGGAGAATACTAATAGATTATCATAACCCCTGTAGATGGAGTGAAGAACCATGGGAATGTGGAAACATATGAGCCATACAAAATACAGAATTGTTGGTGCGGTATGGATTGGTTCGTTGTGCCACCTGACTTGATATGGAGTGTTGTTAGAAACGAATCATAAATTGATGAACAGCGGGTGGATTCTTGTGGACGTTAGCCAGTGTTTTTTTTAAATAACCACCGGGTTGGCAACTGATATCTCCCATGGATTTTTTGGGTTGATGAGGAAATCATGGATTTATCGTGTCAACGTTTGACAATGACCAATAGTCATGACTATGGTTGATGAGGATTTCTGTTTATGGCCCATCATATATACATATATATATATATATACATATATATACATATATATATATAGCTATTTACCATAAAGATTTGATCATCAGATCCCCCCGAAGCCATGAAATCCCGTGGCATCACCATTGGTTCGGTGAAATCGCCCCAGTCGATGGCTCACCTATTTGGGGAGGTACATCGATCGCCCCTGGCTGCACTTCCTGTCACGTCGCTCGGCGGTTTTGTCACCAGCGACCAGAAATGTATGGTGTCCAAATCCATATGGGGGGGACCCCAAATGATCCAAATCTAGACCATGTTGGAATTGAAACCGATGGTTTTGGGATGTTTTTGAGATCCCCCATTTTAAGAAACCCCCCATATGGGCCATATGGGACTATAATAGGGATTTTCCAGGATATGCATGGAATATCAATCAGGATATAACAGGGTATTAATCAATGTATCTAGATGAATTAGAATGACTTCACTAGTTTCTGTCACTGGAATGATGGTTTGTCTATCGGGAATCATCCCCAAATGGCCGTATGATAACAGCTAGTTTTAGGTTAGTGAGTTACTCTACATAGTTCAGCCAGATATATTGGACTATAATAGGATACCATGAGAAGGAATGAACTAACAAGATGATATTTGTGTGTGTGTGTCTGAAAATGCGGAATTGACCCAGTGGACGGAGAAGATGTTGGACACACAAGGTGATGAACCCATTCAGTTTGATTGTTGAATTGGGAGCATCTGAATGGTTGCCATTGTATATGCAAGATGCTTGGCAAGTTCAAGCGAGGGCTATGCTGCACGTGTGCGGACCGTCTTGCTGGAAGTGCAACAAGACAGACACCAGAGTGTGTCGGCATCACTGCTACTACGTTGCGGTCTTGGAGCCAGACATGAACTGTCAGTTCCTTTGAACCTGCGTCAAGACGCTTTCAAAACCATCTGGAAGCGATTGCGGCAAGCTTCTGGGAAAGATCCCGCTCCGGGTTGGCAGGCCCTTGAACAATCAGTTATACGTCATTGAAGAGAGCGGGAAGGGGAAACGTGGGCGGATTTCGCCAATTGTTGTGATGCTTTTTGAAACGTTGACCAATTATATGGCTGCCCTCAGTTTGCGTTGCATTTTGTTCACAATCAGTCTCTGGTGTGTTTGCCACCTGATAGGGGCATATATATATATATATGTATACATATATATATATATATGTAATTGTTTATTAATTAATTTATTTATGTATTTAGTTATTTGTCTATTTATTAATGTATATATATATATATATATCTCACCTTCACCACGGGTTTGGTCAAGATCAACTCTGATCATATTTGCAGTTCGATGTTTGCAGTTCGAATCATGCTGTTATTTGTGTATTCCTTCGATATCCACCAAATCAGTTCAGCAGTTGGAAGTGACCCCCCTCTCAACTAGCCACTGGGAAGACACTCATAAAATGGGTTTACGGTTCGTTCAAGCAACACACACTCCAGATCATCAAATATGAGCAATCAGTGGTGGGGTAATAAGTATAGCAATCCAAGAAAAGATGGAGAAGAAAATTATCACTACTACTACTTTAGTAGGATTCTATCTTTCTCTGGTTTGGGGGGTTGTAAGTGCATTCGCAGACTCTCTGGCGATCCTGTAAGGTGTTTTTCAGTCGGGCGGGTTGACACCACCACCGCCACCACCAGAGGATTGTTGATGCCAGATCCTCATGTAGTGTCAACAAAAATCAATTTACGTTATTTACATCCCTGATTAAGTCGCCAAAATATCTCCGGTTTTCATACGCGGATTTCACTAGGTTCTTATGGGTTGAAACTCCTGCGGCAAGGCTGGGCAGCTATCGATGATGAGCTTCAGAAATGTTTTGGGGAGGATCGGAAAGATTGGTGAGTTGTATGTGGGGCCCCCGAACGTGACATGATTTGTGGGGCAAGGTTGAGAAACCCCGTGAATACTATAGTTTTTAGTATCACAAACCATCATTATCAAAGAATTATGTAATTAAAAACTATAGCAATATGGTTTATTGTTATAATATATCATTATCTCAACCATCACTATGATTTTGTATTTTTAGTCCCTTCGACTCGCCTTTTGGAATTTTGCTTGTGCATCCCCTCGTAAGTGGTGTATGATCCTCACAACTCGGGATACTCCATCAATCCACTTGCCTATTTCTGGGATGTACCCTCTGGTATATTAACATAGACCCTGAGAATAGCTATTTTTAGAGGAAACTAATCTTCCAATCCTTATCTGCCAGGGTCTATGTTAATTTACCAGAGGGTAGCCCCGCGTACATTTACTGGGGAAGGATAGACTTAAGCATTACACAACCTTTCCATGACATCAGAATGATGGTGAATGGGAGGGAATGCTGGTGAGCTATGTATGATGCTATATCCAGATAGATGGAAATATATATATATGTGTGTAATATTTATGTGTCTACATATATACATATATTTGTATATTCATGTGTATATATATATATATACATACAGTCATGGATAAAAGAAGGACAAGATATATATATATATATATAACCGAATCTGTTCAAAATCTTGGTTTTAAGGCAAGCTTACAGTAGATTTCGCTGATTTGTTGTGGGCCAAAAATTGCGACTGGTTATATTGGTGATTATCGATTCATGTTTGAAACATGACAATAGGAAGCTTCAAATAAATGGATCTAGCTCACAAAATTGGGAAGCATATCAGCTATGACGTAAAGAAACAGGAAATGAAGATGGGGACAGATTCTACATGGCCTCAGTTCGAGTCCCGTGCTTCTCTAGTTGGTTGCTTCAAACATGGTGTATCTTCAACCCTATTGGGGATGAAAATCCCAAACCACCAACCAGTTCTTGATTCAGCGAAAAGTGGAGAAGGATCAACAAATCAGAAGAATATCCCAATAGTTTTCGGGGTTTTGTACATTGCAAATCTCCCCTCAAAATAATCCCCAAAAAAACGCCTGCCTCTGCGAAAAACAAATGGGGGGTTCCTGAACAAAATGGATAGTTTATAATGGAAAATCCTATTAAAATGGATGATTTGGGGGTACCCCCATTTTAGGAAACCCTCTAATGTGTGTATAAATATAAATATATTCTGTACATTATATACATGGTACCCTATGGTAGACGAAGAGCAGCTGTGTCTACAATGGCATTTGCGGCTGCACTTGGGATCATCTGCGGACTCCACTCGCCAAACACTTTCCAAAGGGAGACTTGGGCAACCAGACTGAGTTTATGTCAGATTCTGATCAAAAATAGTCATAGATAGTTTTGCCATGACCAATGTTGATTACCCATGATCACCCACTACCTAAACCAACTGGGAGGAGCTCCAAGCACCCCATGGTGATCCTTTACCGCCGCGTAGGAGGCTTTCACCATGCTGGACATGGGAAGTTGCGCAGGATTCTTCAGCTTGCAGGCGGGCAAGCGCTTGCTGAGTGGCAAGGGGCTGACCTTTACAAATTTGGATTTAACTGGTATAACTGACCCTAAAGTTTATTACAGAACGAAACCAAAGTATGGGTGAATACGCTGGTGAACTGTATTTTGATTGTTTCACAAAGGTTTGCCATGCTGATGGGGTATACTGGTACTGAGTTACTCAGCTTTAAACAAACAAATCTTCAAGGTACTGGGAGGGTATCCAACCTTTTGACTCGAGTTGGCCATAGGTGAGAAGACAAAATTGGCTAAGATCCAACAGACTCTTGGAGCATACCCCGGATGCCATTTGAAGGAGGTTTATGAAAGGTTTCTTTGTGGTTTTTGTACTGTATATTGCTCATAGGTGGCTCAACGGATGGTAGATGCTGCGGATGTTGCTCTGCGTTAAGTTCTATATCTCTATGGTACCCCCATTGTGCACTGACAGATACATACATATTATATTTAATTCACTATTTGCCATACAAGTGAATGTATAGTATTGTATAATATATGTACATAGATAAAGATATTTATATATTTATGTTTTATATGTATATACAGAATGTATTGTACTTTTTCAACTCAGAAAGAACTGCGCCCTACCATGTAGTTCAGTACGATTAATTGAAAGCACCAGAGAGATCACGGAGCCTTTGCAAAGAGTTAACCTCTTGATATGTGTACCGTTTTCAATCTACTCGGAGACACTTAGAGAAAATTCACTAGGGATGTTTGGAACAAAGACCGATGAAGGGGCTAATCCGGTTAACATTGGTTGGATCAGGATGTGTAGAGAGTGGGACATGGCACACTCAATGTCATCTTCGGCTTCCACTTTCCGCAGAAGCTGAAGTGAAATCAACCAAGATTGAGTACATGGCTACCCAATTCATGTCGGATGATGTTTTCAACTTCAATAGAAACATATACTGCGTCTCAACACGCTCTTTCATGGAGACCCGTGACCAATCAAAAGAAATGTTTGATGACTTGGCGCCGCCATTCACGTGGCAACCAAAGAGAGCGCGGTGGGGTCAACTGGACCCTGGGACGCACCAGGCATCTGTTTGGGGAGTCCCCTCACTGGTCATCTTCTCAGTTGCTTCAGTTTCATGGTCAACAACAATGACACCTGAAGAGCCGACTGGCCCAACTGTGGCGCCAGCTGCCCCAACGAAGTAGACGGCAATTGCTGCTTGCCCTTTGCCGACAGGCCCTTGAGATCCAGAGTCACAAGTGTGACAGTCAGCGCACCACGTTCCCACAAGACAATGAGAGTCTCGGCGATTTGCGCAGTTTTGGTGTTCTGCGTATATACACATCTACGTATGTTTGTGTGCGAAGTGTACGTAGATTTATACATATCTACAAAACAATACAGTATCTATATATATATATATACATAGATAGACAGATGCATACAGTAAGCCTCCTCAAAGATAGAACTTCATAAAACCCCACTATTTCATAATGATAAGTTCGGATCTCCAAAATTAGATCAAGATGCCAGGCCGCTGTGGCTTACCCCGCAGCCATGATCCTGGGAGTTGAAGGATCTGTGACTTGGAATTTCTCGCGGGGGCGTGGTATTTCCTGGTGGACTTTCGTGGTATTCATTTGGTCATTTCCCGAAAAACCTTGGTATTTTGTGCTAGATTTGGGGGGATACATATATTTTTTGGAATTGAACGATAGGTGATCATAGTGAATAGGAAATTCATGGAATGTTTTGGTGGTGCTTGGTTGCAATTTTCTCTGGAATCTTTTAAGGTGGGAAAAAGGCACTGGCTGATTGGGTAGTATCTGGGTATGGGTGGGCCATTTTAGAATCAGGGGACCACGGATTGAATTCTAGTCCATTTTTAGCATCAGACATCTAACTTTTAGTATGCTGAATGATATTTCATAGTGTCCCATACTTGGGAAATAGCCCAAAATTGGTATGTAATTTGCTGATGGTTTTAGGTATCCCCTGAAACATCCAGTCAAATATGTGCATATCCTTGTAAAAATCTGGATGTCCAATGGGATAGTTGGGAGTACGACTATATGAGATGGGCACCTCCGGCTAAACAAGCAGCTTTCTTGAATAGAGCATCTACCAGTGTAAAGAACAAATGTCTTCCAATCCAAAAACATTATGTCCAACATTATTCGGGGTAATGGGGTCCCCTGTTGTAGCCATGAGCCCTACGTACTTTTGCATCTTTTCGCCTGTGGAACGGCTGCAAAATCGGCACACAGAAAATCATCCTTTCAATAGGAATCCCCCGCGGTCAAGTTCCATCCAAAAATATCTAGAACATCCTCGATGAGAGTGGCTCCAACTTCGGTTTGAAGTAGCCCTGTTTCAGCAAACATGATCGAAAGGTGACGGCGAATAGTTAAACCCACTGGTGAATGTTAGGTCAATGGGTCAATCTTTGGAGATGACTGCAGAAATACTTTCTGTCATGATGAAGTGTACTGTGTTCTGCAGGGCAAAACCTAGCAAAACCTTGATGACACTTCTCATCCTTTGGTGCATCCCCAATCTGATACAATTTCGCAGCGACATCATGAACGCTTTGCTGTTGGCACCTGGACACCTTCCCCGGGATCATTTACATAACTTGAATCACTAAGATATTTCAGGATGTAAATGATCAGAATTGGTTGGAGCTTATGTAAATGATAAAGATCCCATTAACCCCATTCAAGAATATCCAGGACTTGAATGCGATTTTTTTTTGGAGAATTGGTACCTCCAAACATTTCGAAGACTGAAGATTGATCCCCCAAGTGATGGGCTAAATCTCCATGGGCTCCCAAGGTTGGCATTGGTAATGGCACCATTGGTGTGGATGGCTCTCAGGACTGCAATGAACGGCGGTGAAGCAACAGTCAACCACCCAGATGTTGATGGTTGGTACCAGCCATGTATGGCAAATTTGGGGATGGATTCTATTACTTGCATTAAGTTGGCTTCAGTAGGGTCACTATTGGATTTATTGCATTTGTGGTATTGATGGTGTCTATGGTGGATATATGGAACGAATTACTGCGGATTATAGACCAACTTCTAGCTGCAGTGAGTCGAACTAGAGTTTATGGTAGATATATCGAACTAGTGAAATGGGCATTTCCAGAAATGGGTGGTACCCCAAATCATCCAAGTCTTTACAGCATTTTAGTATTGAAACCCATGCTGATCTGGGGATCCCCCATGACTTAAGAAACCCCCCAATGGGGTGGACATTTACCAAGATAACTAAGGGGCACCGCCCTGTGAGGAGCATGGGAAGATCCCAATGATAAAGCCTCTGGTGAACCCCAGGAGTTTGGATTATAGTTGCTTCCTGATTCCCCTGTTCTATCTATTTGCGGGTTGCTACAGTATCACTAGGGGTTGTGGTTTTAAGAAAAAACACTGAGTTGGATGGTTGAAAACAAACCAAGTGGATGAACTGGCGGGTCATGACACCCAAACTTCCTCAAGTCACTACAGCAACCCCAAAATCGGTTGGAAAGCTAGGAAATACATGGAAATGTGAGGTAACTATTATCAAAATCAGCATCTTGAATGGTTTTAAATCTCCTGTTTGATGCTTTTTTTTCCACGGGTTGGCTGGTTGAATCCGAATCATCCTGAGATGCCTTGCTGGTGAAATCCCACTATCCCAGGAGAAAATCATTGCGAGCAAAGGAATCCAAACACACCTCCGCTGGATTCAGCGGCTGTCCGGGCCCCCAAGATGGGTCAACTGCACTTGATTTAGGCCGTGCGATGGACGAATATGTGTGTTTGTGGACATATTATATATGGAGATATAGAGATGTAGATACGTAGAATATCTACATATTATATATATATATATCTTGTATACATTACAGCATATTATATAAACAGAGATATCATGCGCATATCTACGCTCCCCCGCCCCTCCAAAACGTGCTCGGACTTGCGCCGAGGGATGGAAGAATCCCATGCCCCCGGGGGAGATTTCATGTAGATCATGGGGAAATAACCAAATAGAATATCGATTACAACATATTTTTATATATAGTAAATTATATTGATATACCTATGTGTGATGTGTTTTTCTCATTGTGAAATTTTAACCATTATTTGAGATGATTCCATTCCAACAAATCCGTTGGTGTTTTGAAAGATCTTTGTATTGTCCATCCAACTTCAATGCGATGATAATCCCAAATGACTAGATCAAGTTGTCATTTCGGGTCTCAGAGCCGAGGAATCTCCGAAATTGCCTGGTGGCTCCGGATGTTTGGGATTTTCACAAGGCCATGGAGAACGGACCAGATGTCATGTCTGTAGCCGGGGGGCTGTTTCATGGTGGATTCTCCTAAAAATGGTGGATGCCACCAATTCATCCATGGCAAGATGTGAGCAAAATGAGGATTTGAAATCCTAAATCATGGCATTGGGCTGCCTTCTCAGAGAAAATTGATTTGGCTATGGATCAGTACCCGTTTATCGTTGGTTCTCGCTTCTTGTTATGAATTTGATCAATTAGCCACTACCATTTGTCATTCAAATACCCATTGAACCATTGAAATCCTGGGATCAGGCAGCTGCGGGAAACACTCTCCAGCGTCTGCAGGATTGAAGTTTAGTGAACTATCCATACTATTCAGAACGATGTTAGTGTACCATGTGCACAATGCACATACAATAGTGTCCGTGTACAATGCCTGGATCAAGGCCTTAAGCCTTTGCACAATTGAGCCCATAGAGAGAAAGCAATACAGAGCGAGTGATCACACAATTGGGCAGTGACAATTGAGGAGAGAGATAAAATTGACAAGTGAACTGTGAAACTTTACATGGTAGCAGAGCGACGATCCTGGTGACAATCCAGGTGAGCTCCAATACCACACACACAAGCACCACATCTACAACCGCGGAGAAACATTTGCACTGACAACGAGTCAGGCAACAACATTCACAACAACTACACAAATACAACAGCAAAGGCAGCTGCAACAACAACCGCAATCACACAAGAAGACTTGACAAGCATCAGCAGGCACAGGCTGAAGCCACCATTCTACAATGGTGACTATGGAATAGTAGTACAAGTTCGCTGCATACATGAGACTCATGGACAATGTATACACAAGGCCACTACAAGAGGACTAGGGTCTAACCACGACAAAAAAAAATATACCACGATTACAAAGAAATATATATATATATACCACGGTTGAAACCCTACTCCGGACCTACGACTAAAAAAGGACCAAAGACCACGTCATGGCTCAGCTCCATTTGGATTTAGAGCCGGCTGCTCCATTTGCAGCTCCAAAAAGAGCCGGCTGCTCCATTTGCAGCTCCAAGTAGAGCCGGCTGCTCCATTTGCAGCTCCAAATAGAGCCGGCTGCTCCGTGTGCAGCTCCAAATAGAGCCGGCTGCTCCATTTGCTCCAAATAGAGCCGGCTGCTCCATTTGCAGCTCCAAATAGAGCCGGCTGCTCTGCACATGCGGATTGCTAAGCGAACCGCGACAGAACGAGCACGCAGCATTTCAACATATTGTGTTGTTTCTTTCACATAACACGATATTCACGTCTTGGCCTAGATTGCCACGATTTTGCTGGACGTGGTGAACTTCAGGAATGAACAGGGTGTCCAAGGATCATTGTTTGCCTGTTGCGGAAATACATATAGCACAGCAATAGATTTGCACCAAGGCCTGTTCAACCTATTTTTCCTCTTATAAATTGTACGGATCACCTGCATCGCGTAGAACCTTCAGGAGCATAGGGCTCAGCTAGACCATTCTCAGGAATGCATTCAGCCCTCGTTTGCTGCTCCAGCAGCAGATTACACAAGCTTCTGCGGAGAGAAGCCGTCAAGACAGCACAGGCAGGTCCAGCAAACCCGGTTTCACGGGTGCATACATTGGAGCCCAAAAGAATATCTTAGTTTCAGACTGTCAATTATAATAATTTGCCGGCCATGAGTTCACTTTCGTCCATCTCATCCTGCGGTGCATGTGTTGTCTTGGCAGGCCCAGAGACTAGCGTTGCGAGACCCGTCCGCAAAAGCAGGCTACCAATCCAACGATTCAGCACGAGCAAGCAGCCTTCATTTTTGTATGATTTCTGTCGCATATCCATGTCTGGGGAGAGCCAAATTGCCACGATTTTTCTTTCACGCGGTGAACTTCATGCCCCAACAGCCAGTCCAGGAATCATTTTTTTTCTGTTGGGAGGTAGGTGTAGCACATAGTCATCACAACACCTAGCCTTGCTGCGCCTTATCTCAGGAATCCCTTCAGTCCTCGCATATTACTGCAGCAGCGCATTGCACAATGCGCTGCTGCGGAGAGTGGTACCAGCAGCTGTCCTTCGCTGCGCCCAGCTCCTTGGCAAGCAGTGAGCGGCGGAAGTCAATGACTGGTGGCGGTGGCGTTTGTTGTTCCAATCTTGCTGCGTCCCGCCATCCATTCCATCCTGCTAGACAAAAAGCAAGGGCGAGCCGAACCAGCCATCTGCCGCCTCTGCCTGGGCCCCGCCGATTCCTTGCTTGACTTCCGTGGAAGCGGCTAGAGTTCAAAGTTATCGAAGAAGTCAGGAAGCCTTGGATAGAAACCTGGCGTCAGCAACAACGAATACCACTTTATCTCTCGAAACATGTCTGAATCTTCACCTTTGTCACGACCGTTGATCGTCCAATTTCTGCAAAAAAGGGCGACAGAGGCAGGCGAAAGGCCGCATTGAAATTCATAGGTGGTGGGTGTGAAGCATAGGTGGTGAACTTTTTCGATTGAATGCAAGGCAATCGGGCAATCCCGTTGTCCAGTCCAGTGAACAGCATTGCAATGCTCTGCCGCGTGGGTATGAAGCATAGGTGGTGAGATGACATATAGATAGTCAGAATATCTTATATATATATATATATCAGACAAGATGTCTGAAAGTACGTCTATATTCCTGTCAGAGTGACTGTCAGGACAGAAGACAGAACATGTCAGCCAAGATGTCAGAGTGTATGTCAACTAAAGCGTCCGGAAATAGGTCTGAATGTATGCCACGGTGGGGATCACCCAAAGTAACTAATTCTAGTTGTTGTATCTTGTTGCGATGCATGTGCATGATGGCCGTCGAGAGATGGGTTGCACTTGTCCGCAGGTCCGAGGTGTCACTTCTAAACTTCCTGCCCGCCTATCACCAACTTGTCGGTGTAGGAGGATAGCTCATAATAAATGGATATATTGTATTTGTCCCCCTCCCCATGTGTTCCTTGATCCGGCGTTCCCCGCGCATTTGTTGGCTCCGTGTCCCTTACCTGCGTATTCGTATCGCGCGGTCACGCGAATAACGCGGCGGTGTATATATCATAAGTCTACAAATACGTCAAGGCATCTTATAGGTAAATCCTTTGATTGGCTTTGCCATCTGGAACCTGTGCACACTGCCGTACAGGATCACGTTGGCATGTCTTTGCAGATTCAACACTGTTACGGTATTTCTTTCAACATCACACGGCGCAGTTTTGGCCCCTGCAGATGTAGAGCTTCCGAATCATTTTTTCCGAATCGCAGGTTCCGAAGCAGCGCTCACCCCAGTTATGGAATCATGTTTGTTCAGTAACCAATTCACACTTGTAACTTGTCACAGTTTCCGAATCATGTTGTCTCTGTGTGCGAGGCGCAATTTTCGAGTCAGCCCTTTCCCCAGTTTCCGAATCATGTCTGTTCAGTTTCCGAATCCGCGCTGGCCCAGTTTCGGAATCATGTTGTCCCAGTTTCCGAATCACAGTTTCCGAATCCGTGCTCCCCCCAATTTCCGAATCACGTTTGTCCTCTAATTCGGAGCTGCAAATGGCGCAGCCGGCTCTATTTGGAGCTGCAGTAAAGCAGCCGGCTCTATAGGCAGCTGCAAATAGAAAAGCCGGCTCTATTTGCAGCAAATGGAGTCACCGGCTCCGTATCGAGCTGCAAATGGAGCGGCCAGCTCTAGCACCTGCCAACCCACGCACAAGCAAGAAAGAAGAATTTCAAGCAACAATAGATAAGGAGGTCCTGTGGCCTAATGGATAAGGCGTCGCGGTTCTAACTCCGCCAGATGGCAAGTCCGTGATCCTGCAGACGGTTCTATGCTGCAAATGGAGCAGCCGGCTATATCTGAAGCAAATGGAGCAGCCGGCTCTATTTGGAGCTGCAAATGGAGCAGCCGGCTCTATTTGGAGCTGCAAATGGAGCAGCCGGCTGAAAATCCAACTGCAAATTCAGCAGCCGGCTCTATTTGGAGATACACATGGAGCAGCCGGCTTTATTTGGAGCTACACATGGAGCAGCCGGCTTTATTTGGAGCTGCAAATGGAGCAGCCGGCTCTTTTTGGAGCTGCAAATCAGCGCAAAAGAAAGAAAAAAGAAAGAAGGCCCAAGCTGATATCTGTCCATCTATTTGCCTATCTATTTCTACGTCTGTATCGTGCCACATCTATCTAATTGCTTTTTCGTTGCTATGCATTTTCATATCTACCTATCTTGATTTGCGGCTTCTCCATGCAATCATCGTTTGCTTCCCTATCGAAGCTCACCCGCCTGTCGATAACAATCGGAAAGCTCAACATGTGGGGTTCTCTTGTCATTTACTTTTGTTGGGTGGGTAACTGCAGGTACAGGGAGCGCGTGGCGTGGCAATACCGCCACAACACCTTCAGGGACGATTGGCGATCTACAAGGGCAATCGCAATTTCAGTGAGGGAATGAGCGTTTTGGAGGGTGAACACAATCGTGGTCACCCATTGAACATTGGGCACATGGACGCAGAGAACAATGACGATGAGATGGAAGAGGATGCCACTGGACACAATTAGCTCCAGATCTTTGACGCGCACAATGTGACTGGAAAAACTTTGGACAATGATCCGATGGCAAGGCCCACCTTTCACAACGAGCCGACAATGAGAACTTGTCCAGATCGAATACCGATCACAACGCTGTACAGTTCGGACTCAAAAGTTGGACAATGAAACAGGACCACCTTTTGTACATGCCTTGGGCTCTGTATTACAATGTCCAACAGTATACAAAGTAATTGATATCTTTCCAGTTCAACAAGTACGTGAAACAATTACAGTTTTCTTTAACGTGTTTGATTGCAACGACAATAGAAGCAAGGGACGGTTGTAAGAACAATGTTTGTGTACCATATGCACATTGCGCATACAATAGTGTTCGTGCACAATGCCTGAGTCAAGGCCTTGAGCCCATAGAGAGAAAACAACACAGCGCGAGTGATCACACAATTGGGCAGTGACAATAGAGGACAAGAAATGCAATTGACAAGTGAACAGTGAAACTTTAGTTTGGAAATCAGGTTTTCCCGAAAAAAGGGGCAGGTAAATCAGTATTTACGTGGGGCGCCACGCATTTTGTTTATTTTACGCCGTTTCTAGTGGAGTCAAAAAGCGTTTTTCCTTGCGTCATTCTCCATGTGTGTACAGTACAGGTTCAATCTGGTTAAATCCCGCGCCCACAAAACTACAAAAGAACAAATAGGTTTTATTCATCCTTTGGAATGAGATGAATGGCCAATTTCTTCTGCGAAACATATTTCAAGTTGTCCATGGTAAATTAGGGGGGTTGTAGAAATCCCTCAGTTTCCCATTGCGATAAACACCAACTGCCCTGATGGAGCGCCAGGCCTTTTCGGTGACCCCGGTGACCCCCAAACCGCCAGGTCGCAACTCTTGCATCGAAGCAGAGCTATCTCTGTGACGTGATGCTGCTGCTGTCGGTCGTCCGGAACCGAGCCAAAGTCACCACAAAATCACGGGGGGTTCTTAAGTCACGGGGGATCCGTAATAGTTAGGATAACTATAGTAGTTAGAAGTAGTTAATAGTGATCAATAATTATTTTGATGGAAATCATCCCACCAATTCGTCTTGATTTTCTCACGTCAGGTGAATTACCCATAGTTTATCCAAATGACTGGGACCATAGAAACGGGATGTTTCATTGGCCCATCGGGGATGGGATTCCTGGTGGAAAATGACACCTCCAGGCCAGCTACAGGGGCCCCCCAACTTGTAGATTGTTTGGAAAGATCATATGGTTTTTGCATGTTTTTGCCCAATAACAATTTTGATTGTAGTAGTAGTTTGTTGGGAAACATCAACTTGTAGATTATATTATGAGGTGGTGGTCATCATTTTTACAATTGTGGTATTATTCCTAATGATCATTACATTTGCAATACGTTACTGATAATAGCCAGGGCCCTAGATTGACAACTCGGCAAGGGTTCTGGGATAAGGTGGTTTATCACCAGCCTAATTGTTGGATCCAGAGTGGATAGAGCGAACTAGTTAGATAGGGTTAACCAGTTTATGACTCTTTGCTTATGTCTCGTATTTGAGTAATTTCAGGATATTTGTTGATAATTTTTAGCAATTTCAAAGGACCAAAGCGTTTAATCAACGGTGCAATTTTCTATATGCAGAACTCACCCAATTGTGTTGTTGTCTTATGCAACAAGACCCTGGAGGTGGTCATGTTCTCTGGTAATCTCCCTTTTTGACCTCACTATGAATGATTGTTGTTTATTTTTTTGGGGGGTAAATCATCCCAAGAATTGCTACGTTTGAGGTTCGGAAATTGTTCGAAGTCAGCCAAATGATATGAAAAATTGAACTCATTTTCCCAAGTGGCCAATCGAAATTGAAAGTTAAGCGAAACCCAAGTGAAAAAGAAGACCTACAAAGAAAAAGACCTTGCCACCAAGAACATGGAAATTCCCTGCGTTTTTCTCCAATTCCAGCCCTTCGAGTTTCTGATGCTGATCCTGACCAGGTCCATCACATGGACAATGCGCGGGCCCCAGGGAGACGAGTTTCCGGAGATCCCGTCTGTTTTCTTCTAGTCTCAGGTTTGTTCAGCCTGGATTTTAAAATGCTGCAGCGTCTGACTAGCCCAAAATATCGTTTGATTGGTGCTCATTGCTGAAATGGTGTGAAATTCATATATGTTCCTGCTTCAAAATCCAGAAATCACAGTGTTCATTGATGAATTCCATCTAAGTCACAACTTACATTGGAAAAATCCCCCATCAATAACCATAAACTTAGCGTGTTCATGGGTCAAATCCTCCAAAAACCCACCAGAAGTCCATCGTCGTTTCGAGGTGTCCTTCCAACAGTACAGCGCCAAGGGGTTGACAAGGGTCGAGGCGATCATCCCGAGATATCCGTGACATTCCTTGACGTTTCTGATCCCTTCCCCCTAATATAAACACCACTAAACACCCAGTAAGAAACCATGGTTTAATGGTTCAGTAGGAAATTTACACTTATTTGGGACCATTTAAAGGAGGTGTTAAACATGAAGGAGATGGGATTAGATGGTTTATTCTTGAGTTCACCAATGGTCAACGGATAGCTTTTGGATAGTTCATGGACTATTAGTGGATGATAAATGGATATCTAGAAACATTGAGGGATACAATAGTATAGATATATAACAATAGTATAACAATGGTACAACATGGTACAACAGTACTTTATATAATGTACAACCCACAGGGATAGTGTATATCATCATGTATATGTATTGAAATCTTGAAAGAAACACTCACTAAAAAATAGGAATATGTTAGAAAAATCCTACACCCTACCATCAAGGACTTATTTCAATATTTACAAGATATTGTCATTAGTAGATAACCTTCAGGAAAACTGAGAATAACTATATTGAATATTGGGTACTATAGTATTTGGATAACTATATTCAACAGGACAACTATGAGGATATCTATGAGCATATTTGCATGACAATGTATTGGATGGAAAGATATCTATAAATCTTTCTGGTTTAGGCAATCATGATGGCATATATATATATTATACATACATATACATGGTTAGTGGTACCCTGAACGAACGAGTTGAAACAGATCACGCCACCTGGCTTGAGATGGACTGGAGGGATTTTGTGAACTCATGTGCCATGATTTTTGGTCATAGTGATATCTACTAGCTAAAGGGAAAAATCTGCATGGAATCCAAGATTGGCCTTTTTCCTGCTGAAAAAAACGGTGGTTTCCTGTGTTTTTTTTCCCTGTAGACCCTGATGAACTCCTGATTTGACGCTCTTTTGGGCTCAAGGGACGACGTCACAACGTCCCATAACGTTTCGCATGGCCCTGCTCACATGGTTGTTGCGTCATATCTACATAGATATACACATACACATAAATGTATACACATGTATATGTATATATATATATATACATACATACATACATACATACCTACGTAGGTGTGTGTATATATCTATATATTTATAGATTCCCCTGTGCTCTGGGCGGTTCAATCCACCACCCAGTCGACTTAGCCTCTGAACTCTTGGGCCCGCAAGCGGTGGGAAGTCTCAGCTGGGGTGTTTCGAGGTCCTTGAAACTATGGAAGTTCGACCTACAAAAAAACGGGAAACTTAGCAACTAAGATGTGAAAATATCCAGAAATATCACGGAATTGATTAGTGACATTGGAAATGTTGGTGAATGTAAGGGGCAGGTTGAAGAACTATTGATACTTTAGCAAAGAAACGTTGAGAAATAACTAGAAATTGATGGAAACCGACTGGCAATGGGTTCTCAAAACGGAGGTTTGCCCACGCGGAATAGAAGTTTAATGCAGGAATTGTGGAGGGTCAATGGTTATGTACCACAAATCAGTGGGAAAATCTTGAATGCGTAGTTCAATACTCTAATATGTTGCAATTTTGATGGGAACAACATCTACTAACCAGCTAGGAAAAAATGCTAGGCATCTACGATTCTCCTTGATAAAATGTGGACTTATCAAAGAGAAACGACACAACCGGGAATACTAAATCACCAACAACTACTGGACTACTGGCTATCGAAACCAAGAACCAAAAGCCTGGTGAAACATGTTTGAGGTCTCAATGAAGGGCCTCGCTTCAGGGTTGCTCCAACCGGTGAATCGCAGGAGAAATCGTCCGGTGAAATCGGTGGATTTTAATGGATCAGAAAAAGATGGAACCACCAAGTGGTCCATACTGAGTCGAATCCAATATGGCAAATGGGGATTCAGCAAGTGAAAGACTTTACCTAAACCTTACCATGTGAAACTCACCCCCCCAAAAACGAAGCACTTACGTTGCGCTGATCCCGTCCAGTTCGTTACGCTCAAGCCGCCTGGGACGCGATTGACCAACTGAGCCGTTGATTTGTTGTTCCTTGGAGTCAGTTGGGATGGTGGGAAGATAAACGAACTATCAGCTATTCTGAATCAAACATCAAACTGCAATTTATTATTGTTGGATAGTGTTATTGTTACTATATCATTATCTACCGTTACATTACTGAAATGGGTTATGTATCATTGTTACTATTTGACCTGATGGAATGACCCGAGCTGTGCAATTTTTACTTGGCAACACGATGGACCATGCCCAGCAAACAATGGGCAAGCGAGTGACAACTGAGCAGTGACCAGTTGACCCTTGTTGATTGTGTATTCCAGGGGTGTCACTACCCTACGGCAATCAAATGTGGCTAGCTGGGAATCCCCTATAAATGGAGGTTTGCTCATGGGAAACCCATCCACAAATGATGGATTTTCCAGCTGGCCTATTGATTACCGGAGGGTAACCGACCCATAATTGGGCACACTGTCCTAAACCACCCAGTATACAGGGATGACAGAGGGTTTCGATCACTGCGCAACTGAACGCAGCTAAGCACATGTTGTCTACAAACAACAAGAACCACATGACATGCAACAACCCCTGCGGTCTCAAACAAATGTCAGCGGGAAACTGCTTTGGCAATTTGGAACCTGCAACTTCTGGGGTGGAGAAGATTTCTGGCCCCTGAACGATGGATCAAAACCCTATAACCCTGGTTTCAGAGCCGGTATTGCTGGATGTGCATCGCCGCAAGAATAAAGTTTATCATAGTAAGGTTCAATACACCCCGATCTCAGAGAACCTATCGTTAGCCAGAGGTTATCAAGATAATAAAGATTTTAAAAAAAGGATATGATATAATTTTATGACAATTGTTTGCAACACTACCAAATAATCAACATATATCATAAATCATAGCTGTATATGTTGGTTTATTTATTATGTTTCACCTCTTTACCATCCAGAAAGTTCATACCTAAGACCAATTGTTATTTCAGCCATTCGCGGGTTCCTCGTAAGGTTGACGTCATGGCTCAAGTGCAGCAAGCAAAGGACCTGCAGCAGCAGACGGAGACGTTGAGGCGAGAGCCAACGGGTAATGACTGGCCCCAGTGATACCAGTTATATATTTGACACGGTATGTATGATGTAGATACATAATGATACATGTGAATATGTATATTCACACGCATATTCATACATAAGCTTATAGTTGTATATATTTATATATACACATGTATTTACATAGATAAACATATATGTATTTTTCAGATTGATATGCATATATATACGTATATGTATATACGCACATATGATATCGGGATATAAATTCATGGGCATAACCCAATGTAGCTGGGGTACTGATACGATTGATTGGAGGATTGAGATATAAATGGATCGATATACACATCTGCCAATGCACAGTTTGGGAATTATGGTGTTTCGGTCAGGTATTGTTTGGTTATTGGAGGTTCTGATGAGAATCAGCGAAGGAAGTAAAGCAAGTGGTAAATTGCTGTTTCATATCAACCAGTACATTGGCGTCATTGGTTTGCGTCGGCCAAAATATTTTATCGAATCAGATTTTAACTAATGAAAGGTGGGTATATATGGGGATATAAGTTATAAGCCCTAACACAACATGGTAACTCGTTAGTAGCCATAGTTGGCTTGCCCATTTACATATGGCATGACGGAACAAATGGGCAACCTACTAACCTGGGTCATTGACCAGTGACTAACTGGGATGATCCTCCAAGCGGATACGTGATGAGGGAAAAACATGATTAAGAAACGACTACAATACAAATACAACCTGGAAATCATGAGCAAAATGGGTAGAACGCAAGCTGGATGGGAACGTGAAAAATAATGGAAGAATTGAGATTTTCTTGGATCATCCGGTTATTGTATGGACATAGTGATATTTACGAATACATTTAGATGTTGCGGTGTGGTTTTGTTCATCTTGGTGTGTCTGAAACTGTTGATGAACCAGCAAGTTTTGGGAGGGTCTCGATTTCAGACAAACCCACAGGGGTATGGATCAAATTTAGGTATGCCTAAAAGCTGGATAGACCAAGAATAACCAGCCAATTTGCAGTTTGAGAGGTAGTTCTGTCAGTGATACTTCCCTTCATACGAGACAGGTTTCACAACTCCAAAAACGTTGAGATGGTTTTGGTCATTATTGGTAATACCCTGTGGTCATTTAACATAGCCATGGAAAATGGCGATGATTTATGGTGATTTACCTATTAAAGATGGTGGTTTCCATGGCTATGTTAGACAACCAGAAGGTGATTGTCCTTGATAACTGGAGAAAGCTTGGATTGTGCAGTACTTTACTTTGTTTGCTACGGAGACGTATCCTGACCAGTTGAAATTTCTTGTCTAATATCGGCCATGAATAGGTCCATAGCAATCCATGAAGCCACGTAGAAGCCTACATAGTCAATATCTTTGGTTCACATCCCCAGTTGTTCAATCCTTAAACTACCAGATTGCTGACAGCATTTCACCATATAAAACTTCACAAGCAAAGTACAATTAAAGTTTCAACCAGTCCCATTCCACCATCAATTCCCACAGACTTTGCTTCACCAGACTTCGCACAGCTCTGCTCAGGTTCACACGCATGTGCAAGTACTGGAACAACAACCGCTGCAACATGGGTCGCTGGGCAGGTGTAGATGGATTTCGCGGTAAACCTCCTTAACAATTAGTTAGTAACTGGGGTTATAAGCCATTTATAAATGGGAAAACCCACTTAGGGGACTTATGAACCAGGGTTTTTGAACCACTTCCTAAGTGGGATGATCCTCCCAGTAGGATATACTGAGATCCTCTTTTCGCAAACAACGACTCCTGGAGGATACTGAAACCGCAGGATGATCTCCCCAGCAGGTTCATTGGAGGGGGAAACCCGAAGAATTTCTCTCTGTGTTTGTTCCAATACCCTCTGGCAAACTAACAGTTTGCTACAGAAAAAACAACATTTTTAATGGGAAAATCAACTATTTCTATGGCCATTTTCAATAGCTATATTAGTTTACCATAGGGTAAATCTTTGCTTTTGCAATAAATGTTCTGTTCGGTTGTGGGATCAAATTTGTTTCCCCAAGATGAACCTTTGGATTTTGTAGGATGTTCCTATAACAATGCCATTTCCAGCAACTGTTCATCCAAAAATTGTTCGGAGAATCCCACAAAAATCTTCGGCTGCGACAATTTCGCCACCGACAGCGAGGTGCCAATTGCAACTTCGCCCACGACACTCGCAACTCAGCAGCCACAATTGCATCGCCGGGGGTTCCTAAGTCATGACTTGGATGATAACTGGGGTACCCCCATGGATTGGAAACCTCCATTTTAAAGAGGTTAAGCAACAAAATGTTGGAGATTTGAAGCAACAAGGGGTGTTTGGCTGGGAGTTTCAGCACCCAAACGGAGGCCAATAAAAGGGGCCCGGGAGATCTATATGTCCGTCACCTCATAGATGATAGACCCACTTTCCAACTGGCAGCAGTTGCAAGGGAGGGGGAATGACACTTCTCATTTTTGTGCTTCGGATAGTAAGCCATTGACAATGGCATTTTTTCGTGTCTGGGCCATCTGGGCATCACGCCCAAAGGCTCCTTAGGGAGAAAGCCGAACGTGACATGGGAAATGGTACCTTGTGACCATCATTGCCCCCTGCGAGAGTCCGCGAAGACTTTGCAAACGCCGCAGTAAACCACGTATCACTGGGGTATATCCCATCGATAACTGGGTTTGAAATTCGCTAAATGTACTGCTCGGACATCACCTGCTCGCGCTGAACATATGGGAATCCTGTGGCAGACACGATGGCAGCAGGCTCAATCATGCTCAATCTAGTCGTTGAGTGATGGGCCCTCAACTACCCTTATCTAGCACTTAAAAGGCGACAAATGCGGTTCCAAAATGTCGTTTCAAATCCAATGTTTGATGAACTTCTGACAAATCCAGTGATCTTTTTGTCAGTTTACATCCCAACTGAAACCTGCTGGTTTCCAAGTCTGTTTCAACCGATTTCAACCATATTTTGGAGATGTCAACCATCCAAAAACCATATTTTTGTTGGGTTTTCACCCCGTTTTTACCCGTCCCATTTTGATAAAGACATCAACCCCCAGGTGAGCTGCGTGCGCAACCGGACCTGATGGCCACACGCCTCTGCTTCCAATTCTCCCGCAAGGTGCTTCCCAATATGACTGGGGCAAGAACCATCCAGCTACACCAACTCTTTTAGGGTTCTGGGTGGGGTTTTGACTTATAGCCAAAAGATCCAATGGGAAAGAAGGGATGGAAGGAGTTGGGAAAATAACGGATTTAGATGGTTTAGACCATCAAATGATGGTGATGGTGATGGTGATGGAACAATTTCAACAATGGAGAGGTTGGGAAAAAAACCCAAGGAACATGTGATGGAAGCTTGTTGGTGAATGGTAAGTTGTTCTAGCTGATGTTTTTGTTGCCGATCAATGGGAAAATAGATGAAAATAGTAACCCAAGCAGCTAGAAAACAAGTGGTTTTTGCCAGGGGTATCTAAGGTTTCCTCATGCGTTACCCAGCGTCATGTCTGAATGGGTTGAAACCAGCCACAGGCTAAGGTCTATTTTTAGGCCAAAAAAGTTGTGCCTCCTCATGCTGTAGCCATGATGTGTCCTGCAGGGCATGTGCAAGAATGGCGATGACTGCAAGTACGCGCATGGAGACTTGGATGTGTTCATCTACCAAGGATCAATACTGTGTTCAATGGGGTTATCCATTGGGTTAAGGATTGTTTATAAATTCTTTGACCAGTTCACATTTCTATTCTGCACGAGCACCAGCAACTTTGGCGTAAACCAATATTGTGTGGCCATCCCCCATTTTAAGACAATCCCGAGTATCCTCACATATCTTTTCTTAGGTCCATACATATATACATATACATACATCTCAACAAACACACGCATAGATATACCCAGTATCTACCATATAAACCCATTATATCTACAATTCAATAATAATTCCATATGGAATATCTTGGATCCCTATGGAATGGTATACCCATTATTATGGTTTGATTATACGCTTGATCATCATTGAATGAGACTGGAATCCGGGCGAAACGGGCGAAGCCTTAAGCCGAGGGGATCCTGTTGAGAAAACTCCTGGAATCGGATACCTGGTTAAAAAGCAAAAGATACCATATAGATATGTGATGATATGTGTATATATGTGTATATATGTGTATATATGTGTATATATAGATTTTCAGGATAGATAGATAGAGATAGAGATAGAGAGATAGATTGAGATTGAGATAGGGATACGGATAGGGATAGGGAGAGAGAGGGAGAGAGGAAGAGATAGAGATAGAGAGATATAGATGGATGGATGGATGGATGGATGGATGGATGGATGGATGGATGGATCGATATACCATGATATACCATGATATACCAATATCTACATAGTCCATGATTTTGAACTAAGTGTCTATGATGATATATAGAAGTACCACATATTCAATTTCTCGGGTATCCCACGGATCCTAAATGGGATGATGATCTGGTTCAGCGGATGAAGAAAGCCTCTTTGGGCTGTTGGGAACTTCATAATCCCCATTGTTGGCACTGCAAATCCTCCTTACAACATCCATTTGTGTTGATTAAATCCTCCATCAAAACTCATGTTTGTCAAAAAAGCCTTCTGCAAATCTCGACGCAAGTGTTGGTTGCCACTTGCCCCACACATCAGCAGTAGTGCATTAAACCCACTGGCAAACCACCGGCCCATTTTTTTTTGGAAAAGAATGCACCGAAACCCATGATGACCTGTCAGAAACTGAGGAAAGTCAGAGTTGAGACGCATGCCGGCAGACAAGAAGCCAACGCTTCCCCAGGATTTGCTCGTGGGTATCCCGGATCCCATGACCATCCGATGTCGGGATCACCATGACCTTCTGGCAATCCACCCATGACCATAGAAAATATGAAAATATCGTATTGCTTGGATGTTCCTTTTTTCCCCATCAAAAATGATGTTCAGATCATCCTTTCCCAGAGCATTACACCACTTGTTCGATGATCCCAGTCAGAAGTCGGTCAAAAAATATGCTTACTAAGTCCCCATTTTCTGGCTTACCCCATGGCTTTCTCTAACGCAGGAGTTGGAGACGCGCAAAGCTCCAGTACTTCCACAGCTTTCCCAACTTCCAGTGCCACCGGTGCTTCCGCAGGCCCCCACGGGGCTGAAAATGTCTTGAAGATCCTCCAAAAATTGGTGAAAAAATGATGACAGCAACCAACAAAAAAAAATATCAAATGTTGGAAAACTCCGCTCCTAAAATCGTGGTTTTACCATTTGCTTTATGGACTTTTCGATCTTTTTGGGTGGTTTTCTTTGTGCTGTGGTCAAAAGTTGAAGAATATAGGCCCTTTTCTTGGGGAAATTCCGAGCCATTATGCAGGTCTGCAGAATCTACCCATTGACTTGGGGACAATCATGTGGCAAACCCCCAAAAAAAGATGGAAAACGCAAATTCCCGCTAAAATACGGAGCAAAATTGAAACGTGTCGGATTTTGTTTGAGGAGGTGCTATAAGTTTATGAAAAGTGAGGCCCCTAAGATTCAGATGTCTAAAGTAAGTTTTCTGAAGGCCAACAGATGCGTTTATAGCAGATATATTTATGGTTGGATGTTATTCAAACCAATTTAGAGCCGGATGCCAGCTCGAACATGGAACCTACGAATGCCATTGTCAGTGGGAGATGTGGATTTCTCCAAAAATTGGGCTCCAGGATTTTCCATATCTGCAAACTGAATTCTTGCCTTGCTTGGGTTGGTATATCCATTTAAACTTAGATATGGTATATCATTAGTCAAGATGATCCGTTGCTTAAGAGTGTATACAGATTAAGAAGCAGTATTGAAAGTATTGACCATCTATTAACCATTTATGATTGTTGGCACCCCATAAACGGTCCCAAATTATGTGTAATCCTCTACTCAACCATGATTTCTCGTGAAAGTTGGAGGATCATCCAACTTAGTAGCTGAACCCTGGTAAGGCTCCCTGGTTATCCCGTTTCTTAGTGGGTGAACCTAACCCACAAACACTCACCAGTTTTGTTTCGTGGCATGATCCTGCAAGTATAATGTTGGTAAAACAATAATAAACCATCCCCAATTTCACCATAAATAGGTGGTGTAAACCCTTCCCAAATTGGTGGTTTATTATTGTTTTACCAACATTATTCCCATCACTTTTTTTTCTTGACATGTACATAGTTAGCAATATTCCCATGGCGTTCTCATTACATATGTAGTTAATCGCATTATCTGATATATCATTATATAGGTATATCATCCCTGGATGTCAATCCCCTAAAACATCATAGTCAGTCCCAATGATATTCCCATTACATGGTTAATCCCAACAATGTCATTGGAATAATTCGGAATAATTATATAATTATATATATATATATATACATATACAGACAGACACAGTTATTCCCAGTAACTATAGCTTATCCCAGTAACTATAGATATATCCCATTTCTATAGTGAATCCCATTCAATAGCTGCCACCAACAGGTGGACTTATTGAGGTTTCAGCCTGCAGCAACTGGGACGACTGGAAAGACGACAATTGCGATTTCTTTTTTCTGGGATTGTTAGTGGGAGTTTTAGGGATTTGAAGCTCTTGAACTGGTGCTTAAAATGGATTTGATGGCGATTTAGCTGCATTTCATGTTGATCCAGTGTTTTCGGGATTCAATCTGCCTATACCCCTAAAAAGAATAGTAAGGATTGAACCCATCATTTTTATTGTAGGATTTGAACCACTTATTCTTTCCAGACATGTTTTCATGGTGTAAACACCTTGAACCAACTATACCATTGGAGGTTTTGGGGATTTAACTAGGTGTTGGAGTTTTGATTCAAAAAAATGTTTGGTTTTAAACGCATTCAAACATAGTTATGACTTTCCATTGTTGGAACTGGTAACTCCAACCCCTTTCCTGTTAATGATAATCTTGAACCCGCATGACAACCACGAAAGCCTTGTGCATTCCATCTCTCAACTTATAGATGTTGCTTTCAACATCAGAAACTCTAGAGATGCAGAGATTTGTGTCAAAAAAGGGTCTGTGTGGGCACCTCATTCAACCGGATAATCATGACTTTCCCCAACATTAAAATGGCAATTTTTTGTGGGGGGTCTATCTCCCATTTTCAGACACATATGATAACATATGTCCCACCTTTCACACCAGTGTATCGTAGAAACATGTTCCATTTACCCTCATATACTCCAATCCTTTCTTAAATGCCATAAATGACTTTACCATTAACAATTCTGACTTACAGAATATGTTGCCATCAAGAAACTGCATCAACGGATGATTTCATGTATTTGATTATCCTACTATGGAGGTTTTCTTTCGAACCAAAATCCAAGTATCAGATGATTTTCCCACTGTCCCATATTCTTCCATACATTTCCTTCATTTTGGCAGATTCTCCCATTCAAAAACCGTAGCTCCACCACACCGGAGCCGGTCCAAACGTGGGTCCAAACGTCAAGGCCTTGGCGCCTCCGCCCGGGCTGGAGTTTGGGATTCCACCAGGGCTGTTTGAGGAGGACCCGCCACTTGGACAGCGAGGTCTCATGGGATTCTCAGGGGATGGTTTATTAGTGGAAATATGAATGGATCATGGGATATGAATGGGATATAAATCATATATCCAAAATGGAGGGTTTCTTACTGGGATATCTCTATAGTGGATGGGATATGAATGGGATATAAATCATATATCCAAAATGGAGGGTTTCTTACTGGGATATCTCTATAGTGAATGGGATATGAATGGGATATAAATCATATATCCTAAATGGAGGGTTTCTTACTGGGATATCTCTATAGTGGATGGGATATGAANGATATCTCTATAGTGAATGGGATATGAATGGGATATAAATCATATATCCTAAATGGAGGGTTTCTTACTGGGATATCTCTATAGTGGATGGGATATGAAGGGGATATAAATCATATATCCAAAATGGAGGGTTTCTTACTGGGATATCGCTATAGTGGATGGGATATGAATGGGATATAAATTGATATAAATCATATATCCAAAATGGAGGGTTTCTTACTGGGATGTCTCTATAGTGGATGGGATATGAATGGGATATAAATCATATATCCAAAATGGAGAGTTTCTTACTGGGATATCTCTATAGTGGATGGGATATGAATGGGATATAAATCATATATCCAAAATGGAGGGTTTCTTACTGGGATATCTCTATAGTGGNATGGGATATGAATGGGATATAAATCATATATCCAAAATGGAGGGTTTCTTACTGGGATATCTCTATAGTGGATGGGATATGAATGGGATATAAATCATATATCCAAAATGGAGGGTTTCTTACTGGGATATCTCTATAGTGGATGGGATATGAATGGGATATAAATCATATATCCAAAATGGAGGGTTTCTTACTGGGATATCTCTATAGTGGATGGGATATGAATGGGATATAAATCATATATCCAAAATGGAGGGTTTCTTACTGGGATATCTCTATAGTGGATGGGATATGAATGGGATATAAAACATATATCCTAAATGGAGGGTTTCTTACTGGGATATCTCTATAGTGAATGGGATATGAATGGGATATAAATCATATATCCAAAATGGAGGGTTTCTTACCGGGATATCTCTATAGTGAATGGGATATGAATGGGATATAAATTTATATAAATCATATATCCAAACTGGAGGGTTTATTACTGGGATATCTCTATAGTGAATGGGATATGAATGGGATACAAATCATATATCCTAACAGGAGGGTTTACTACTGGGATATCTCTATAGTGAATGGGATATGAATGGGATATAAATCATATATCCAAAATGGAGGGTTTCTTACTGGGACATCTCTATAGTGAATGGGATATGAATGGGGTATAAATCATATATCCAAAATGGAGGGTTTCTTACTGGGATATCTCTATAGTGAATGGGATATGAATGGGATATAAATCATATATCCAAAATGGAGGGTTTCTTACTGGGATATCTCTATAGTGAATGGGATATGAATGGGATATAAATCATATATCCAAAATGGAGGGTTTCTTACTGGGATATCTCTATAGTGAATGGGATATGAA
>BGPT01000471.1:788-23090 GCA_003297045.1 Symbiodinium sp. clade C Y103 | reverse complement strand
GAATGGGATATGAATGGGATATAAATCATATATCCAAAATGGAGGGTTTCTTACTGGGATATCTCTATAGTGAATGGGATATGAATGGGATATAAATTGATATAAATCATATATCCAAAATGGAGGGTTTCTTACTGGGATATCTCTATAGTGAATGGGATATGAATGGGATATATATTGATATAAATCATATATCCAAAATGGAGGGTTTCTTTCTGGGATATCTCATTGGATATGAACGGGATATGAATGGGATATAAATCATATATCCAAAATGGAGGGTTTCTTACTGGGATATCTCTATAGTGAATGGGNCTGGGATATCTCATTGGATATGAACGGGATATGAATGGGATATAAATCATATATCCAAAATGGAGGGTTTCTTACTGGGATATCTCTATAGTGAATGGGATATGAATGGGATACAAATCATATATCCAAAATGGAGGGTTTCTTACTGGGATATCTCTATAGTGAATGGGATATGAATGGGATATAGATCATATATCCAAAATGGAGGGTTTCTTACTGGGATATCTCTATAGTGAATGGGATATGAATGGGGTATAAATCATATATCCAAAATGGAGGGTTTCTTACTGGGATATCTCTATAGTGAATGGGATATGACTAGGATATAAATCATATATCCTAAATGGAGGATTTCTTACTGGGATATCTCTATAGTGAATGGGATACGAATGGGATATAAATCATATATCCAAAATGGAGGGTTTCTTACNCATATATCCTAAATGGAGGATTTCTTACTGGGATATCTCTATAGTGAATGGGATACGAATGGGATATAAATCATATATCCAAAATGGAGGGTTTCTTACTGGGATTAGAGATATCACTTACCCTATACTTACCCTATATTTAGTATATAGGTAAATGGAGGGTTTCTTACTGGGATATCTCTATAGTGAATGGGATATGAACGGGATATGAATGGGATATAAATCATATATCCAAAATGGAGGGTTTCTTACTGGGATATCTCTATAGTGAATGGGATATGAATGGGATATATCATTGGAAGATACAAAAGTGGGACTAGCTTTTTTGAATGGGAAATGTCGACAGATGGGGCTTTTCATAGTCATGGGGCTACCCCAAAAGCTGGAGGGTTTATTTGCCGGAAGATCCGAAAATAAGATGGATGATTTGGGAAACCCCCATAAATAATATATATATGTACATATCGAGGGGATATCTATGGTTAATGGGATGATATATCATATAATCATATACCTATGTAATGATATATCATATTATGGGATTAACTATATATATATATATACATATAGGAATGGATACATCATCATATACCAGTAGTACCGCACAAGCCGGTGGCGGAAGTTTCAAAAATAACACCTATAGGAGAGGTGCGTTGTTGTGAAGGATGAATAGCGGAGCGAACCCACTGTTGGATCGACAAGTGGTTGGAGGCAGCGCAGTGTAGTTGTAATGTAGTGTAATTGTGGTTGTAGCTTTAGATGTAGTTGTGGTTGTAGTTGTAGTTGTAATGTAGTTGTAGTTGTAGCTGTTGTAGTTGTAGTTGTAGTGTGCAGTGCAATGTTGTTGTAGTGGTTATCGTGGTTGTAGTTGTAGCTGTTGTAGCTGTAGTTGTCATGGTCGTACTTGTAGTCGTAGTTGTAGTTGTAGTTGTACTGCAGTGCAGTTTAGTGTAGTGTAGTTGTAGTCGTAGTGGTTGTTGTGGCTGTAGTTGTAGTAGTTGTAGCTGTAGTTGTTGTAGTTGTAGCTGTAGTTGTTGTAGGTGTTGTAGTTGTAGGTGTAGTTGTCATGTAGTTGAGGTTGTAGCTGTTGTTGTTGTAGTTGTTGTAGTGGTTGTTGTGGTTGTAGTTGTAGTCGTAGTGGTAGTTGTAGTTGTAGCTGTAATACAGTGCAGTGTAGTGTAGTTGTAGTGGTTATTGTGGTTGTAGCTGTTGTAGTTGTAGCTGTAGTTGTTGTAGGTGTTGTAGTTGTAGGTGTAGCTGTCATGTAGTTGAAGTTGTAGTTGTACTTGTTGTAGCTGTAGTTGTAGTTGTAGTTGTCGTTGTAGTTGTCGTTGTAGTTGTCGTTGTAGTTGTCGTTGTAGTTGTAGTTGTAGTAGTAGTAGTTGTTGTTGTTGTTGTTGTTGTTGTTGCTGTTGTAGTTGTAGTTGTAGTTGTAGTGGTTTCTGTGGTTGTAGCTGTAGTTGTAGTCGTAGTTGTAGTCGTAGTGGTAGTGGTAGTGGTAATGTACTTGTAGTTGTGGTTGTGGTTGTAATTGTACTTGCGCTTGTACTTGTAGTTGTGGTGTAGTCACATCCAAACTTCAAAAATCGACCCGAAACCTTCAGTTTTTATTTAACACTTTGGACTTGGAAATGTGCTTCGCGCCACAACGGCGTGCACTTTTTCGACATCGAATCATCATCGAATCGCCAAAAAGTGGTCCGAACATGTGGTGTTTTTAACATTTTGACTTCCAAAAGTGCTTCGCGCCACAGCGCCGTGCACTTCTTCAACATCTCAACTTCCAAAAGTGCTCCGAACCCGTCAGTTTTTGACACTTTTTACTGCCAAATGTGCTTCGCGCCACAACGCAGTGCACTTTTTCCACATCNACATCTCAACTTCCAAAAGTGCTCCGAACCCGTCAGTTTTTGACACTTTTTACTGCCAAATGTGCTTCGCGCCACAACGCAGTGCACTTTTTCCACATCTCAACTTCCAAAAGTGCTCCGAGACCGCCAGTTTTTAACACTTTTTACTTCCGAATGTGCTTCGCGCCACAACGCAGTGCACTTTTTCCACATCTCAACTTCCAAAAGTGCTCCGAGACCGCCATTTTTTAACACTTTTTACTTCCGAATGTGCTTCGCGCCACAACGCCATGCACTTTTTCGACATCTCAACTTCCAAAAGTGCTCCGAACCCGTCAGTTTTTGACACTTTAATGACGGTTTACACGAAGCGCGGTGTTGCGTCACGTGAAAATCCACATCTCAACTTCCAAAAGTGCTCCGAGACCGCCAGTTTTTGACACTTTTTACTGCCAAATGTGCTTCGCGCCACAACGGCGTGCAATTTTTCATTTCTCATCTGCCCAGATGTCTCCGCACCCGCCGCTTTAGCGAGCCTAGTTTTCGACCCTCCGGAGCCAGAAAGCATTGGAAAAACATAGTATTTCGCGACATTCCTACCTTTTCGCGCATCTGCATCTTCTCTCTTCTGACTTTCTCCATCTTCTGACTTTCTCCATCTTCTGACTGTCTCCATCTTCTGACTTGCTTCATGGCTGTGCGTTTTCCATCTGTCAATATTGGAGGTTTAGCTTCTAAACTTCCTTCGATGAAGGGATATGCATGGGATTTGAATGGGGTATGTGATATGTGTATAGTTGTAATGGGCATATACTGGGAAAACCCTGTATACATATATAATACATATATTCTATTATATTCCAATGTTATCATTATGCCAAAAATATTTTTGGGATCACCATGAAATGGTAATATCATCAGAATATCATCGGAATATAGACAACGCATACATCTCAAGTATAAACTGGAATATGAGGTTGGAATATAGATCGGGTATAAATGTGGCTTTGTTCATGGGAGATTTGTTCATGGGGACGTGGAGCCATTAAAACTACCCCTGGTTAAATATAGGCTTTTACATGTTTTTCTGGGGCTGAAATCCATGCTAGTTGATGGTTCCACCATGGATGATTCAACAATGGTGTTATAGCCATAGTTAATGGTGATATAACAACCAAGATTGGGATTTGAGCATGACATTATGGAATAATATATATAATTCATATCTCATAGGAACTCTTTAGGAACATCACTGGAACATGCATTCCTCACAGCAGAGCCACCTTTGATGATCCGATGCTTTCCTTTGATCACCCTGCCGTTTCCCTTGAACACCTTTGGTTTTCTCATGTGTTCTTTTGTTTTCTTTTGTTTTCTTTTTCCCCTATAGATGTTCAAAGTGGGGTCTGGGGTGTGCCTCTGGATGTTCCTGGCTCCTTGGGGCGGGTACCCTCTTCTAGCTGGTCTGTCTGTGGGGCAGCTCCTTTTTGAGCACTCATTCTAATGCACAAGTTTTTTTTTGGCAATCCAGACAAAGATCTTTGTTCAATATTTTGGGACATTGAAATAGTTTGAGCTTCATGTGATGTTGCAAGATGTTTGGATCCAGCTGCTCCAAACCTGTTATAAATGTGATTTTTTGAGATGGTTTATTGTGGCTTTAGTGCCTCGGATTTGATGTGATCAAGAAAGGTGTTGGTGACAAGTACTATGTGGCCCTGTTCCGTGGTCCTTTGTCCCTCAACTCAACTTATCAAATCAAAAAGATTGGAGTAGAATGTCAAGAACGCTGAGAAGCAGGGTGAGACGGAAGATGTTGAGATGGCTCAAAAGCACACGGAGACGATGCAAGGATGGGGCGATCTTTGCGTTTACCAGGGCTGCGTGGATACGGTGACGAAGTTTTTGGGCACGGAAGTTTCCGCCGACCGGAAGCGTGCCAAAGTGGTGAAGGACCTCAAATATTTGGCCGTGTGAGGTCTTGACTTTTCCTTGCCAATTGATGCATAAGAAATGCGTCCGAGACTGGCTGATGCAACATCAGCAATAGCAACAATTAGATAGATCGGCCAACAAGGCCAAAAAGGTGACGTGACAGCTAAGGCCTCAATGGCTTGGTGAAGGCAGGCCTGAGTGCTTTGGATAGTTGATGTTTACCTAAGTCACTAATAAAACCGTTTAGTGATGACTACTGATACCTAAGTCACAAGTTGCTGCCACTCCTAAGCCCAAAGCACCGGAGGCAAAGCCCACATGTGGCGCCATTGGGTTGGAACAAGTGGGAAAAAATTTGCAGTGTGTCTTCATACGTCTGAATCATTTTCAAAGATCAAGATTTCGCATCAGACATCTTTCAAACACTGCTGATTTCCGATTGGGCACGGCCCAGGTCAAGATGCGCAAGACCCTGGCAAACGCCAACCATGCAGCTATAGCTTTCCCAGCAAAAAGGTTGCAGCTTGCAGCTTCCATCTCCAGGGTTCTTAACTTTTGGGGGGTATCCATGTTGGACTTAATTGTAGAGGGTCACTGCCCCAACTCAGGGGGCATTCCCAGCAGCACGCTTTCCTGTTGAGTTCGAACGTCTATATTTTTTCCCCTATCAAGGTGTTGGTGAGATACTCCGCATTTCCACCAAGGTATCGGCCACAAGCTAGCAGTGTCAACCTTTCCAATGCATGGGTTGCACCAAAATATGACTTTTAATTGTGGGCGGAAACCAAAAGAAACAACAAGAAACGCAAAGGAACCAGCTAAAATAAGTTGATCTTAGATTCTCCTTGATTTCCCTTGATTTCCTTTGATTTCCTTTGGCTTCCTTTGGTTTCCTTTGATTTCCTTTGGCTTCCTTTGGTTTCCTTTGTTTTCCTTTGGTTTCCCTTGAACCCAAGGTGGAAAATAAGGGAAAAAATCCAAGGAAAAGACAAACCAAAGAAAGAAAATCCCAGGAGGCTATAAGCCCAAAGAATGCATCAATCATGCCTGTCGCTAAAAGGTTTGCAAGAATATCGTGAGAGATTGATATACATATATATATATATATCATTCGTACGTATGTATATATATATATATGGGGACACCTTCAAATCCCACATAAGACCTATGTTGTTCTTTAAGATGTTTAAACCCACGCAGTCTTCCGATCTGCGACCGCATATCGTCTTGTCAGCCCAAGCTAAAGAAATCTGAGACCAACAGGCGATCATTTTCTGTAGATACATTTACTCATATACCACACGATTGTCTGATTTAATTCTATTTGCATATGCTATCATATACTCTATATGTGTTTGTTGAATCTGTTGGCCTATTGTTTGAAGATTGTTTGTTCTAAGATTGTACTTATAGTCAGATTCATGCGCAAGGTCACTTAGATCACACCAGCGTTGGTTTTTATCCATGCCAATCCACCGAAAAGGCGACAAGGGCCTTGCGGTGCAGCCATGGCATCTGTGAAGCCCCGCCCCTCAGACGCGGCCGAGCTCACACACAGGTGTCGAGCATTCCGGTTGCAGCGCCAGTTCTGCGATGTGGTGCTGAAGAGTTTGGCAAGCTCCGTTTGCATCAGGTGGTTCGAATTCTGAAAAGAGCATCTCGACAAGAAACGGTGGTGACGCAATCTTGGTTTGGGTCAATGTTGACAAGGACAGACATCAATTTCTTAGTGTGCTGTTGCAGGTTGCGATAGAGGACGCCCGCACCCTTTACCACGGAACCAGACCGGAATTATCGTTGCTGATAGTGCAGAACGGCTTGCTAAGCAGTTTCACCAGCCACGGTGTCATCGGGGCATGGACAACCGAAGAGCCATTTTTGCATGGATCACTGTCTCCAATGAGAGACAGGAGTATCTGTGTGTGTGCTTTTGCACCATGTGGATCTCCAAGCACTCTCCATTGAGGATTTGCTTCGTTTGGAGAGAAGGTGTCTCTCTGGCCAAAGTGCTGATGGCCTCTTCCGAGAGGTTCCGGACACTTTGACACCCGGAAAGAGAACCGGAACTGCAGAGACTTTTCAATCAAAGAGGCATTCTTTTGTCAAATGAGAGGATGAGGTCACTATTTGGTAGGTGACTATTTGGTCAGCTGCTTGAATACGACAAAATAAAGATAAATAACGAAAATATATGAAAAATAAGAAAGCATGTTTCAATCCAAAACGTTGTTTTATAGATAAAAATAAAAACGCATAAAAACAAATAAAGACGAATAAAAACACGTAAAAACGAATAAAAACACATCATGAAAAAATATTAAACAACATGAAAAATAAGAAAAAACAAGAAAAAAGAAGAAGAAAATACAGAAAATAAGAAAAATAAGAATAAAATGATATATATATATATACATATATATTTGGGCCCTTCAAGGATTTTTTGTATTTTATTACTATATGTTTAAATGTGGTGTGTTTGTTTTTAATTGTTCCAACCTCAAATAGTATCCTACTAGATAGCGCGCTGGTTCTCACATAAGATTTTGGTAACTGGTCACCATTTGCAGGTGCTGACACAGCCAGCATTGAAGCTCGATCGTTGAGCTGGTGCAAAGGTGAACTTTGTGCTGCGCACATGGAGGGTTCCCGCATCCTTGGTCTCAAGCCCGGTGAGCCTTCCACCGTCCGAACTGTTGCAGGTGAAGGCGCTTCTGTGACTGGAATTAGTGACTTATATATAATGTGCCCACCAGTTGTACCCAGCAGTTTTTCTAGTTGTACACCAAAGGAAAAGCTATTACTCAAACAAAAAGCATATTGTCGATTAAGGCCAATTAAAACCATTGAAAACCTTTTTTTGCTGGTGAGACTTTCTTTTTCAGTGGTTGAATCCACCCTTTCCTAAAATTCATCAGATATTTCCCTTTGTTTAATCCCTTCCCCTTATTACAAACCCCCCCAAATAACAAAAACTAGAGTCCATCTCCAATTTTGGAAAATTTGTGGTTGGCCAATTTGACTTTTAATTGATCCCCTTTAGAAAAGGATTTAAAAACAAAGCCACCATTTGTGGGTACTACCCCCTAATAATTTGAACTAGTTTACCCAGGGGTGTTTATTATCAGGGTCCGCTTCGAAATCCAATTTTTTGCGTATGAATTGCGTTTAAATTGAAATTTAATTGATTTTGAAATCGAAACAAATAGTTTTTAATATTAAGGTCCGGCGTTTATTATTAGGGTCCGCTTCGAAATCCAACTTTTTGCGTATTAATTGCGTTTAAAATTGGAATTTAATTGATTTTGAAATCGAAACAAATAGTTTTCAATATTAAGGTCCGGCGTTTATTATTAGGGTCCGCTTCGAAATCCAATTTTTTGCGTATTAATTGCGTTTAAAATTGGAATTTCATTGATTTTGAAATCGAAACAAATAGTTTTTAATATTAAGGTCCGGCGTTTATTATTAGGGTCCGCTTCGAAATCCAATTTTTTGCGTATTAATTGCGTTTAAAATTGGAATTTAATTGATATAGTTTTTACAATTAAGGTCCGGCGTTTATTATTAGGGTCCCCTAATAATAAATACCCCCTACTCATAAAAACTACCTGAGGTGTTTTTTATTAGGGAGGGGTTTAGTATTAGGGGGAAAGGATTATTGCTTAAAAACCAATGTATACTTGCATCGTTCCTGTTCAAACCCCCATGTGTTCTGTGAAATAAAACGTGTTTCTTGATTCAAGTCCAATTTTGGCTGATTGAACCAAACGACTCCCTATTTTTGCTGGCGAAATCCCGAATTTTGAACGGTGAAATCATCATTTTTGCTGCTGAAACCCTATTTTTCCAGGGTAAAAACCCCATTTTTGTCGGTGAATGACGTCCCCCAAAGGTCTGCGAGCCGCGAGCCCACGCTGGACAGTTTGGGTTCGCTGATTGCGGAGATGCCCATGACGGTGGCGCCTCGGGATTTTTCAGATCTGGGTCAAGCTATGGAAATTACCCAAGGTGGTGCCCCATAGTTAGAATAGTTGGTGAACATAACTCCAATGATTATGGTCTCTCAATGTTTATGATAGATATATCTCTAGTTAATCGGGTTTATAAATTTTAAACCAACTTAGCTATGAAATGACCATATGGATGTTTCCTTAGATGGAGGTAACCCCAAGTCACCACAGGTTTCAATACTAAAATGGTCCTCCATGACTTGGATGATTTGGGGGTACCCCATGGATTGGACACACCATATGAGCAGTGTTCAAAAGCCCTGTTGGTTGACAGTTAGTTCGGGGCCAATATATTGGGGATTTCACTAATCCGATAGGGGAATCCCTATACACCAACCAGTATACAGGAATGACAGAGGGATTTTGAACACTGATCATATGACTGGGGGATACTGGGGTTGTACGATTTCATTACCAATAGCTGGATGGTTGATAATAGAAAGTCCCATGAAAATAAAGATGAAAAATGGGTGCCCCATGGATTGGAAACCCCTATCTCAAAACATGATGAAATCTTTCAAAACGCCAGTGGCTACACTTTCCATATGCATTAGTACTGATTCCATATATATATATATACATATATACATATATGTGGATAAATATTCCATTGTTGATTAATATAGATGGGTGATCATGTCAGTGGTTAACATGTTTGATGATGAGTAGGTTTGATTTCCAAACCCAAGATCTCATTGTTACTTTACATGTTTAAAAATGGTTGATTAATTGTTGTTTGCTGGTAGGTTTGATCACCAGTAGACATATGTTTTTGATTTTTGATGCTAGGCAAAAATATATCATATAATATTATATACAAGTATATATGTGTCACGGTGAAAGCATTGTTTATATTTTTCTTAAAAGGGGATGGCCATAGGGATGGCCATGCGTTTTAGGGATTCCCCATACGGGATGACCATACCCCATATGTTTTGAGTATGGCACATGTGGGGAAGGCTCAAAATCTTTAAAAAGCACCAAAATACGATGTGTCAGGCGGTCAAATACCAAACCTATAAAGTCTTGGATTTGGTAAAAATATTCCATTTTGTTCGGAATGTGTTGGCAAAATATTGCGTGAATGGAACATGTTCGAATGGCATGTAATATTTTGGTACATCAGTACCTTGATGTACCAACGGGGTGATCCAATTTTGTATCAGTATACCACTATTTTTCTCAGATGTGTCTAGATGTTGTTTGTCAAAGGCGTGTCCAGTTGCGGAACCACTGCGTTTTAGGACCTGAAGAGCTTGAACTTCAAGGAGGAAGCTCTGAATGGTTATCTCACCGACAGCACCTCCACGGCCGGCATGTGGCCTGCAGAAATCGGGAGGACATAGAGAGTTGGGATGTCTTTGTACATTTGTGTATTCAATATTATGTATATATATATATATTGTTGTATTATATATATACACACACATTTGTGTATTTATGTATTGTTTTTTTGCTTTATTTATCAGATATTGTTTGGATATATGACATGTGAGAATCATGATTCATTGAACCGAGAGACACGTGGGACTTTAATGTGGGTGTCACTGTCAAACATGTCTTCACCTCTGGACCTCGAAATTGCGAAGACCGATGTCTCTTTGCATCTACTTTGTTGATGAAGGAGTAATGCCGATGAAGCTGGCAATCAATAGATGGGTACGAAACGATTAGGCCATGAATTTTGACCTCATTGATGGGCATCAATTCCTCCATTGATGGCCTCCATCAATGGATGATTGCAAACTGGCAAATCAAGTAGTACGTCCCATTGTGTATATATGTATATTTCTACATGACTAGTTTTTGTCATCCTATCCATTCCTATCCTGGACAAACCTGGGATGGGTCCTTGAATGCTTTACTTCTTTGCCATTCTGATGGGGATGTAAAAACCTAACCAGCCATAAATCTAGTTCTGTGCACGAGGTCATCCAAGATTGGCCACGATGACTTGATGAGAAGTGTGGCTCTATGTGTTTTTCGTGTTTCCCTGGATGTGTTGTTTCGGTAATTTCATTAGTTATGCCTGGACTCAACTTGGGGGTTCAGCCTTGGATAGGTCATATACATATATATATATATATCCCGTTTCTGTATATTCACATATATATACATATATATATATATACATATACATCATATGAAACTCTGACTCAAAATAAGATCCCATTAAATACAAGCAAATTGATGTTCACCTCATTATCCAGTCATATCATCCATTATCAATATATCCACCATAAACCATGACTCATTCACCCCTTTAATTACAGATATATCATATATCCACCATAAACCATAGAGAAATATCCCATCATATCCCATAGATTGTTGATTAAATTCCAGGAAAAAAACATTAAAAAACCATAGATTCCCAACAAAAAAAAACATACCCTCTGGTAAACGTTTACATAACTATGGGAAATCACCATTTTTCATGGGAAAATCCACTATTTCTATGGTTTCTATGGTCATTTTCTATGTCGCTACGTTTAATTACCAGAGGGTAAATCATCATTTATCCCATGAAAATCCCACTAAATCACCATTTTCCTATGGTTTTCCTATGGTTTTCCCAACAAAACCCCATAGAAAATCCTAGATTCCCAACAAAACCCCATAGATACCATGGAAATCCCCGTTTGGAATCCACATCTCCCACCAGCTCCAGGTCCGGAAGCCCCGGAAGCGACAGTCCGGAACCGGCCTCGCCTCAATCCCTCGCCTCCGCATCTTGGCGGTCAGATGGGATGGGGAAAAAATATGAAAAAAAACGAAAAAAAAGGGAGATCCATAGGATTTATGGTGGTGTATGGTGGATTTCTGGTGGATTTCTATGCATTTCTATGGATTTCTATGGATTTCTATGGATTTCTATGGATGTATGGTGGTTCGTGTTGGGAATTTTACTGCTTTAACCTCAGCAAAATGGGTGATTTAGGGTTTTTTGAACCAAACAACGTGGAGATTGAGTCTGATTTAAGCCACGCAAATTATGTTTTAGGGGTGATTTATTCAACAAAATGCTGGAATGAACTAAAAAATCATTTTGGAGTTAACCAACAGTTAAGTTTTGATTACCAAAAACAAAGACATTCAAAACAAATGGTTGACCTCAAAAAAAGTCCAATAAGGGCCCTGCTTCCAATGATAAATTGATCAGGCCCTTGGTCTGCTGTAGCCACCAGGATTCTTGGTGAATCTGTGGGGAGAAAAATGATGGTTTAGTTTAAGCTAACTTGATGATTGTTCATCCACAAAAATTGATTCCGAAATATCCAGCTCATCATTTTTTGAATGAAAAATGTTAACTCATATGTTATTCATCAGGATGTTCTGTTAGTTCATAGATATTTCCCATATTTTCCAATGATTTTCCCATGGAAATATCCATGTTTATTCATTGAAAATTGGTGATTTGCAGCTGATTTCTCGGAAGCTCAGTCCACTCAGGTGTCCTTCTGGCTTTGAGCAATGCACAGACCGAAAATCCCTCGTGACTTTCGTCGCGCTCTGCGCGCGTGCAGTGAGACCCAAGACCCTGGTGGATGTTGTAATGTTCGGAAAGCACAGATCCACCATCTCCAGAAAATATACCATGTTTCTGGCTGGTATCCACTATAAACATCTATATAAAAACCATGAATTTTTATGGATGATTTTTATCGGTGGGAGCTATAAACCATCAATTTACATGAGTGGTGTATGAGATTGCTTTACTAACATTATTGCGAATGATACTACGTTGTCATTCTTTACCATATGGGTATTTAATAATGGGAATATCATGAAATATATAACTGGGATATAATGGAGAAGTTGATAATAATTGGGATTTCCTACTAATCCCATATTCCGTTCATGTTAAACGCCCCCGCAACATATTGGTCCCAGTCATATGTGTTTTTTATCCTGTTCTAAAACACTGTTAAACACTGTGGGGAATGTTTGATATAGGGGATGGAATTATTGAGAATTATAGTACGTTTGTCAATTGTGGATCATGATGACCCTTTGTGGGAACCCCTATCGACCAACCGATATGGGTTTGGTGTATCAGCATTTTTCCGACGTAAAATTACAATAGAACGGATTTTCAGACAAACCCTAATCAAGATCCTAAATTGATGGTCCAATAGGGTTATACATGAGGTTCATTATTTGGTTGTTTTTTAAGGGGAGTGCCAGTTCAGATATGAGTTACATGATGTTACATGATATCTATTATTTTCCCAATGGAAACATGAACATCCATAAGAACCAGGGGCTTTTGATGTGAACACACACTAGTGATCAGGGTTTTGATCCATGCGTTTTTCAGGGCCCCACAATCCCATGGTTTATGACTCTGTCAGAACTGCCAGGTTGAGATATCAAATCATGTTGAGACCAAGAAATGTGATGAAAATCGCAGGAATGAGCTTATCTTATCGTTTTTTGTCCAGGAATGGGCCCCGAAAATGGGTGGTTTTTAAGAGGCCAAATGCCGTTGTCATGCCACGTTAAGGGAAAACAGATCTGACCGGATGGATATGGGTGATAGTGATTTTGGAACTGGATATTTCCTGGTTGGAGATTTAGGGAGTGTTCCCCAAAGCATCCGGTCGCAGTGCGGTCGCAGATTTAGGTCGTTACAAACTGTCCAGATGGATGAAATGATGACTGCAAGAACGATGAAGATGACTCGGATTATGGGGATGACTAAGATGATGACAACGATACTCTAGATGGTATGTCATGAAAAATCGATTCCTGAAAAGTTTTAGCTGATAAATTCTGAGCATTAATGACTCATGAAGTTTTCTATATGATTTCATATGGAATTGTCATTTTGGTACTTCCAAATCCCTTTTGTTTGATCCCTGGATTGCGACCAGCTGATTCCACGAATGAGGTCAACATCCCTAGTGATACTGTGGATGGGTTGCGAAATCCTGCACCTTGGATAGTTCAAACCCTATAGTGATCTATAGTGGGATAAGCCATCGTTCTCAACTGGTGCAGGATTTCGCAACCATCCACATGCCAGGAAATTGTAGGGATGCATCTAAGATTGGGCCAACTTGGCAAAAGAAGGGGAAACAGCGAAAGCTGTTTTTTTTTTGTGGGTTGCTCCAGAGCCGGGTCACACATTTTCCAACGCCCAGCGTCGAAAGTCATGAAACACTTCCGCGGTGTATGGATCTCATCACCCCTTGTGCCAGTGCTTGGGTACGTCCTGCAACTGAAATGGGGAGAACATATCATACCAGGTATTCACCGTCAACAGATATGAAATGATGGGATTATCATGAATGAAGATGTGACAATATGTGGATATAGTTGAGTTTTCAATTGGATCCCATCCTAACAAACTAGATATATCATATCAAATTTGTATCATATTTCATGATATATCCATAGAATTCCATAGGTATATCCATAGACATAGATATATCCATAGATATACCCATAGATATGTCCAATATCCAGGATCCCCATGTTTCGGATGCCCCATTCGTTTCTGGCAGCTTTCCAAACGACGCCGAGCAGAGCTCGTGTCCCCGTGTCATGTCGAGCGAAACGTAGGATCCGGCGGCGCCAGGTGTTCCGTCTCTGGAGTTGGTAAAACAATAATAAACCATCCCCAAAATCACCATAAATAGGTGGTATAAACCATCAAAATATAGGTGGTTTATTATTGTTTTACCCACATTACACAGAAAATCACAGAAACCTCTGATGGGTGATTTGAAAGGCCCCTAAGATGGCAGCATCCTGAGTGGATACTGAGGAAGAAGATGGTGAAAAGGGATAGCCCAAGATTCTGAAACGATCCAATATATATATATATGTATATATATATATACATAAATATTCATGTGTATGTGTATATATATATATATTAAAGCAACTATATAGATATACATACATATATATATATATACATGTGTATGTGTGTGCATGCATATGTATAGATAAAGATATGAGCAAATGTGTATATATAGATCTATATATATATACATAGCTGGACATATGTACCTGCATGTCCATGATTTTGAACTGCCGCCGCCGGGGTGGGACAACGATCGGCATGGGCACCTTCCTTGGAGTACCACTCCCGGCCAGAAATGCCATGGTTGGGTTTGGTACAATACAATTCAATAAAAGTTGTGTGGAAAACCAACGAAACAATGAGAAATCATGGGGGTACAGTAGTGATTTAATCATCAAGGAATATGGGGATCAGTAATGGGCATAAAGGGTATCAAACATGGCTGGCACCGGGAAATCCCCACATGAACAGTGCTTTTAATGGAAAAATCATTGATAAATCGGGAATTCTCCAGCTCACCATGGTTCTGGGCAATGTTGTTTCGATCTCACGGTGATCAGACCCAGTGATTCAAGTCAGTGGCAATCGTGGCGATCAACGGTATAACTTGTTGCAACAAGTTGAAAGTAGGGGATTTCGCCAAGTCATGGCCATTTTCGGGGAAAATGGATGAGTCATCAATTTTTCAGGCTACCCTTCATCAAACACGGCAATGGAAAATCCACTATAGATGATTTCCAGCTAGAAACCGTCCTCGACATTTCCCAGCCAGTCATGTTTTGACTACCGCAGGGCATACAGGAAGGCACCTTTGGGCCAACTTATACGACGGAATCTCCCCACTCAAGTGGTATACATGATTATTAATATGATTTTGAACTAGCTTCTATATGAAATATGAACCACCTTCTAAGTGAGATGAGATGTACCAACAAGGTACGGGGAGTTCAATATACATGTGTATATATATATATACATGGAGGCATCTGGGAAATTCTGGAGCAAAATATCACAATTTATGACCATATGGGATCATCACCATCCACCATCAATCCTGGGTTCACAGTAAAGATCTAGATGGTGTTTGCATGTGTTTCTACCCTAAAAGTTTCAACCTTTGGCCTTTTGGGGGGATGAGATGGATTTGCCACATGCTGACACTTGATGCAGCAACAAGCTAGAAAAATAGACTTGGAGTCCAAAATCCAGGAATTCCGGCTAGACTAGCTGATGAATAGTTGTTGAAAGGCTGAGTTCCAGTCATTTTAATGGAGGACTATCTGCTGCAACACCTGGTATCATGCTAAAGATCAGCCAAGACAGCCAAGATTTGTGAATGCCATTTGCTAAAAACTGGTGGTGCCCGTGCTCCACAATTTCGCCTTCAGCTTTCCACTACCCGCAGCTTGCATCGGAACACGTGCCTCTCAGCTTGTGGGAAGTCGGCCGATTGCTCGCTGAAAATCGACTTTTGCGCATCAAAACGATTGGAGATCGGATGCACATCCGCTAGGTTGGTCTACGGACATCCCTGGCGCCTCACACCCCCTTTTTCGTTTCAATCGAAACCTTGGGCGATTGGGACACGCTGAAGCATTGGGTGTGGGGCAACGTTGATTCATTTTGTTTCTTATCCACTCCACGCGGTGTTGTGCCTATCGCTTTTCGCCAAAAGGGGGCCCGTCGCCCCCACAAAGATCAAGACTGGATTACCTGAAACGTCACTGGAAATGAGTGTTAGTAGGGGTAACTATCCTCAAATGGTATTATGTCAGGTTAGCGAATGATGATAATATCTCCAGCCGATTCTCAGATGGATGCCCACCAATAGCCAAATTCCCACTCATTCCCAATACATCCCGTTGACTCTTGGCTATATCCCCATCTTCAGTTGGTGAATTCAGTGTTTTAATATGATTAGATATCCCCAATATACCCCCAGTGTTGGATAATCTGGATTTATACCCACTATACCCTGAGGTCAACATACAAAAAGATGTGGGAAAGTGGAAAACAGCTCCATAGGAACATGATCTACATTTCTGGTAGGTTTAGCATATCTATTGAAGTTTTCTCGCGGCTATTTTGGGGCAACCCATTTAGCCAGATTGCCATCGTTGCCATCGTTCTGTGTCTTGTGAAGGCACCCACTACCACTTGGGGTGCAGTTCCACTAGTCAGGGGGTATATATATATATATAGCCATAGAAACAGGAGTTATAGCGCTAGATCTCACAACTTGTGAGGGCTTTTTTGCACCATATTTATTACACCGATCACAACCCCAAGCGGACCACGAAATCTGCAGACTCTCGAGTTTTCCAAAGGCCGAGCGATACAACGCCTGCGGGTTTTTGCTTTCTTTCCAACCTGCACAGCTGCCACGGGGTGTTTTTTTTCCACCCAGAAGACACGATGCTGTAAGGCTGGAGGTGTTGGGATGTAGGGATGGTATGGCAATTTTTCCGTGGTATACTTGAGGTTCACTGGAAACAACACAGTATGTTTATGATTGTTTATTCTTGTCTTGCTTCTGAATGTTTATTTGTTGCTGCGCTTTACAGTGCTAGCCTACCTACATGCATCTATGTTGCATATGTATGAAATATTTATAGCGATCCCCAAAAATGACTCTAATGTAAAATCCCACACTGAAATTGCAAAAATAGATAAACATAGTGTGATATAGATATATATATATATACATACATACAGTTACATACAGAATTACATACATGCATGCATGCATGCATACACACATACATACATACATAAATATACAATTGCATACATAGTTGCATATACAGACAAATATTTTGTATGTTGTCAGGCGTGATATGTTTCTCCTTCTCAGCTTAGTGCCTTGAGGCTCCAATTTGTTTGGCATGGATGGTGGGTAGTAAGTCGCACTCGTCGTATCCCATGAAATGAATAGGACTTATGGCAATATCATGGGAATATGATGGGAATCTAATGACTTGGGCGTCGATGATTCGTTCCCCGGAAATCCACTGTGGAATCCAGGGAGTGTTTTTTGGTGGTCCTTCAGCCAAAATCCCTGCGATGAATAGGTGGTATAACCACCAGAATTCCGAGATCATGGGAATATCATGGGAAAAGAAGCAACAATATGGGTTAAGTTTGCCATGAATATCTCGTCGGTTTCGAATTTGCGATCCTCCAGGAAGAGAATCGCATTGGATGGGGGAAAAAAACATGAAATATATCCCCATGATATTTTAGAGTAAACTTCCCACGGCTTCAACATGGGTATTCAGCGGAGCCCAAAAGTGACCGATCCAAAAAGTACATTGTCAATAAATGTAAATAGGCATTTATGAGGGACAATATACTAATGACATGTATTGACGATATACTATTGATTGAGGGGTCATTTATGGTGTTGGTGGGTTTATTATTCCTCAATGAACCGTAATATTGTTGCAGGGGTCAGCTTTTTGGGGTTGAATCATTGAATCAGCAACATATCATCTTTCTGATCCGCAAGAGGATGCTGATCCCATAGAGTCCCAGATTATCCCCGTTTTTCTGCTTGCTGTATACGTACATATTTACATATACATCTACACAGACATGGACAGATTCATACATACATATACACACATGCATACACATACATATACATAGACATATACCCATGTCTGCCTATTATTTTCCACTGTTCTTGATGCCCGAACCAGTCATCTCTTCATGTCTGGAAAACGTACGAAAGAAACCACGGGACTTCACTCAGAAATCCCCACGGCAGTCTGCGCTTTTTGGTTTTTCCCCGCGCCGCCCGCGAAAAACGTCTCTTTCCTGCGGTCAAAAGCAATGCTGTTTCCTGCCCAACTCTGCAGAGTGTATTTCAGCCACAAAAAAAAAGTCCAGAAATGAAGGATTTACTCCCAGTGCATGGCGTATTTTTGGGGGTAAATGATTGTATCTTTGGTGTTACCAAGAAAGATGTGGATTTACTCATATCATGGGACTTGTTTCTATTGCCAGCTCAGCTTGCAAGACAGTATCCATTGTTTTTTTGTTGAATTCCTCTTCCTTTTGTTGGTTTCAGGAAAAACTTTTCGCTCTCCAACGCTCTCCAACTATGGTGGGAGAAACTGGATTGGAACAAAAGACTTGAATAGATTCTAGGACAGGTTACTCAGAGGGGTCTTTTGACCAATACCAGACATTGTTGGGATGAACATTTGGTTGTACCAGACGCATTTTGTTTTATTAGATGTTGAATTTCCTTTTTGGAAAAAAAAAAATACATCAGACACTTTGCTACGGATTTTGATTCAGGATATTGCTATCCATCCTGGAGAAGTGCGAAGTAAACCCCATTTTTTCATATCCATGGGCACATGAACCTGCGCCTTTCGCCACTCATCCCATTTTTTGTGGGCTATTGTACCCAGGGAGTTCGTAGTAACCACGTCTTGACTGCTCAAGTGATGAATTGGTAAACAAGGATTCTATCAATTCTACCCTGTTGATGTTCATGAGCCGCCGCAACAAATAACGCCAATTTGGCGTCTTGTTAGGGGCTGAGTAAACCTCTTGTCGGAGGCCTTCTGACTGTCTCAGGTCTGCGATGTCGAGAGATGAGCTACTGTTACAGACAGTGGAGGTGCGTCTCCGCACTTGGAATTTGAAAACAGGCACTAGAATTTGGGTGAAAAAGTTGGGCGCAAGATGAGTTTCCCAGTTTCCTAGTTTTCGGTGACCCATGTTGACCAAGTTCATGCTTTAATTTATTGCAACATGTGTTTTGTTTTCAAGGTGAGAAAGCCGAAAAATTCTTGTGATTTCTTTCAAAAAAGCGGATTCAGCCATGAATGACCTGCAAAAATTGTGGCTTCCCCATAGGTGGACTTGTTGAAATCTGCAGCAGACAGCATCTTGGCCGTCGACGATTTTTGGGAAAGATGGCCGGTGGTTTTTGTTTGAGAAAAAAGAGGTATGTGATTGTGGGGTTTGGGGATTGAGCCCATTGTTATAGAATTATTTACCATGATTCCAAGCATGTCTTCATGTTTTGGATCTACAAGTAGGCTCTATGTGGATTTTACCAATGAACTTGAGGGGTTTTTACAAAACTGTTTTGAATCGTATGGGTGTTCAAGGTTTTTTGTTCAAAAATTGTTTGGTTTTGCACACATTTAGAGATACTTGTGACTTTCAATCCTGAGGACACTTGACTTCAGTTGACTTCTATTGGAACAGGTGACTCCAACAGCCCTCCCTTTATTGATAGTCTTCTACCCCCATGTCAACCACCGAAGGCCTGTGCATTCCATGTCTCAACTTATAGGTGTTGCTTTCATTGTCAGAAATTCTACAGATGCGGAGATTTGGAGTAAAGATATCTGTCTGTGTGTGTAGGGTACCTCATTCGATAGGATAATCATCATTTTCCCCAACGTAAAATGGCAACTTTTATGGGGGGTCTATCTCCCATTTTCAGACACATATGTCCCACCTTTCATATCAGTGTATCCTAGAAACATGTTCCATTTAGGCTCGTTTAATCCAACCCTGTCTTGAATATCATAAATGACTTTGCCATTTTAGGTTCCGACTTACAGAATGTTGCCATCAAGAAACTGCATCAACGGATGATTTCATGTATTTGATTCTCCTACTATGGACTTTTTTTTCCAAACAAAGTTCACGTATCAGATGATTTTCCCACTGAAAATTGTCATGCTCAGATGATGTTCCCCTTAAAACCTCCATTCATCAAATATGTTCCCATGATTTTTTCCATTGAAACCTCCCTCCCATTCAAAAAAACAACAACGAAGACCTCGGTCCAAACGTTGAGGCCTGAAGGCGCTGAAACCAACGGGGCAGTTTGAGGAGGAGCCCGTGTCACGGCTGGACGGTTGGGGAGAACAACAGCCGATTCTCATGGAAGTCACTATATAGACGGGATATATCTGATATATCTATAGCTAATGGGATGAAATATCATATCATTTATAATGGTACTATAGTGAGCAAATAATAGTGAGCAAATAGTATAATTGGGTTTCGTACATTGGGCTACGAAAATCATCAACGGGATTCAACGAGATCATGGGATTTTTGTTGGATGATAGGAATGGAATTATATGAGAATGATAAAGAGTCCATGGGATTTTTAGGTATGGATAGTAGAATGGAGATTGGATTAATGAAAGTTTTCATGGAAATATCATTGGAATATCTGTGGAGCTCCTTGGATTGAAGAACTGTACAGCACTCACATTTTTTTGTGATTGTTACAATGATGTTGTTGGGATGAACTAGACTAGATAATGAGAGTATCATTGGAATATCGTTTTTTAATTTTTTTTTATTAATCCACTATGAAGTGGAATCCATTGTCTAATTGCAAGGTAGTCTTCCATCCTCATATTTGGCAGGGCCTAAATTAATGAGAGCGGGGGACCGTGGGGAAGTGATTTTTGAGAGAAAACCATAACAAAACACTGCAAATACCGATGTTTTATGCACTTGAGGGCTCTGAAACCTAGGCGAAAGGCAAATTTTGAGTCTTTGTCTTTTGATGAGATGTACAAAACATTGGCAGGCACCAAAAAGACCAAAAAAAAACAAACCACTAGATGCACCAAACCTGCACATGCACCAAAAAAAACAAAAAAAATCAGCAACTACTCAGAAGTGGACCCATAGTTCTGGAAAGTTTTGTTTTTTTTTGTTTTTTTTGGTGCCTGTGCAGGTTTCCTCACTTTCCACTTTGTTTTTTTTTGGTTTTTTTGGTGCCTGCCAGTGTTTGGTGACCTTGACCTCACAAAACATTGGCAGGCACCAAAAAAAACAAAAAAAAACAAACCACTAGATGCACCAAACCTGCGCAGGCGCCAAAAAAAACAAAAACAAAACAATTTTTCACCAACTACTCAGAAGTGGACCCATAGTTCTGGATTTTTTTGGTTTTTTTTGGTTTTTTTTGGTGCTTGTGCAGGTTTCCTTTTTGGTGCCTGCCAGTGTTTGGTGACCTTGACCTCACAAAACATTGGCAGGCACCAAAAAAAACAAAAAAAACAAACCACTAGATGCACCAAACCTGCGCAGGCACCAAAAGAAACAAAAAAACAAATTTTCACCAACTACTCAGAAGTGGACCCATAGTTCTGGATTTTTTTATTGTTTTTTTGGTACCTGTGCAGGTTTCCTCACTTTCCACTTTGTTTTTTTTGGTTTTTTTGGTGCCTGCCAGTGTTTGGTGACCTTGACCTCACAAAACATTGGCAAGCACCAAAAAAAACAAGAAAAACAAACCACTAGATGCACCAAACCTGCACAGGCACCAAAAAAAAAAAATCAGCCACTACTCAGAAGTGGACCCATAGTTCTGGAAAATTTTGGTTTTTTGGAGTTTTTTTGGTGCCTGTGCAGGTTTCCTCACTTTCCACTTTGTTTTTTTTGTTTTTTTTGATGCCTGCCAATGGTTTGGGAGCTCTTTATAACTTCGCTTTTGAAAGAAGCTTTCCGTACAACCCAGAATCATTGCGAATATGATTTTTGAACTTAGTTTCCGCATCGTTCGGAGACGAATGCCTTGGCGAGCAGCTTTCGCAGTCAAGGGTAGACAGGGTTCAGCTAGGAAATAGTGAAAAGTATAGTAGCTATGATGGATAGCTCAGAAATTTCCCTTGACCATGCTCTCAATGCAACCAATGCATTGTATCTCCGCAGTCTGAATAAACCCAATGTGGTGGAGTTGCCACCTGGGGTGGTGAANAGAAATTTCCCTTGACCATGCTCTCAATGCAACCAATGCATTGTATCTCCGCAGTCTGAATAAACCCAATGTGGTGGAGTTGCCACCTGGGGTGGTGAAGCCATCAGACTTGCCTTTGGAGATTATCAAAGATGATGCAAAAGTAAAACATATGTTTGATGTGATTGGTGAGGTGGATTTCCCGGAGGTG
>BGPT01000470.1:248581-303653 GCA_003297045.1 Symbiodinium sp. clade C Y103 | reverse complement strand
CTCTGCATCTCTTCTAAAGGAAGAGAAGACAAGATGATGTCAAACCTCTTGTGGTTTGGCTCAAGTCTGAGCTGTGAAAAAGAGCTGACCGCCGCTCTTTCATACCTCAGCTACCGTAAGTGAGGTTAGGAAAAGCAACAGTCCAATTGGGTGGGTCCATAGATCAGGGGAATTGCGACCCAACATGGGTGAGGGGGTTCGTCAGAGAGGTGGCAGTTGCTGCTCGTGCGGCCGGCCTCCGGGCCGTCGGCACCATGAGCCTCTTAGAGTTCTCTCTGCTACCTCTTTCGCAAGGTCGTGGATTTCCCCTTGCTGTTTCCCTCTAATGGCTGACACGACTTCCAGGAACCAGGAAAGTTATGGGCAGCGTTTTTGGAGTTCGCCATTGGTGTCGAGCTCTCAAGCCCATGTACGCTTCATTAAGTCGTTCGCGTAGCCGTACTTGTTNTATGGGCAGCGTTTTTGGAGTTCGCCATTGGTGTCGAGCTCTCAAGCCCATGTACGCTTCATTAAGTCGTTCGCGTAGCCGTACTTGTTCCTGGTCATTAGGGTTTTCGAGACCCCCTTTACCTTGATTATTGTCACCCATTAGTACCTGCAGGCACTGCTGTTTTGGGAGCGTTGCTGTAACTCACCATGTTGTTGTGCTTCGTCTTGGAAGCTGATACTACTGTGTTCTACATGGTGCACTACCGTTTTGATGTAGCCCTGCGAGTTGGAGTATATGGTGCCAGATGTAGCAATTATCACTCTTGCATTGCAGATTCGTTCTGCTGCCCGGGCAGTAGGAACGTCTATAGTTCCATCTCCTTTCCTTGTATCTCTTTTTGCTAGTGTCGCTGTATGGGCGAACCAGCAACATTTTTTGTTCCGTGCTGAGGTCTAGAAGGTCAACTAATGTTGAGATAGCTTGACCTGCTGGATTTTCTTTGTGATACACTGTAAACTTGGCATTTGTGGGAGTTAAAGCTATCCACACTAGAAGGTAGGTCAACGACGTCGTCTTGCCAGCACCAAAGACGCCTCCAATGGCTAGGGTCGATCTACCAGTTTTGATTGCTAACGACAGGGCTGCTATTAGGCCTACTAAATGTCCTGCATCAGTGTCCGCTTCTCGGATTAGTTGAGCTGCAAATCCCTGCGCATGTGGCAGGTATAGCGCCTTATCTCCAGTTGCCAAGAGGCATGTTAGCCGGAAGAGACTCCGCAGGATTTCCTCAACATGTGGGATAGTGAAGGTGTCACTCGGGAGATCACGAGGAATGCCCATTATGACCGGCCTTTGGCTGGCAGGGACTTGTCCTAGTTGTAGAAGATGACTTGGATATAGAGTGTGTCCGATCATCATACCTGATTTTATTCTAATTGGCCGACCTTGGCCTAGTGAGATTAAAATCTCTGGGTCGATCGCTGTTGTTTGGTCATTATGAATGGTGTCCAGGCTGGTGGTTAGTTCGTGGAACTTAGGAACTAACACCATTTTCCATTTTTCAGCCTGGCACGCTCTGAGCAAGTTGACCACAGGATTGTCTGTGGGCTTGATTTTGCGGTTGATCTGCTCAGTGATGATGAAAAAGCCTCTATAGGTCATTCTCTCTGTGTCAGGCAACAGAGAGAAGTTCAGCACTACCACATCTCCTGAACTCGCGCCTCTCTGCAATGTTTGTGGCTTGTCCACCGCTATTCTGTAGAGGTCCCACGGATTATCGAAATTGTACTCACTGACAAAAGCAGCAGGACTTTGGTTTGGATCATGGAAGCAACAGTCTACTTCATGCATTCCGTGGACTCCTTTGGCTGTAGGAGTGAGCGATGCCTCTAGCTTGTGGAGCTTGGCTGCGATAATTTGTTTGCCCGTTTTATCCTCCTTATTGCTGTCATAATTATTTTTGTCGCTTCGTGTGACTTGCGGCAACAAAAGGTGGAGATTAACGATCAGCTCACGCAGCGGTAGTGGGGCCAGGAGCTTTCTAGCTGTGTCATTCAACCAGTCCAGGCTCTTATTCGGGCCAAGTCTTATCTCGAAGCTTTGCAGTACTTTTGACTTGAGATCTTCCAGAGATTCTATATTGACCGCGGCTGCAGTCAAGTTTTTCCGTGCCTTCGTTAATAATTCATCATCATCCTTATGCAAGTCCTGTATTAATGTCGTGCAGTCAAGGGCGTTGGTGAGCCTTAGCCAGGATGTGAACCGTAAGGGTGTTGCCATCCGGACTCGCAATGGTCTGAATAATTCACTCTCCAGGCTGAGCTCCCTAGCTTCCCTGATTCCTCCAGGCATGTCCACATCTAGGAGTCGGTGGAGGTCTGCGAAGGGATGTGGTAAGCCGGGTCAAGGTGCTTGCAGGATGCAGCAGTGGCGCCGACCGAAGCTAGGTATGCAGCAGACGCATCCCGCTCGGTAGATCGGAGGCCGAGGCNGCAGTGGCGCCGACCGAAGCTAGGTATGCAGCAGACGCATCCCGCTCGGTAGATCGGAGGCCGAGGCCGCTGGTGGCGAGGCTGCGGCTGGCTTGTTCCGGTTGACAAGTGTTGAGATGAAGGCCCGTGAAGTTGGTGAAGCAGCTGTGGACATGGTCGTCGAAGGTCCGCAAGGCGGTTGCCAGGGCATGGGGCGGGGAGCAACGCATGCTGTGGGTGAGCCGTGTGTGCCCNAAGCAGCTGTGGACATGGTCGTCGAAGGTCCGCAAGGCGGTTGCCAGGGCATGGGGCGGGGAGCAACGCATGCTGTGGGTGAGCCGTGTGTGCCCCGCGTAGCTGCGGAGGAGGCGGAGAGCGACCTGGGCATCTTCGATGTCGCTGATGGCTCCAAGAAGGTGGCCTTGGCGGCTCGCTGGCTGGTGTGAGAGGCCATGTAGTCATCCTCGCCGATGGGCGCGCCCAAGAGCTCGAAGTTGTGGAGGATGCGGCTAGTCTGGTCTGGTCCCGAGAGCAACTCGGAAGGAAAGTGCTGAGCCAGGGTAGTGGAAGGGGCAGTAGGGGCAGCAACCACTTCGCATTTGCTCAAGTTGAGGGAAAGCCCGAGAGCGGTAGCCCGGAGCTGGACGTGCCGGAGGGCAGCAGCAACAGCCNATTTGCTCAAGTTGAGGGAAAGCCCGAGAGCGGTAGCCCGGAGCTGGACGTGCCGGAGGGCAGCAGCAACAGCCGGGACGTCCCCAGCGATGACCCCATTGTCGAGGTAGAAGACAGCCAAGTCCAGAGGCCCAGCACGAAGTTCCTCGAGTAAGGGCTGGATGGCAGAGGCAAAGAGGAAGAGGGTCGCCCTGTTGAACGCCGGAGCTGGAAAGCAACTTTGCCGACCCGAATTGCAACTCTGACGGCTGGCGGTAGCACCATGTCGCCCACCGGCTNAAGAGGGTCGCCCTGTTGAACGCCGGAGCTGGAAAGCAACTTTGCCGACCCGAATTGCAACTCTGACGGCTGGCGGTAGCACCATGTCGCCCACCGGCTGAGAGCAGGAAAAGCTGAAGTGACACAGGCTAAGACTTGGTCGCGGTGCAGGGTGTTGAAGGCGTTGGCGAAGTCCAGTTTGACCAAGGCTTTGTGGTTGTTGGCCAGGTGGCGCTGTGCCCAACTGCGCACAGAGTGGACAGCGACTTCGGCCCCAGNAGGCGTTGGCGAAGTCCAGTTTGACCAAGGCTTTGTGGTTGTTGGCCAGGTGGCGCTGTGCCCAACTGCGCACAGAGTGGACAGCGACTTCGGCCCCAGCAGGGATGGCAACTCCAAGTTGGGCAGGCAAGAAATGTTCCTTGGCTTCGGTCTTGATGGTGGCCAGAAGGCATTTGCCAGTCAGGCGGCGGAGAAGCTCGCCAATGGCGATGGGCCGGACCCCACCGTTGGGCTTGGGGACAGCAACAAGGGAAGCCCCGGCAAGAGCAGGAGCGCAAGCAGGGCAGGCTGAGCCATGANCCAATGGCGATGGGCCGGACCCCACCGTTGGGCTTGGGGACAGCAACAAGGGAAGCCCCGGCAAGAGCAGGAGCGCAAGCAGGGCAGGCTGAGCCATGAGCCAAGAGGTTGCAGACAGCGGCCAACTGTTCAAGGAGGGAATCCGCCGAGCCAGGCAAACAGGCTTCGAGAAGGTGTTGGGCCCGGAGCCCGGAGGGGCCAGGGGCCGAAGCGGATGGGAAGCTGCGAAGCGCGGAGGCAACGCTGTCTGGGACCAGGTCTGGCGCAAGGGGAAGTTGGTTGACCGGTTGGGTGGGTGGAGGGGGGCTGGTGGGATGGAGCTGGCGGAGGGCTTGCACAGTGTCGCTGGTTTCGGGAGCAAGACCTTCAGCGGTCAAGAGCTTGCACAGTGTCGCTGGTTTCGGGAGCAAGACCTTCAGCGGTCAAGACGGCGCAAGCTTTGCCATCAAAGCCTTCTCTGGCCAAGTCAATGGCCATGGCGCGGCGGGCCTCAGGGCTGAGAGTGTGACGGCCTGTGCAAGGCTGCTGGCGGGTGTCCGAGAGGGTCAGACGTTCCCCATCATGCCATCGTTGAAGCCTGTCCAAAGTGTCGGCAGCCACAGCTCGGCTGCGTTTCCGGCCCCCACAACCAGGGGCGTCCAGAACGGCTTGAGGGAGCATGAGAAGCTCCTGCCAGGAAGCCGGGTCGTTGTGGTGTGCTGCAGAAGCAAGGGCTCGGGTCAGGACCCTGTTCCAGAGCGGGNGAAGCTCCTGCCAGGAAGCCGGGTCGTTGTGGTGTGCTGCAGAAGCAAGGGCTCGGGTCAGGACCCTGTTCCAGAGCGGGCGGGCTGCCGAAGGGACATAGCGAAGAGTGCGGGTGCGACCAGCCTGGATGTCAGAGAAGCTGGGCAGTGCTGGGCTGGCATCTGGTCTGGACACGGCAGGGCTGGCAGCGGCAGCACGCAGAGCAGGACTGCAAGTGGGGTGGGCCCCGTATCGTGTGGAGACCCCAAGCCCACAGACAGGACAACGTTGACGGTTCTGAGACTGCATCCAGGCATCCGGCACTTGGCCCTGGAGGGGGCCGGCCAAGTGGGCATCGATGTGGCTTTGCATGCTGGAGACTGTGGCCCAGCCGCGGGCTCGCATCTGATCAGAACAGGGACAGCCGTGGACAGGGCAGAAGACACGGGAAGGGCGGGCTGGCTGGTTTGGGTCAACATCCATTGGTGCTGAAGATGGCGCCGCCCGGCGAGGGGAGCAGCTGCGGGCCCGAGTTGGGCGTTCCNTGGTGCTGAAGATGGCGCCGCCCGGCGAGGGGAGCAGCTGCGGGCCCGAGTTGGGCGTTCCCCACCGACAGGAGTGCCGGGAGATGGTGCCATGGCTCAATTTCAGGTTGACATGGCTGAGCTGTAGTATGTGGGGGTCACTTTTACTACTACTACTATTACTACTACTACGACTACTACTACTACTACTACTGCTACTACTACTACTACTACTATTACTACTACTACTAGTACACTAGTACTACTACTACTACTACCACTACTACTACTACTACTACTACTACTACTACTACTACTACTACTACTACTACTACTACTACTATAACTACTACTATAACTACTACGACTACTGCTACTACCATTACTATTGTACTACTAGCCAGGTGGCAACTGGTTACAACTAACTCTCCAACCCTGGGTTTTTTTGCTCGGAAATAGCGCACGCTGGCTCAAGGCCTGTGTCACTAGACAATGTTACAACTAACTCTCTAATCTGGGCTCGGGACCAGGGACAACTAGTTTCAACTAACTCTCACCCTGGGCCAGGAGCTAGGGTTACAACTAGTTACAACTGACTCTAACTCTGGGCCCGAGGCCAGAACCAACTCTCTAACCCTAGTTATAACTGATTCTGCAACTAGTTAATAACTAGTTACAACCAACTCTGCAACTAGTTTGCAACTAGTTGCAACTAATTCTCCAACTAGTTCTGAAAAAGTTGCAATTAGTTGCTAACTAGTTATAGAGTTAGTTCCAACTCAAACTATTTGAGCTAATTCCCTAAAGTTAGTTGCAACTAGTTGTAACTACTGCTTAAATAGTTACAAATAGTTTAACTAGAACTCTAACTAAGGCATTTTGTATTACTAGAATCTGCAAGCCTCGCACTTTCGCATCGCCTCGTCCTTTTCCAAAAGTTTGAGCTCCTGTGAGGTCCGTGTCTGTCCTTGAGACTCCGTGCTCCCAACGGACTGCCAGGCTGTTCTTGATGTTGCTGCATGTATGACCGATAAGAGTCTGCAGCAACCACTTTCTTCTGCAGCTTAATTCGAGATTCAGAAGGGCATTGGGCAAGTTGCTCTGGATGGCCCAGTCTCGACATGACCTGAAGCTCTTCTTGAGCCTCATTGGTTCTCAAGCAAGCTACGCATGGAACTGAGATGGCAATTCGAGCTTTGCTTCGTTATCTGCAAAGTGATGTTGGAACAGGTTTGAGACTGCCTTCGCCTAAGTATGAAAAGCTGATGATAGGTGCTGCACGACATTGCATTTTGCATTCCTTCTCTGATCCATCGTTTGCACCCGACCGATTCAAGATTCGAAAGGGCATTACTGGAGGTGTGGTTTTCTGAAGGAGGTTTGGTGAGATCCATTGCTATCTTCCTGTAAACTGTAATTCGAAACACTGCAAAGCTGTCTCGCAAGAGAGTGTGGCCTTCAGCCAATTCTGCCAAAGGATCTAATGTCGGTAGTGGAAAAGCTCCTCTCATTCAAGGGAGACACTAATTGTAGGAAGGGTAAGGCTCGCGAGAGACCACCTGCAGCTCCTGTGTTACGGCTTCGATTGTGAGTGATTGTGGCAGTTTGTTCTGGCCACTTAGAAATCTAAATTCTGGATGAAAGATGATTCCGCAGTGAGCCGTTGCTCCTGCTTGCAACAACAACATTTGCCACTCTTAAGGGAGGCTTTCGCCAGGTTTCACAAGTATCTTATGTGAAAATACGGGATGAAAAGACCGCGAAATTTGACCATAACATGTTTCAACTGCTGCGCTCGAAATTTGATCATGAGGTGCTCCAAGTGCTGCCCCTACCAACTTCCGTAAACTTGGCTCCATACCAATGGGAGGTAGCCGCCAAGTGGACCTTCGTGCCTTAAGCTCAACGTTGAGGCATTGAATTTCAAGGCCTGTCGAGAAAGGCTTCGAAGCCTCCTTAAGGTGCCTTCAAAGCCTTCGAAGGCACTTTAAGGGGCTTCGAAGCCTTCGAGGGACGGGCTTCGAAGCCTTCCTCGGCCGAAGGTGGGTTCAACGAAGCCTTCGAAGCATTACTCGAAGACCCCTTAAGGTACCTTGAGGAATTGAATTAGAAGGTTTGTCGAGGAACGCTTCGAAGGTATCTTAAGGTGCCTTCGAAGCCTTGGAAGGTCTTCGAAGCCTTGGAAGGTACCTTAAGGTTCCTTCGAAGGCTTCGAAGGTACCTTAAGGCGCCTTCGAAGCCTTCGAAGGTACCTTTAGGGGGCTTCGAAGGCTTCGAAGGAAAAGAAGCTATGAGGAAGAAAAAAGAAAAAGCGGAAGAGAAGAAAAGAGAAAAGGAAGAGAAGAGCAAGAGAATTAGAAGAGAAGAAGAAGAGAAGAAGAAGACAAGAAGAAGAGAAGAGGTGAGATGCGGAAGGAATGAGGAAGACAAAAGAAGAAAGAAGAAGGAAGAACAAGCAAGAAGAAGGAAGAAGAAGGAAAAAGAACGAAGCAAAAGGAAAAAGAAGGAAGAAAAAGAANAAGAAGGAAGAACAAGCAAGAAGAAGGAAGAAGAAGGAAAAAGAACGAAGCAAAAGGAAAAAGAAGGAAGAAAAAGAAAGAAGAGAAGAGGTGAGACGCAGAAGGAAAGAGGAAGGCAAAAGAAGAAAGAAGAAGGAAGAAGAAGGAAGAAGAATGGAGGGGGGCATGGGGGGGACGGAGAAGAGGAGGAGAAGAAAAAGGGAAAAGGCGAAGGCNGAAGGAAGAAGAAGGAAGAAGAATGGAGGGGGGCATGGGGGGGACGGAGAAGAGGAGGAGAAGAAAAAGGGAAAAGGCGAAGGCTGGTGGCGTTTGAAGGCTTCAAAGGAAAAATAGATATGAGGAAAAGCACAGGAAGAACGTCGTTAAAGGAAAAGAAGATGCAGAAGGAGAAGAGGAAGAGAAGAAAAAGGGAAAAGACGAAGGCTGGTGGGGTTCGAAGGCTTCAAAGGGAAAAAAGATCTGAGGAAGATAAAGAAAGAAGAGGAAGAGAAGAAGAGAGAAGAGGAAGAGAAGAGGNAGGCTTCAAAGGGAAAAAAGATCTGAGGAAGATAAAGAAAGAAGAGGAAGAGAAGAAGAGAGAAGAGGAAGAGAAGAGGAAGAGAACAAGAAGAGAAGAGAAGAAGAAGAGAAGAAAAAGAGGGAAGGAGAAACGCGGAAGAGAACAAGAAGACAAGAAGAAGAGAAGAGGAGAGACGCGGAAGGAGAAGAANAAACGCGGAAGAGAACAAGAAGACAAGAAGAAGAGAAGAGGAGAGACGCGGAAGGAGAAGAAGAAGAGAGCAACACAAGAAGAACGATTTCCTTTGCAAATGCACCCAAAAAAGGACCCAGATCTTTGTTTAAAACAAGGCCCAGAAAGCCCCCCACAGGTTTTTTAACGCCTTTGCCCTGAGAGTGTAACATCGGGACCTGTGGGGGGCTTTTTTCGCTTGATTCAGAGTGGTGTTTGCGACTCTGTTTTGCAAGTGAATTTAAAAGAGGACCCAGATCTTTGTTTCAAACAAGGCCCGGAAAGCCCTCCACAGGTCTTTCAATGCCTTTGCACTGAGAGTATAACACCGGGACTTGTGGGGGGCTTTTTTCGCTTGACGTAGAGTGGCGTTTGTGACTCTGTTTTGCGGAGGACTTGGCAAGTGGTGGCAGCTACGATACCTTGCCGGGACAGTTCCAAAGGCTGATGAAGAAAGATTTCAGTTTGAAATTTGAGAATACGTAAAAATAGTGGTAGTAGTAGTAAAATTAATAGTAGTAGTAAAATTTATTGCCCCATGGGTTTTGTTCCCAAAACTATTAGTAGTGATAGTAGTAGTAGTAGTAGTAGTAGTAGTAGTTGTAGTAGTAGTAGTAGTAGAAATAGTAGAAATAGTAGTAGTAAAATTTATTGCCTAATTAGTCGTAGTAATATGGTAGTAGAAGTAGTAGTAGTAGTAAAATTTCCTGGCCCCTTTGTTTTGTTCATAAGACAATATTACAAAATAGTAATGAGTACTGAGTAGTAGTAAGAATATTACTACTAGTGGGTTTGAAAAGACGGGGCTTAAGGGGGCTGGGAAGCCTTCGAAGGTACTTTAAAGAGGCTTCGAAGCCTTCGAAGGTATCTTAAGGGGGCTTCGAAGCTTTCAAAAATACCTTAAGGGGGCTTCAAGCCTTCGAAGCCCCCTTAAGGTACCTTCGAAGGCTTCGAACGTACTTTAAGGGGGCTTCGACGAAGGCTTCGAAGCCCCCTTAAGCCACCTTCGAAGCCTTCGTTGAAGCCCCCTTAAGGTATCTTCGTCGAAGCCCCCTTAAGCTACCTTAAGGGGGCTTCGAAGGCTTCGAAAGGTACCTTCGAAGCCTTCGTTCGTTCGTTCGTTCTACCCCCCCCGGCCCCGGACCCTTCGACGAAGGCTTAAGGTACCTTCGAAGGGACCTTAAGGTGACCTTAAGGTACCTTCGACGAAGGTCCCTCGGCTGCTGCCCTAAAAATGGTCAGCGAATCATTGGCTTGGCATCTAGAAATTCTGCATCCAATGAATATCAGCGATCCTCCTCCTTGGAAGCCGGCAAAACCAAACCTGTTTCCTTGAGCGGGGCAGCATTATCTATGGCCCTTTCAACGGTCTTCTCAGCTTTCGCCCTTTGAGTTGCTAATAGCAGCTACTCTACATAGGCAGTTAGTAATGTAGCTTCCCGATTCACCACGCCTTGACATGTGCATGGCTCAATCTTCTGAGGTCAAGCCTACATTCGGAGACTATCGTACAAGAGGTTCAACCACTGCAATGACGCATTTCTCAGTCCGTTTTAAGGCTTTGTATAAAAAGTATTGCAAGTTACCCGTCCAGTAAGAACACGGACAATGAAAGTTTCCACCTTCTCCGCTTGCACTCGGCATTGTGCCGCATTCCAGGGGCTTCCATTCCAACATCACAGGACATCTTGGAGTCTTGGGAAAGATTCTCACCTGAGACCTTGGTACCTTAGGTGGGGATTTTGGGATGACTGGTGGCGACTTCGAACTGCTCAGGTAGCCGCCGAGTGGACCTTCGTGAAGGTGTCTTAATATAAGCTCAAGAGGATTGAATTGAATTTCAAAGCCTGTCGAGGAAGGCTTCGAAGCCCCCTCGAGGAAGGCTTTAAGGAACCTTAAGGGGGCTTCGAAGCCTTCCTCGGCCGAAGGCGGCTTCAACGAAGCCTTCGAAGCCACCTAAGGTGCCTTCGAAGCATTCGTCGAAGCCCCCTTAAGGTATCTTGAGGAATTGAATTTGAAGGTTTGTCGAGGAACCCTTCGAAGGTACCTTAAGGTGCCTTCGAAGCCTTGGAAGGCACCTTAAGGTGCCTTCGAAGGCTTCGAAGGTACCTTAAGGCACCTTCAAAGCCTTCGAAGGTACCTTTAGGGGGCTTCGAAGGCTTCGAAGGAAAAGAAGCTATGAGGAAGAAAAAAGAAAAAGCGGAAGACAAGAAAAGAGAAAAGGAAGAGAAGAGCAAGAGAACTAGAAGAGAAGAAGAAGAGAAGAAGAAGAGAAGAAGAAGACAAAAAGAAGAGAAGAGGTGAGATGCGGAAGGAATGAGGAAGACAAAAGAAGAAAGAAGAAGGAAGAACAAGCAAGAAGAAGGAAGAAGAAGGAGAAAGAACGAAGCAAAAGGAAAAAGAAGGAAGAAAAAGAAAGAAGAGAAGAGGTGAGACGCGGAAGGAAAGAGGAAGACAAAAAAGAAAGAAGAAGGAAGAAGAAGGAAGAAGAATAAAGCTTTGTTTAAAACAAGGCCCAGAAAGCCCCCCACAGGTTTTTTAACGCCTTTGCCCTGAGAGTGTAACATCGGGACCTGTGGGGGGTTTTTTTCGCTTGACTCAGAGCGGTGTTTGTGACTCTGTTTTGCAAGTGAATCCAAAAAAGGACCCAGATCTTTGTTTCAAACAAGGCCCAGAAAGCCCTCCACAGGTCTTTCAATGCCTTTGCCCTGAGAGTGTAACACCGGGACTTGTGGGGGGCTTTTTTCGCTTGACGTAGAGTGGCGTTTATGACTCTGTTTTGCGGAGGATTTGGCAAGCGGTGGCAGCTACGATACCTTGCCGGGACAGTTCCAAAGGCTGATGAAGAAAGATTTCAGTTTGAAATTTGAGAATTCGTAATAGTAGTAGTAGTAGTAGTAGGAGTAGTAGTAGTAGTAGTAGGAGTAGCAGCAATAGCAGTAGCAGTAATAGTAGCAGTAAAATTTACTGCCCCATTGATTTTGTTCACAAAACTATTTACAAGCCACCTTAAGCCACCTTCGAAATCTTCGTTGAAGCCCCCTTAAGGTACCTTCGTCGAAGCCCCCTTAAGGTACCTTTGAAGCCTTCATTCGTTCGTTCGTTTCCCCCCTCCCTCCGGCCCCGGACCCTTCGACGAAGGCTTAAGGTACCTTCGAAGGGACCTTAAGGTACCTTCGACGAAGGTCCTTCGGCTGCTGGCCCGAACTGCTTTTGATTTGCTGGTGCATAGGCTTACGGCTGCTGCCAGGTTCTTTCATTTCCGTAAGCAATTTACCAGGCGCACCATTTGGGCATTCCATCATGTCATCACGTGCGTCATGAAACCTTGGAGGGTTAAGTATTGGAGGCTGTTCAGAAGAACGCGCAAAGGCTGGCGCGTTCGCGGGCCATGCACATGTACACTTATTCAGTTACTGGCGGAGTGCCAAATGCCTCAAATTCCCCAACCAATTGATCCCTATTCTGCGATCCCACATTACGTGCTACGAAACGTTTCTAATAAATTCTCCTTCTATCCGCAAAACTCCTGGACAACAGGACCTGTGTCTAAGCCTGGACTACTTTGGATATCTTGAGAGGGAAATAGATTATACAATTTTTTGCTCTTTCACTTGCTATGCGCGCATTTCTTGGCGCGACCGTCATGGCTGTACTGGAGGCAAATGAGATTCCGGGCCTTTAGAAGTAAATATTGTAGCAGTAAAATAATACAAGTCTGTTCTATTGCGTTTATTGCTACGCGCCGGCCTCTTTGCACGCCAGTGCTGGGCGAGCGCGTTTTTGCGCGCCCGTGCTACGCGGATTAGTTTGGATACCTTGAGATGTTCAGATTGCATTAGCAGAAAACAATAAAATTGTTTTCTATCTCATTTTGCGCGCCGTGCTGGCACGGGCTTCTTTGTGCACCTGCAGGGGAGGTCCTTTGTGAGGGTTCCGGTTTTTGCTGCAGATTTGGAACCCCATTTTGGAGTTTGTGGATTGATCCATTTCTCGAGGATGCCCCCACATGACCGAGAGCAGGAAGGTACCTTGCTGACACCGCAGCAAGGTACCTTGCTGACCGCGCAAGCAAACTCTAATGTGAGCCTAAAATTGTTCCTATTGACATGCTTCTGCCACCATCAGACTTGCAATATTTTGGCATGAACGATTGGGGAGCTGCAAGATCAATTCAGAACAGGCACGCGATCATAAACATCGGCGCCCCTCCACGTCCACCAGCAAAAGGATCACGTCGTGGGCCGGCCCCTCCTTATTTTAACGTTGCCGGATGTTTTCGACACCTAGACAAAATTCATGATGTAATTACTGGCGCCCAACATTGAAATACGGCGGGGCATGGGGAGGTGTAACTCAGAGGCATCAAAGCCATCATGTAGGACAAGGACTTTACAGCGCACAGCAGAAGACGCAAAAATCGCGACTGCTGTTCCGGAAATCAATATAAACAATAAAGGAAACAAAATCAGGCAATCTAGCATGGAGTTGATATGTATATGGAGGGATGGCAATCTACTCTTCGTCTGGTATTCTCGGGCGTCCTGCGCAGGTCGGGCCTACGCGGTAATCTTCAATGCATGAAACATTTATTCATTATCTATTCATGATCTATTCAATAATCTATTCCATAATTTATTCGATAATCTCCGAAATATGGAAATTTTCAAGCAATCCCGAGATGTTGGGATTGGTGGAAAAGAAATAATTTTTTTAATTGCAAGGATTTCTACGATTGCCTGAGAATTCCCACATTTTGAAATTATCGAACAGATTATCGAATAGATTATTGAATAGATCACGAATAGATAGCGAATAGCATTTTCCCACATTGAAGAGTACCGAAGAGGTCGGACCTGCATGGGCATTGGAGAAGGACGTTAGCGAGCGCAGGGCAATTTTGCTTCAAATGAACCTATTGATCTGTTGACGGAAGACTGGCAATAGCCGCGCGCAGAACATGGCCAATGGCTGAACCTGAAACTGTCGCATATCAATTATGTCAGGTTCCACATGATCAGTCAACGTCAACAGCACGGCTCCGAAAAAGTTTGCACGGACGAACCCCGAAATGGGGTCCGAAATCGGCAGCAAGAACCGGAGCCCTCATGAAGGACTTCCCCTGTGTGCTTGGCGCGGCTTAGTTTATGTCCCCCGAACACGAAAGATTAAACTAGCAGAAACCCAATTTTTATTTATTTTTTTCTATGCTTGGCGCGCGCTTCTTCGCGCGCCCGTGTTGAGCGCGTGCTGCTTTGCGCGCCTGTGCTGGGCGCGGTTTAGTTTACGTGGTATGAAAACGAAGGATAAATAATGAACAGAAATGAAAGCATTTATTTTTTATTGTTGGGCGGGCGCTTCTCTGCGCGCCCATGCTGGTTGCAGATCATTTACATGCCTTTAGAAAGAATTATCCCATTGTAGTAGCAGAAATCAATCGAATCGTTTTCTTTCATTTATGAAGGGCGCGCGTTTCTTTGCGCGCCTGGGTTGTGCGCGGACTGTTTTGCTCGCCCGTGTTGGTAATAGTAATAGTAATATGGTTAGTAGTGCTAGCAATAAGAATAATAGGAAAAATATGGTTAGTAGCGCTAATAAGAACTTATTATTATTATATTCGTTTTTTATCTATATTATTTTATTAGATGGCACTCCAGCACCCGAAATAGGTCGAACCACAGCATGATCTTGGGTCCTTGGATCCAAATCTTTACCTCCCAGCCTCCATCGGATATTTCTTCATCCCTTTTCGGCATCTGCCGTAGCGACTCAGAAAACATGGCCGAAAGAAATGAACGTCAAATTATCTCGGACACTTATTGCAGAGATTTTCGCGGTTCTTGTCGCCATTTCATATGTTGACCCTGTTCCCCAAGGTACTTCTTGAATCCATCCAATATTTGGGGTCTACGGTGATATAATTTGACCTCCTCGATTTTTCAACCCATATTTTAAATTATTCTAAATATATAATTTACCACCTATCTAGGGGTATCCTAGAAAATAAAAATAGTATATTTTCTAAGCGAAATAAAATTTTTATATAAATTTTCAAAACTAAAATTTATTAAATTCCCATGTTTGGGGATACCCAGAAATAGCTCGTAACACATACATTTAAAATATCCATAAATATAGGTTAATACCTAATCCTCCTTCCTTTATTTGTAGGCATAGGCTCCATTTGGTTGAAAAGATTTTTTTCTAGAAATATCTATCGGTTAGTAATACAATCTATATTTATAAGATGCCAAAATATTGTTTATTTATTTATTTTTTATTTTTATATATAGATATAGACTCCATTTACCTAAAAATTTTAATATATTATCGTTTTTGGGATATCCACAAGCTAGTAATATAATCTATATTTCGAATATCCCAAATTATGCTTTAATAGATTTAATTACGTAATTTTTATTAAATTACGTATAAAATCCATATAATTTCAAAATTTAAAAATAATTTATAATGATATCCCTAAATAGATAATAAAATATACATTTATTATAAAATATAAAATATCTAATTATATATTTTTTTTAAAATCCAAACCATACAAAAGAAAAAAAAATATTCCGAAAATCTATCGGCATATATATACAAATAACTATTAATAAAAACATACTTAAAATATCAAACCATATTCCTAAATTATATTCTAAATATATAATTTACTAATTGAATTTTCTATATATATGTTTAAAATATCCCCATTTTAATTTTACAATATTCTAACTATAAAATTTAATAATCTATTAAATAACGAATCCGTTATATTTAAAGAAAATTTTAAATTCTAAATAAATATTAAAAAAAATCTATATAATAACCCATTCCTATTATATTTAGAAGGTCGTTCCACTTTACTCCATTTTCCAAAGTCAACAATAACCCTTTTTAAAATTATTCAAAAATATATATTTAATTTCTATTTCATAAATAATAATATGCATAATAGGCTTTGGATAATTACACGGTATCGGTGGTTTGGGTTGAGAAAATATAAATGGAAATATACAAAATAATATGAAAAATATAATTTAAATAAATTTCATAGGGATCCATTATACCATAAAAATAAATATTTGATTTTAGAGAGCGAGGGAGAGAGAGAGGGGAAATAAAGGAAAGAAAGAGGGAGAGAATAAAGGAAAAGAGGGGACAGCAGCGCCACCACAGGCAAAAAAGGTAATACCAAAGTTGAAGAAAAAAGGTCAGCAAGGCAATATCGAAGCTGAAGAAGAAAGGAAGAAAGGTCAGAAAGGCAATACCTAAGCTGAGGAAGAAAATCCAAAAAGGTAATACCGAAGCTGAAGAAAAAAGGCCAGAAAGCCAATACCGAAGCTGAAGAAGAAAGACCAGAAAGACAATACCGAAGCTGAGGAAAAAAAGGCTAGAAAGGCAATACCGAAGCTGAGGAAGAAAGATCAAAAAGGCAATATCGAAACTGAGGAAGAAAAGTCAGAAAGCCAATACCGAAGCTAAAAAAGAAAGGCCAGAAAGCCAATACCGAAGCTGAGGAAAAAAGGTCAGAAAAGCAATACCGAAGCTAAGGAAGAAAGGCGAGAAAACCAATACCGAAGCTAAGGAAGAAAGGCCAAAAAGGCAATACCGAAGCTGAGGAAAAACAATAAGAAAAATAATACCGAAGCTAAAAAAGGAAGGCCAAAAAAATAATATCGAAGCTAAAAAAAAAAAAAGACCAGAAAAAAAATTCGGGAAGAAAAGCCAGAAAAAAAGCTAAGAAAAAAAAGGCCAAAAAGGTCAAAAAAAAAACTAAAGAAGAAACGCCAGAAAGGCCAAAAAAGAAGCTAAGAAAAAAGATCACAAAATTTATTTATTTATTTTTTTTAATTAAAGAAAAAAAAAAACAAAAAAAAAATAACCAAATAAGGAAAAAAGAAGCTAAAAAATAAAAATAGAAAAATAATATAAGAAAATTAATAAAAAAAATAAAAAATAATATTCAATATTATTAAATAATTATATAATAATTATTATTTTTTTTTTAATTAAAAAAAAAAATTATATTAATTTCAATAAAAATAATATTATATTAATTAATAACTATAAAATAATAAAATTCATAAAATTTATCTAAATTATATTTTTCATATTACTTTACACATTTCCACTTACATTTTCTAAATCAAAATTACCAATACCATATAATCATCCAAAACCTTTATAATATATATTAAAAAAAAATATTTTTATACATTAATAAAATATTATATTATAATTAAATAAAATTTATTTTAACAATAATAATAATAATAATATATAATTAAACATATTGTAAGCTAAATATATATATAAATTATAAATAAAAATATAATAAATAAAATATATTCCAAAAACAAAATACCGTCAAAAAATCCCCAAATAACAATATTATAAATATAAAAAATATTTCTATAAATAATATCTCGGTATAAAGCTTTTTTATCTAAAAAAAAATAAGTAAAAAAAGTGGCCCGTATAAGTGTCGCAATTTCTCTATCCAAAAGTATCTTAATATAAAAAATATAGTCTCGGCGCAAAAAAAATCTCTAGAAAAAAAAAATCTAAGCGTTTTCAAAATGCTGTGTACACAGTGGTTTTAGGCGCGTGCGCAAAAGCTTCTCTGCGAAAAAAATTCGGTGTGTAAGGGCGTCTGGGTATGAGAGCCTGTCTGCGCAATAGCCTCTCTATATAAAAAATTCTGTGTGTAAAAGTGCCTGTAAGTAAAGGCACCTGCGCGTAAATGCTGCTCTCTCTGCAAAAGCCTCTTTGTAAAAGCTTCTATGCGTAAAAAACAAGGGTGTGTAAAAGTCTCTCCGTATAAAAACTGGCTGTATGTAAAAGCGTGCCGTGTGCCAAAGCTTCTGAGTGTAAAAGGTTCTGTGCTTAAAGACTCTTAAAGGCTTCTTTGCGTAAAAGTATTCTGTGTGTAAAAATTGCTCTGGGTAAAATTTTTGCGCGCAAGAGTTTCAGCGTGCAAGAGCTTCTTGGTGTGGTCTGTGTGTACAAGCTTCTCTGTGTCAAAGCGCTTCTGTGTAAAAATGTTTGTGTAAAAGCTGGTCTGTGCAAAGGATTCTCTGTGTAAAAGCTGTTATGTGTAGAAGCATCTGGGCGTAACAGCGTCTATGTGCAAAGGCGTCTATGCGCAAATGTTGCGCTATGCAAAGACATCTTTGTGAAAAACATCCGTGCGTAGAAGCAGAAGCATCTCTGTGTAAAAAATCTTTGTGCGAAAGCTTCTGTATGTATTGGCGTCTGTGTGTAAAAGCTTCTCTGTCCACCAACCTCTCTGTGTAAAAGTATCTGTTGCAAAAAACTGCTCCGTGTAAAGGCTTCTATGCGTAACGTCGTCTGTTTGTAAAAGTGTATCTGTGTAAAATGCGTCACCGCACCAATATCTCCAAAAAAAGAAATGGGAAAGAACGAGGGTCAAATGGCTACTGTTGTTGATGATGGCGGTGATGCGTGCAGGACCCAAAAACCGTCATATTGGTGGTGTTTTGCCAATTTTTCAAAGCGTTCGAGACAACAAACACTGTAAATACCGATGTCTTTGGCGTCTCAGAAGCCAAAAACCACGGTATTTGCGGTGTTTTTTGCCCCTGGTAGCAAAAACCATGGTATTCATAGTCTCTTGTAGACAGCACCTAGCAACAACAGCTGTATTTACGCAGTTTTCACCACGTTGCAAGAAATACTTTTTCCATGCCGAAGGCACAAAAATACTGTAGACTACAGTGTTTTGGATTTAGTTTTAAGGTTCGTAGGGTTGACCGGGGGGGAGGGGGGTCTGGGGGGGGGTAAGTCTTAAAATTAATAACAACATCCTGAATAATCAGGCAACGGGGCTGGCCACCATCCCCTTTACTTCGTAAAGTAAAACTCAAGGTAGCCCCACTAGAGCTACCTTTCGTGATAACTTAATGCTTTTGTCTAGTTATATATCATAGATATGAATGTATCATATATATATATATATGTATGTATATGTATATTGTTGACTGATATGCATAAAGCCCTTGCCAAACTTTGACACATCAAAGCCATGGCAAGCAAGCTCAAATCCAAAGACTCTAGCCAACAAAAAGCAACATTCGACCCCATGGATAAAGAAACGAGGAAAATTAAGCCTAATCCCGATACTGTTCAGGCACTGTGAAGGGTGCAAGGCAAGGCATTAAGTTCGTGTCGTTGCTCTTCTGGCATCTTGTTTTGTTTCATGTGAGTGCATTCCTGACTTGCAACCCATTTTACTCTGGTTCTTGGATTAAATACATGTAGTAGCAATGATCGAACGCTATTATCTTCTTTCATGTATTGAAATATTTGCATCCGGTCGCAAACACAAACGGAAACAAGTCCGGTCAAGTGCGATCTTGTTCGTGCATTTCTGTTTGAATGTAAAAATGAGCGATGGAAAAGTTGCCGAAAATTCAGTGAGTAGAAGAGTTAATTGGCAAAAGTAGCAGAGTTATTTTCCTTAGCTGACTGCTATTGACTGCTTATTTTGCTTGGCAAGCCACTGGCGGCAGGAATCCTTTGCTCCAAACCATCCTTTTTGCCCTGGGTCCACAGCTGGTGAAACGGCCTCTTTCTCAGTTGAACAAATGGATGCCTGAATATGACATCAAGGACGGCAAGCGGCTTCCGTTGTAGCCACAAGAACTTAACAACATTCGAAAGGAACGATGATAACATCTGACCTGGAAATAGCAAGACAAGAAAAGACAAGCAAGTTTGAGAATTTGGTTGCCAGCACCATGCCTTCATCAGCAGCATTCAAATCAGTCAATTGCCTGAAGCACTTGGAGCCGAAGAGCATCCTCCGCCACAAAGCATGGAGCTTGGGCATGATGACCAAGCATGGAATACTTGCGTGACGCCCCCTCACCTTCCACTTTGGTCAAAAGAAACAACCTTTTCAAACAGGCATCAAGTTGTTGAGCTGCCATGTTGCGCCATCTCATGGCACTTGAACATCTTGGCCAGAAATGCGGCTAATCTGCGAGTCCTGATGAAAAGAATGCAAAGTCCTCCGCCTCAGTCGGCACATTGGTCATCTGGGAAATTTTAAACGAGCTGGGACAAAGAGTGGGTGGAATCGAGCTTGAACGAGCTTGCTTGACAAAGCTTTTAAATTTTAAAACAAAGAATGCGCCTGCAGAACAAATGTTTTTTTTTTTTCGGAGCCGCCAAACGATTTCATCCAAGAGCCGATGGCTTGGTGCCCAGCAGATCAGCCAGAAGGTCACCATGTCTCTGACAAAAAGCTTGTTGCGAGGCCTGGAAGTGAAGCAGACTAGAATTGACCAGATACTCATTTTGACGTGTTTCAAGAGTAATTGAATTTCGAATAGTTTCGTTTAGTTTCCTGTTTCTTTTCTTATGCTCTGGCAGCAAAAAGGGAAACAATCTTGAAGATGGGTGGTATCCAAGGTCCACTTCACTACATAACACATCAAATCACCTCAACGCACATCAACGCACACCATTCATCATCATTCATCTGCATTGTGATGCACCAGTTATGGTTTCGGAAAGCTTTCCAAGTGCCAAGTTGTCGACCCACCCTGCGACATCGTCTACAATCCTGCGCTGCTCCGGAGTCCGAATATTTCCAGACTCACACACACTCTACAAACTGTACAACAATGTACATATTTGTGTCCATGGAAATTTCTACAATGTACAAACTTAGAATGTTGAGCACTCATTTGCAGGCAAATACACACACACACATGCAAAACGGCAACAGAAGACCTAGCGCATTCGCCTGTCCTTGCAGTTGTCACGACGCACCTGGTCTGTTTGGCGCCAGGATGGGCGGATTGCCTGAAACAAACTGTCAAGATCTGTCAAGATCTGTCAAACCAAAATCGTTTTACAGAATTTTGTAATTTGTGACTTAGGCTTGACCAATGCTCCGAACTGGTTGAAATCTCTACCTACGCACCTGGTACTGCCTGGTACCCCGAAACCTGGTAAAGAGACAAGGTGAAAGGGTAAGTATAAACAGTATAAACTTTTCGTTGAGAGCTGTTAAAACATGTTGGAACATATGAATTGAATTTAATTGACCTCTTGTTGACAACCTGGGCTTCCCTCATCTTTAGTCCTCTGTGGACAACGAAGGAGTGTTCCCTCTGAGGCGCAGACCTTTGACGCGCAGCTTCTGCGGACTTTGAACCGCAATAGCTTCATACGATTCCGCCAAACAGGAGAATGCAGAACAAACATCAACAAACCCCATGTACGAGACACGTGGGATTCCCGTGTGATGTATATATATATATATATAAATACATACATACATATTTGTTTTGTCATAGATGGATGCAAGTCGTGCGACGCTTGCGACACTCGCGACGCTCATGTTTCAAGTGGGCCATCTTTCCATTGCATGTTGCACAGGGCCGAGACCAGTTGTGAGTTAGAGATCCAGTTTTGAGGTCTCGTGAGGTTTCGGGGCAAATTCCTCGCCAAACCTTACGTTCGCTAATTAGCAGCAAAGAACTTCACAATGCTATGATGATCAAGAGGGACAAAAACTGCATGCCCTATGGAACATTACATAAATATCATATCACAATAAATTCCAAGGATTCTGATGACTAGGAGGGATGAATGGCCAACCCCATGGAACCTTGTAAGCATATTCTGTGACCAGAAGGGATCAAATTTGCCAGCAGCATGAAACAGTGCAAGAACATTCTAATGATCAAGAGGGACTTGAGTCCCAAGGGTTGGTGAACGAAAACTAAGCAGGGGCAAGGTGGAGTGAAAGAGGTGGAATTACATATTTATGCTTTCGTGGAATGATTTGGTGGAATAAGTTGGGTGGTGGCGTGGGTGGCCTGCGTTGTGTGGGTTCGGGGTGGGAGGAGGCGGGGGGATTGAGCCCCTGCTGATCTGCTTCCAAGATGCGAAGGGGGAGAAACCCAAGTTATATAGTTTAGCATGTGAATGCGTGGCTTAGGTCAAGGATAGCTAAGTGATATAGCCCGTAAGTGTGCGACTTACGTAGTAATACCACTACACAGCTTAAGCAGGCATTGGTTATTGTAGACGCTCAGCATGTAATGCAGTGGATGTCGCTCAAGAAGTAGCGGATATGAGAACTTGAAGTTGGCTGGGTGATTTTATGGAAATAGATCCATAAACACTATCTATGAATTTTGGTGTCGGATGAGAGCCACTACGTCAACACTATGTAAGAATGAGATGAAAACTGTCGCAATATCATGGAACTTCGCATGTGTATTGTCTCAATGACTAACAGTTCGAGGTCTGTAATGGTTACAATAATAGATGCAATGCTTACCATGTTTCTTCCCCACATCTTTGTGTGGGGTTCTTGTTTTTTGTTCTGCATCCCGGCCGCATCTCCGCCTGTCGTCCGCCCGCCGCTTCTCACACACAACTTACCCACACACAACTTACTCACACCCAACTTACTCACACACAACTTACTCACACGCAACTTACTCACACACACACAACTTACTCACACACAACTTACCCTCACACAACTTGCTCGCACCCAACTTACTCGCACGCAACTTACTCACACGCAACTTACTCACACACCACTTACTCACACACACAACGTACTCACACCCAACTTACTCACACCCAACTTACTCACACACAACTTGCTCACACGCAACTTATTCACACACAACTTACTCACACACAACTTACCCACACCCAACTTACTCACACACAACTTACTCACACGCAAATAACTCACACACGCAACTTACTCACACACAACTTACTCACACGCAACTTGCTCACACACAACTTACTCACACACAAATTANAAATAACTCACACACGCAACTTACTCACACACAACTTACTCACACGCAACTTGCTCACACACAACTTACTCACACACAAATTACCCACACGCAACTTACGCGCACACAACTTACCCACACACAACTTACCCACACGCAACTTACTCACACCCAACTTACTCACACACAACTTACTCACACGCAACTTACTCACACACAACTTACCCACACACAACTTACTCACACACAACTTATCCACACACAACTTACGCACACCCAACTTACTGACACACAACTTACCCACACACACAACTTACTCACACACAACTGAACCACACCCAACTTACTCACACACACAACTTACTCACACACAGCTTACTCACACACAACTTACTCACATACAACTTACTCACACACAACTTACTCACACGCAACTTACTCACACGCAACTTACCCACACACAACTTACTCTCACACAACTTACCCACACGCAACTTACTCACACACAACTTACTCACGCCCAACTTACTCACGCCCAACTTACTCACACCCAACTTACTCACACGCAACTTACTCACACGCAACTTACTCACACCCCACTTACTCACACACAAGTTACTCACACCCAACTTACTCACGCCCAACTTACTCGCACACAACTTATTCACACGCAACTTGCTCACACACAACTTACTCACACCCAACTTACTCACGCCCAACTTACTCGCACACAACTTATTCACACGCAACTTGCTCACACACAACTTACTCACACCCAACTTACTCACACGCAAATAACTCACACACGCAACTTACTCACACACAACTTACTCACACGCAACTTGCTCACACACAACTTACTCACACACAAATTANAAATAACTCACACACGCAACTTACTCACACACAACTTACTCACACGCAACTTGCTCACACACAACTTACTCACACACAAATTACCCACACGCAACTTACTCACACACAACTTACCCACACACAACTTACTCACACACAACTTACTCACACACAACTTACTCACACGCAACTTACTCAGACACAACTTACTCAGACACAACTTACCCACACACAACTTACTCACACACAACTTACTGACACACAACTTACCCACACACAACTTACTCACACACAACTTACTCACGCCCAACTTACTCACACACACAACTTACTCACACACAGCTTACTCACACACAACTTACTCACACACAACTTACCCACACACAACTTACTCACACCCAACTTACTCTCACCCAACTTACTCTCACCCAACTTACTCACACACAACTTACTCACACACAACTTACTCACACACAACTTACTCACACACAGCTTACTCACACGCAACTTACTCACACCCAACTTACTCACACCCAACTTACTCACAAACAACTTACCCACACGCAACTTACGCGCACACAACTTACCCCCCAAAAAAACCCACACGCAACTTACCCACACCCAACTTACTCACACACAACTTACTCACACGCAACTTACTCACACAGAACTTACCCACACACAACTTACTCACACACAACTTACCCACACACAACTTACCCACACACAACTTACTCACATGCAACTTGCTCACACACAACTTACTCACACGCAACTTACCCACACACAACCTACCCACGCCCAACTTGCTCGCACACAACTTACCCACACACAACTTACTCTCACACAAGTTACTCACACCCAACTTACTCACGCCCAACTTACTCGCACACAACTTATTCACACGCAACTTGCTCACACACAACTTACTCACACCCAACTTACTCACGCCCAACTTACTCGCACACAACTTATTCACACGCAACTTGCTCACACACAACTTACTCACACCCAACTTACCCACACACAACTTACTCACACACAACTTACTCACACGCAACTTACTCACACACAACTTACTCACACACAACTTACTCACACACACACACAACTTACCCACACACAACTTACTCACACACAACTTACCCACACACAACTTACTCACACACAACTTACTCACACACAACTTACTCACACACAACTTACTCACACCCAACTTACTCACACACAACTTACCCGCACACAACTTACACACACACAACTTACTCACACACAACTTACTCACACACAACTTACCCACACACAACTTACTCACACACAACTTACCCACACACAACTTACTCTCACACAACTTACCCACACACACCCAATTTACTCACACACACACACAACTTACTCACACACAACTTACCCACACACAACTTACTCCCGCACAACTTACCCACACACAACTTACTCCCGCACAACTTACCCACACACACAACTTACTCACACACAACTTACTCACACACGCACAACTTACCATTACAAAACTTACCCACAACATCCTCACACACAACTTACTCACACACACACACACAACGTGGCACATGGTGACATGGACGTCCATTTGGCTTGGCAGGCGTGGCACATATGGCACTCAGCTGCCTGTGATGACGTGCTTGGTCGCGCTTGGGTCCTGTGTGACGCCGCGGTCTTTTGCGTGGCAGGCGTGGCACTTGGTGACATGGACCTTCACTTTGTGTGGCAACTCGCACACACCTGTTTACACACAACTCTCTCACACACACATCTCTTTCTTTCACACACAACTTTGTCACACACAACTCTTCCACACACAACTTTTCACACAGCACCCACACACACAACTTACTCACACACAACTCTTTCACACACAACTCTCTCACACACAACTCTCTCACACAACTCTTTCACAAACATCTCTTTCACACACCACTTTGTCACACACAACTCTTTCACACACCATTCTTTCACGCACGGCTCCTTCACATGATCTGTCTTCCACCATCCCCTTTCTCTTCCCTGCCTTTCCCATCCCATCTGCACATCTGCTTTGGTACTTATTGGAAGAAGTTGACATGTGGGGTTATCCGGTCCTTTAATTGAGGTTTGCATACTGAAGGGGGGAATCAAGTATCTAAAAATTAAGAATAAGTTTGGTTTAGGCAATTTTTGAGTCAGGTGTACGGACTGACGGGATATCGCGAGTGATTACTGGTTTCTAAGTACGTTTGATATGCTCATGAAACACAATATTAGTTAATTGATGATGGAAAGCGTAACTATGTGACATGCATGATGGTTGAGTAGAGCTACAAAATACTCTGAAGGGTATTGGCCCAAGCCGGGGTTCGTGTGGCCTAAGCCAGCATGGTCTTGCAATTACATGCGGGGCCGCTTTCTGTAATTCGTGTGATCCTGTGGTGTTGGCTTGCAATTGTGCAAGATGCATGGAAGGAAAGGGGGGGAGGGGGGCAGGGGGGGGGTGTGATCCATTTTGTATACGGTATCCCCATGTCTACGCACTGCAGTGTGTAGGATGCATGTACACACTGCAGATCACTTAATTCATTCGTACCACTGCGCTACTCCGTGTCTCAAGACTTGGTAGCATTCACCCACGCGCAGTAGAAAAGAGAGCTCGTAGCTGCACTCCGGCTTTCAGGTGTTGGCCCCTCAATACGGGGGATCGCTACCTCAAAGTGGTAGCGGAGCTTCGTGCTCTGATTGTTCCTTGGTAACGGAGGTAGTTTTAGGCTGCCCCGCCGTAGGACTCTCAGAGCAACCTGAACAGCCTGTACATAGAGCCGCCGTGCTCATAATCCAAAATATGGACTCTGACGAAGAACTTGCCCTGCAAGCCCCAGATGAAGAAGGTGCCTATGCCATTCAGCCTGCCGACAATCGCAACGGACTTAGAATGACCCCGAAGGTTCCACCTCAGTTTGATGGACAGTCATCTTGGTTCGAATATGAGGACTTGATTGATGATAGGCTTGGAATAACGACATTAAATCCAGATAAGCATGGTCCGTCACTCAAGAATGCATTGGAAGGAACCGCCTCATTTTACAAGTCAATGCTCGACAACGCGCTGCTCCGAGACCCGGACCGCGGCCTGGCCCATTTCAAGGATACATTGAGACCCTATTTTGTGAAGGGAATCAATCGTGTTTTCCTTTGGAAATGTCTGCAATTGTTCAGAACCTGTCGTGGCCAGAACGAATTCGTGCACTGGATAGGACGCTTCGAGATTGCACAGAAGCGAGTCTTAGCATCTTGGAATGATCTTTTGGACCTTCCCGATTTACCGGAAGATGGCACCGATGAATTCATTGCGGCTCTCACTGTAGCCCAACAGCTCGACATGCAAAACCTGCCAAATGACGACGCTCGCACAGCTTTTCAGACAACCCTCCGAGAGACAGCCATATCAAATAGAAGAAGAGATCATGTGCCAATGTTCCCTTTGTCGGACAACTTTATGAGTTTGATCTTTCTCGTTCAGGCAGATCTTAATGAACAACAGCAAGAACGGTTTGTGAGCAGTATGAAAATACGCCAAATTTCAATGCCACAATGCACGTACTTGCAAGTGAAACAGCTGTTTTTAGAACTCTGTTGCGTGTCCCGCGCAGAAGTGGCTGACCCGAACATTGCCCATCGCAAGCGTCACGCATTCTACATCATCGAAGAAGTGTGGACAGAAGATGGAGAGCAAGGTTTCTGGGTAGTGGATGAAGAAACAAGGTGAAGAAGTTTCACAGGTTTGTACACCAGCACCGAATTCTGGGCGTTAGGCGCCAAGGGTTCTTACTCTAGGCGCCCATTGAACGGCCGAACGTTCAAGAAAGGTAGACCTAAAGGCTGAGGCAAGAAAGGAGGAAAACGAGCAAGACCAGGTTTTCGACCTAGGTCAAGAGGCAAGGGCTATGCTGCATCGGACAATGACCAACAGGACACAGCCTTCTGGCAGAAAGGAAAGGGCAAGAAAGGAAAGAAAGGATTTATGAAAGGCAAGGATTCTTTCAAAGGAATGCCTTGGAAAGGAGGTAAAGGTATAAGGCCAAGGACAGCTTCCATCTCAACAACAACAAGCAAATGTTGCCCAAACACCTGCATCCTCCTCAGCACAACAAGAAAAAAAGCAAGAGCCTGCCCAATCCGAAGAAGGCTGGGGTTATGACAATGACACGTATTGGACAGATTGGTCAACATTGGTACACATACAATTATGATGTGGACTATACCCAAGACAAAGCATGGTACGGTTGGGCATACATTGCGTCCTCCACGGATCAGCCCGAAACAGAGAAATCAGCGCTTCACGTGGATGGACAGGTGACCAACATGATCAGATCTGTTTGCACATGTGCTGTTTGTTCCGATTGTTCGGACACGGACTCATGTCATTCATGTTCAACATGTTTTTGTCCGTGACTCTGTTGTACCGCTTGTGCATTCGTCTGTACAGAACAGCACTGAAGAGCATTCGAACATCCTAGCCAAGCGGCGCGTCCAATTCCGATCTATCGGGCAATGAAATCCAGCAGCCGATCAAGTTCCATTCCGATTTTAACGGAGGAACATGCATTCCTGAACTGTGATCATGGAGTTCAACAGTCTTTGCTTTGCGAATATGTTGACTTAGGTACCCATTCGACTTATGTGATATTGGACTCAGTTTGTACCCGTGCCATGGGCTCACGATATGCCATCGATCGACTTGTTCAAGCCTGTCAAGCACATCCATATCGTGACAACATATGGTTCAGTAAACTCAGTAAACAACCACGTTCAAGTAATTTTTCATTTGCGACTGGAGAACAGTCAACTGTCAAAGAAAGACTTGTGATCCATTTCAGAAATGATCTAGCTCCAAGTGGTTGGATTAACACAAGTGTTGACATTTTGGACCAAGCCGCTTCTTTTCAGTGTTGAACAGATGAGAAACCTGAGAATGAACATTGAGCACGCTCCCGCAGGAGAATACATGACATGTCCACTTTTCGGTATGTATCGTACCGCATTATTGGTCAGCACTTCCAACCATCCCGTTCTTGACATCATGGCTCTAGCGATCGGAAACATACCATGTCTGAAGGTTGCAAGAAGTATAAGAAACCTGATGCCGCTGTCTGGCTACAACCAAGAAAATAGAGAAAAAGCCAGAGAAGAAAGGTGTCAAGAAACCACTTTCTCCAGATGTTTCAAGTGAGGTTCCACATCATCCGACCATTTGGTCCGATGAAGAGCCTGTGCCGATGGTATCGTCTGGGCCAAGTTCTGGACATAAGGATCCAGATCCAGCAGCGCCTGAGCCTCAGCCTGAAGTGAAACCTGAAGTGAAGCCTGAAGCTAAGGTAGAAACAAAGGTTGAGGACAAGAAAGAACCAATGCCAAAAGGAACTTTGTCACTTGCACTTCAAGGTATTCATGAGAAACTTCAGTCACCAACAGAATTGCTCAAACTTCATTTGAAGAATTACCACATGTCGACTGAACAGTTTCGAAGAAGAACATCAGTGTTAATCTATGACAAATACCATGCAATCACCAAAGCATGCGACACATGTTCCAAGAGTAAGGTTGCACCTTCAAGAGCTAAGGTTTCTGGAATTCGCAGTGAAGTTTTTTGTGAACTTACTTTCGTTGACGACCACGGTGAAGTTCCCATCAACGCTCATTCGAAACTTCAGTTCCTACTTTTGTTTGATGGTGCCACCTCTCTGACCACGGCATATGTTGTTCAGAATCGCTCAGACGTAGCGACCATTGCACTCTTGTTGGAATACTTTGAAACATATCAGCTCAATCCAAAATACATGGTTGCTGATCAAGCTTTTTTGGGTACCGAAGTATGGAAGAGTATTTTAATAGGCACAACATCCGACCTATCTCTCTAGGACCAGAAGCCGCAATTCGGCTGTGTAAGAAGCAGGTCAATCTCATGCTCGTTTCTCTAAAGGATGATCCATTGCTTGCCAACATCACCTACCGACAAAAAAATTTAGTGAAACAAGAAGGCATTTCACGAAACACGATGATCACTCATGGAGCAGTTGCACCTTTGGAACTTGCATTTGGTAGACGACCTGCCGATTTAACGGCCATTGAAACCATGACACCAGCTCAGCTTTCGGCCGAGGCCCCTGCTCCTGAGAGACAGTTAGAGGCTTTGACGTTACTAGCAAGACAGAAGTTGCTAGAGGCAAAACAATCTGATGACCTTCGACGTGACATTGCTAGCAAACTCCAACTCAGTGATGGACCATTCTTTCCTGGAGACAGGGTTTACTATTGGACCGAAGGCTAGACGACGGATGGCCCGAGAGCGAAGAGAAGTATAGTGAGATATGTGAAGATCGTATAGCATGAAACATAAAGGCCGAAAGATATGATGATGTCTCAAAAAAAGAAGATGTGAATGTATAAGGTGCAATGCAAATGAATAGAGATGTTGTAAACATGTTGTGAAAGGCTGTTACCTGTTGGCGTGTTGGTATGTATCTTAGATTGAAAGGTGGGCGTGGAAGATGTGAAGATGAGAGCATGCGAGGATGTGAGATATGAAAGTGTCAGTATGTGAAGAGGGGAGGATGCGATGAGTATGTGAAGATGTGAGGATGTGAAGATGTGAAGATGTGAGGATGTGAAGATATGAAGATGTGAGCATTTGAAGATGTGAGGATGTGAAGAGGTGAAGATGTGAATATGTGAAGATGTGAAGATGTGAGGATGTGATGATGTGAAGATGGGAAGATGTGCAGACGTGATCATGGGGAGGTGAAGATGTCAGGACGTGAAAATATGAAGATGTGAAGGTGTAAGAAGGTGAAGATGTGAAGATGTTAGGATGTGAAGATGTGAAATGATGTTTTGATGTGAAGATGTGAGGATGAAGATGTGGAGATGTGTTGATGAGGAGGTAAAGATGTCAGGATGTGAAAATGTGAAGAGGTGAGGATGTGAAGAGCCGATGAAGTCCTCGGCCGGAACAAGGATCACATACACAAATGTGTATTGGTAAGCCTCCCATTGCTTCCCCGCTGGCCACTGCGGGAGCGATGCAGATAGGTCCGAAATGCATTCGCTTTGGTTGAGGGATGTTCCACAAGCCCAGGGTCTGCATGCGGCACAGACCTGGCATATGGCAGACACTGAAATAATTTGTATGCAGAATGGCTCCGACACTTTTTTCCTATTACGAAACATCAATGGATGAGATCACCTGCCACAACTTTGCGCAGATGCGCGTTGCAGCCGTCCTGTTCCCTCTTTCCATGACTATTTCGTTCCGTGTGAGATCACATTCCACTACTGTGCACACATGAGCGCTGCAGCCGTGCTTCACCCTTCAACACACACGCGCTTTTACACAAGACGCTTTTACCCACAAACACTTTTACACACAGACCCGTCTACACACAGACCCTTTTCAATACGGGGGATCGCTACCTCAGGGGGAACGGGGGAAGGGGGGGGGGGTTGCGTGAAAAATCACACGTTTCGCATTTGGTTCGCCCCATCCCTTGCTAAAGCAAGAAGAAACTCCAGCTAGCTACCGCTAGCCGCTAGCTTGCGTGGTCACTTGCATTTGCCAGCTCTATATACAGTACTATCCCTGCATGTCCTCATGTAGATGCTTTCAGCCAGTACTCAGTTTTGAACCACTCAAGGGATCCCTGCAGACGTCGCGAGCTATGTTACACTTCTAAGATTTGTGCGGGTCATCCACACATGTAAAAACTCACTCCGGTTGCCTTTCGCTCTGTACCACTGGCAACTACGGAAAGCAGTCTTTACACTTCTTCAGGTCGATGAAGCCTCGTGGCTCTCTGCCGCAACGCAGATGGTTGCAGTCGTGCTTGTGGAAGCACTGGCCCGATTTGGTGGCCGCCACGACATCTGGTGTCTTCACCGCCTGGATCTCTCTACGGAGACTCATCACATGTTCTTCCGCAGCAGATAGTTTCCTCTTCAGCTCGATCAGCTCGAGGGACTGCTTGTCGATCACGGCAGCAAGATGTTCCAGTGAAGTCGTCACCGATGTTCCTTTCCCAGGCAGAACCGGCACCGTTGTCTCTGGTGCAAAAAGTCCTGAGGTCTTGTTTGACCTTGATGCCTGCTTGGCTTCTTGTGCTCGCTTCTCCCATGAATCTCGCTCCTTCTTGATCTGCTCGATCTCCGCATCTTGTTTCTGGATCAAAATCTTGTACTTCTCAATCTCAGCCTTCGCAGACTTTGACTGTGCTTCCATTTCACTTTGGTAGTACTCGACCGCCTTGTTCTGGTTGTTCACAGAGTCTTGATGCAATTTCACCTTGGCTTCCAAGTCCTCGATCGTGGCCAGCTGCTCGTCACAATTCTTCTGAAAGTGCTCACACTTCAACTCCCAGGCATTGCGATCCTCAATGGCAATGTCTCGATTCCTTTCAGCCAAATCCAATCGGTCCTGGAAGTGGTAGAGCTTTGACTGTTCGTGCAACAGTTCTTCTTGCAGTCCACGGATCTTTCCTGCATACTCCGATGCACAGTTCTCCTGTGTGGCATTCTTCTGCTCCTGCACCTCCTGTGACATCTCGTCCATTTGACGTTTTCGGCGGTTGAGGTCTCGCCGTAGATCTGCAGTCTCATCCACGTCCATTGGCTTCGGTCCACTGTCGTCCTCTTCCTTGACTTCCACCTTGACCACTGCACGGTGGATCTTGTAGATCTTGTCCTTAATCGTGGTCCAGGCATACTGCATGAGCCGCTCGAAGTAGAGGGCCGCTACAACGATCAGATCGCGATGTAGACATGGACATAGGTCCCGTAGTTCGGCACAGAGGAAGTCGCCATAGCCGGTCCAGGTGCCAAAGGGTATGAAAAGGGCTCGGAATCTTGAGCCACAGCGCCCACTGCAAACATGATGCAGCCATGATCTTCTTGTTGAAGGTCTGTGAAAACATGCCCATGAGAATGGCTGTGTGTCCAACCTTCACCTGCTTCTTTCCTTCCTTCACCTCATCCAAAATCTCATCATCATTNGTTGAAGGTCTGTGAAAACATGCCCATGAGAATGGCTGTGTGTCCAACCTTCACCTGCTTCTTTCCTTCCTTCACCTCATCCAAAATCTCATCATCATTCTTCATCAAGTCATGTTCATCATAGTCATGAACTGCTGGCAGTGTACGACTGATCACTGGGTGATTGGGTTCGTTGTGAAAACGGACTGTTCCAGTGGTCAAAAGATTGAGCATGCTGTGATGAATCATTGGCTTTGTCAAAGAATCACTGGTCATGCATTGAGTTGGGACCAGTGTCAAAAGGTGCATTCTCCCAGACAGGCGGCACTCTTTTAGACTCAGAATATAAAGTCTCTGTGACTTGTCTTGAGGCAAAGTGCGCAAGCCAGTGGTGAGCTCGAAAAGGTCACGACAGTCGCCGTAGAAGTCGGTGGGAAGTTTTGGATCTCCTTCTTCTTGAACTTGAATCAGGTCCTTGATGGACGGTGTGATCTTCGGATGATGAAACTCAGCCAAACGCACCATCACCAACGTGCTTGCTTCGTTGCCACCAACCATGGATAGGGTCTCAGCATGACTCGTCGAGTAAGAAATTCTCTTAGCCTTGGAACCAGAGGCATAAAGGACATGAAAAGTCCCTCCATGTTGATCCACTGTTCCTTCTCCATGGCCATCCTTGAACTCAATCTCGCTCGGCATGTTCGTGCCATAGAACTTGTCCTCCGCAAGACCAATGAGTATCCCTTCTTGAGCATAGCTTCGACCTTTGGATGCTGCTGATGCGTCGTGGATGCACATCACCCTGACATTGGGGTTCTCCAGGATGTGGTAATGCAGTCCAGTGTCTGCATAGTCACGGACTTTGTCCAGGATGCTGTTCGCCTGCTTGAGGTCCTTGATCTCGGCCGTCGTCACTCGGCTTTGAAGAACAGAGACATCTGCGATGATGTCCAATCGAGTGGCAGTCAGCCACAAGAGTGCTCCCAAGATGGAGCGGAATGTTGAGGTCTCCTCCTTGGTGAGCTTGGATGCCNTGCGATGATGTCCAATCGAGTGGCAGTCAGCCACAAGAGTGCTCCCAAGATGGAGCGGAATGTTGAGGTCTCCTCCTTGGTGAGCTTGGATGCCTCATCACGATTTGGAACTGCTACAGGCTTCAGCTTCAGTGCAAAGTCTCGTTGATGAATCTTGTAACCCGCAGGGGTTTTCTCATAGCGACATCCACAATGGTCAAATGGAAGTTTCTGCCGGCTCACCTTCTTGAATCGCTTGGTCATCTGATTGGCCATCTCGTCGATCCATGTAGTGGTGCCGGTCATGGCGATGTCGTCCACATGTGTTGTTGCCATAGAGGTCAAGTTGGCATTCTCATCCTTCCACATGAAGGTGCAGTCATCCAAGTGTGAACCAATTCCACCATGAGCTTTGATAAACTGGTGCAAACACAGCTGCCATGCCAAAGGGGCATCATTCAAACCATAGACAGGCTTTGTGCAAAGAAGGCCGTACTGGGTTGCCGTCACCTCCGTGATGCCTGCAAAGTCACTGCTCAGTTCACTAAGATGTCGAAAGACATTCAGTGGTGGTAGAATGACGACCNGTACTGGGTTGCCGTCACCTCCGTGATGCCTGCAAAGTCACTGCTCAGTTCACTAAGATGTCGAAAGACATTCAGTGGTGGTAGAATGACGACCACTCGGTGAGGAGCATCTACACCAATCTGCTTCAGGGCACTCTGAATCTCCTCAAAGGAAAATCCCTTCAGGAAGGCACCAGCAATGTCAATGGACTCCACAGTGCTCTGCTTCTTGCGTGCAACTTGAGACATCAGCAATCTCTGTGACAGTCTGGTTGCCGTCGTAGATCTCGTAGTGAGGAGGTCCTTCTGGGAGTCCAAGAAGCCTCGAGCACATAGTCGGGATTTCATGCGGACTGATTTGTCCGGGTACCTTTTCCACTTCCGTACCCATCGTGCATCGATGATGACCATGTCTGATGTGAACTGCTCTCGATGAAGCTTCTTGAATGCCTTCTCATCGACAAACTGTCGAATCTCTGCACGATCAACTTGAGGCCAGATGTCAGCAGTGATGGTCTCGTCAGTGACGTTGTCAGTCTCCTCATCCACCTTGTAGATCTGCGCAGTTCTGAGGCAAGCTGTTGCTTGGCAGTTGAACTTGTAGCTGATCTGGAAGAGGTGAGAACTGGTTCGTTGTCGAGAGTGGTACTCCTGGACCATGGCGTTGCGGGCAGAGGTGAGCATGACGTCATAGCCCCATCGCCAATCTTCAGGGAAGTCCAGGATGATCTTATTCTGGTTGTAGTTGATGTAGTAGGTCTTGAGGAATTCGATGTCTTTGCGAAGCATGGCAATCTTCTGCTTCTTCTTCTCAGGGTTGTTGTTCATGCCAGCTTCTGAGACATCTCTTTTCTTCTGCACATTTTCTGTTTCATTCTGTGGTTGCACGGAATAAGGTCCATGTGCTGGTAATGAAGAAGGTTGAATGTCTGGAGATGGTTTCTTGGGCTTCGGCTCAAAGGAAGATTCTCCATCAGGCAGGTAGTAGTAGAAGTACATGATGCAGGTTTCCTCACGGGTGTAGTTGGAGAGCTTCTTCAATCGGAGATGATTGGAGTTCTGATGTTCCTGCACGGAGTACAACTTTCCACCTTGTAGCCAAGTGATGAGCTTCCCAATGGTCTGATTCGGAGGCTTGAAGGTGCGAAGAGCACGGCCCATGATGATTCCATGGAGAGGCATTTTTGTCATGGCCTTGGAGACATTCTCGGCCCATTCCATCACATTCTTGGTGGCAGGAGTTTCCTTCGGTGTCTTCACCCAGGCACCATATTGTCCACGGCGAATCCAGCCAACAATGTACGCCTTGTAGTTAGAGAGGCTTTCGACGTACTTCATCAAGCTTCGTAGATCTTGTTCAGCATTGGGGCTGTCGCGCTCGAAGTGGAAGATGCCCTTGTAGGGTCTGATGAACCTGAGTGCAACCAAGTATGGTTTGCCTTGGTATTGAAGGACTGCTGTGCCACTGTCTTGATCAATTCGNGTGGAAGATGCCCTTGTAGGGTCTGATGAACCTGAGTGCAACCAAGTATGGTTTGCCTTGGTATTGAAGGACTGCTGTGCCACTGTCTTGATCAATTCGGAGAAGTAAGGCTGGTCCTCTCCATCCTGGATCTCCAGCTACCTCACGGTAGTACTCAACTTCAGTCACACCAGCAACCATCTCATCCATGTTGAGTTGATGAGGTCCATGTCGATTGGCACGAGCCACACGGTCCTCTATGATGCTCTGCTGTGTCTGTGCTAAGGCTGTCTGCCTGATTCGAAGAGCTCGTTCAAAAGTGGAAAGATCTCGTTGAAGGGCTCCTGCAGTTGACATGACACCAGCAGATTCAGGATCATAAAATCCACTCCCAGAACGCTCATGCATGGGGTCGCCCCTCCATAATTGAGGGTCTGGTTGTGTGCCATGGCGGACTCTTGACCCAATTCTTCAGGTTCTGGTTGAAGGCCCTGTCTTTGAAGTTCGGCACGTAGTTTCTGGATTGTAAGTTTGATCAACTCCACATGTCGTTCGACAAGACCTGTCCCCGTGTGTTGATCTGATCCATGACCTTGTGTGGTGCCTCTCGGACATCTCATGATACTCAACCGTTCAAACTCAGCTCCTGTGTCATGTCCCATCAGGGATGCTTGTTGGTCAAGAACGACCCGAGCTGGGGGACCAAACATTTGAATCCAGCTGGTGAAGAGGCTCTTGAGCAGCTGTTCTGATTCTTGTCCTTCTGGAACAGAGCAGGTTTTGAAGCGAGTGGCTTCATCCATCACCAGCATGTAGGTGGTGCCATCGAGCACAAACAAGTCAAGCTGGATCGTGTCATTGAACAAAGTGGCTCCACCTGCTCGAACTTGAGGTCGATTGGGCAAGCGAATGAACTTGCGACACACCACACAGCCAGCCACAGCTTCTGAAGCCAGAGCCAAAACTTCTTGTGGTTGTCCTGCTCGTCGGAGGAGATTGGTGAAGTCACCAACAGGTGTGTGCCACAGTCGCTCATGAAGACCAACTAGAAGTCTCTTCGCAGTTGCCAAGTCTCCAGAGTTCACCAGCTTTGGGAGTCGCTCTAAAACTCGTCTGAGGTTGTAGCTGGGTCTGATCGGTGCCAGGGCTTGTCGTCCATGGACATCGAACTCTTCAATGGCAGACTCCGCAACTGCTTGAGCTTCTTGTGGATCTCCAGGGCGTTCTTGAACTTCTGGCAGTGGTACAAGTGCTGCATCATCTTGTCGTGGAGGAAGAGCTGGTTGTGGAGGTAAAGCACGTGGATGTGAACCCGGTGTGGATGGTGCTGGCAGTGCATCATGTTCCATACCATAGAGGGTCACCATCCAGTCGGCTTCCTCGATGTCGGCATTGATCTGACTGAAGCTCATTTCTCGCATGTCCTCGACTGGGCCGATGTCCCAAGCTTTCACATGTCCATGAATGGGCAATCTCAGGTAGGCAGAGGACATGGGCAGTGTTGGTTCAGCTGTGGCCCTGGCAAAGGGTCGCAGCTCTACTTTGATGCCCTTGACTTGCATGATCTCCTTGAAGATCTCCTTGAAGAGTGCAATGGAGACTGGGTTGTCAATCCAGTGGACGTAGTCGATTCGGCGGTTTGCCGCTTCATTGAAAAGTCCAAGAGTGTTGTTGATGGTCTCGACAAGGAGCTTCTTCAAGTAGTGGGAGTTCTCCACGGTGAGCTCTCGATCCAAGTGGTTCTTGAGGTCAACTTGTTCCATGGCTTCACGATTAGCAGTCTTCTTCCAATCAGCTATGGGATCGGCAGCTGCAGCTGATGACTTTTGTCTGGGGTTTGTGCCGGAGGCCCATCGGCCATGTCTACATTGTCCAGGCACCATAGTGTGATCAATTCCAGCAGGACAGTAACGACCAAGTTGACATCTGATGCACTCGTAGAAGCTCTCGGTCTTGATGTTCATCAAGTTGCGCTTGTGGAGGAAATTGACAATGTCCCATCGCATTCTTTGGCACATTTGTTTTGGATAGACAGCAGCAGCTGCGGTTCTGTTGACTCCTCCAACTTGTCCACAAAGATGAGCATGTTGTCGTCCTTTGTTTCCACCACATCGGATGGCAGTCTTGTTGAACTTGATGTTGGAGCCAAGACCTGTCGCTTTCTGCACTGGGTTGTTGGCTTCGTCCACAGCTCCATGCATNTCGGATGGCAGTCTTGTTGAACTTGATGTTGGAGCCAAGACCTGTCGCTTTCTGCACTGGGTTGTTGGCTTCGTCCACAGCTCCATGCATGCATTGGTCAACACGCTGCTTCTTGCGGTAATCCTGGATGTTCTCGAGCTGGAGGCCGTCAGTCCACATTGCTGATCCATATGGTTGTTCAACTCCAAATCCTCGGCCATGTTTGGACTGCTTTTCGCAGGAGGTTTGGACGAAGTCAAGACCAGGCTGATCGCGGACTCGTTCTGCTTGGCGAGCTTCAGGATCTTTGGAATTGGAGGCAACGCTCCAAGGGGCACAATCAGGTGCGCACATCAAAACTCCAGGGAGAAATTCAGCTTGAGCTTCCCGCAGCATGTNTTTGGAATTGGAGGCAACGCTCCAAGGGGCACAATCAGGTGCGCACATCAAAACTCCAGGGAGAAATTCAGCTTGAGCTTCCCGCAGCATGTTTTGGTGTGAGATGTTGTTGACATCCCAGCCGTAGCGAAAGTCTACTGGAAACCCAACTGACAGTCCTGCCAAAAGCATGGTCAAAGACAATCTCCCTGATCCAGAAAACCATTCCCAGAAGTGCCATCGAACTCCACGGCCTTTCATCTTGGTCATCCATTTCCTGAAATTGGATGGAGTGACAGGCTTGTGGCCAGTGCGAGTATAGAACTCCTCCTTGATGGCCTTGTAGCGCTTGATCAGCTTGGAATGGTCTGCTGTCTCTGGGAAAGTGTCCTCGGTGTAGCTCGGAAAGTCGTCGGAGTGGTACTTGTCGACAACGTTGATCTTGGGCTCAATGTTGCGCTCCTGGATCATGTTGTCTTGCGATTCCGACTCCAAAATGGTGGTCGGTGTGATACTGCAGGGATCTGCAAAATAGTCGTGGTGCTCGTGGTCCTCTGCACAAGAGGTTGTAGGAAAAATGTCCTTCTTGAGTGAAACATTCTTGGCGTCGTTGTTGATCTTCTCATCCAAGTTCTTCTTGTCAGCTCCTTCACATTGATCTTCCCAGTGAACATGCTTCTTCGTCTTCTCTGGTGTTTCATTCTGGACGTTGGCACTGGATGTTGTTGATCTTGGAGTTGTGATCAAAGTGGAACTCATCCGGTTACCTTCCGCCTGCACCACTGGTGTAGAACACGAGGTAGTGAAGACATGAAGTACCCGGTCGCTGACATCATTCCATCTCTTTGCGCTGGCATGGGCCACCTTGGTGCAAAACAGTGTGACCTCTTTCTTGTCATTCTGTGGGACTTCAGTCGCAGCACTGGTGTCTGTCGGGAGGATGTAGTGGCCACTGTCGGTCAGCAGAAGTCGCATCATCTCAGGCTCATCCTTGGGGCAAATCACCAAGAGTCCATCACCATTCTCAAACCAGCTGGTGAACATGATGGCTTGTAGTCCTCGAAGTGAAGGATTGCCAACCAAGGCTGGGCAAAGTGAGCCATCGCCGCCAATGATCTCGCCGGTGAATGTGATCGGCTTTCCAGCTGTTGTCAATGGCACAACTGCACGGCCAAGAGTTCGGTCTGACTTGCCATCGATGCCAGAAACAGGAGTGGAAACATCAGTCTCGATCTTCACTTCCTTGCCAAATGGTTTCACACAAGAATCGATCAGGTCTCTGACAGTTTCTGACCCAATCAAACCACTGGCAGCTCCTGGATCTATGATGAGCCCTCGTCTCTTCTCTCCTCTGACCATGAAGTAGTCCACAGCCTCGTAGTAGTTGAAGGCAAAGCTAAAGGCTTCGTGCTGGTGCTTCTCGATAGTCTTTGGCGCTGTGTTGAACTCCTCAGGAGAAACAGCACGTCGAGCTTGTCGAGGGATGCTCATGAAGTCATCTGCAGCAGCAGGTGGTGGTGTACCAATGTAGAACTCCTGGGTCGCCGAAGGGCTCGTCGAGGATGTAGTGGGGATTCCTTCACTGGCATCCAAGGGCGGTCTTGAAGTTGTCCTGGAAGTAGTTGAAGACAAGTACCAAGAAGGTTGGCTGTAGCCCTTGCCCTTCGACTTGCCTTTTGGCCTGAAGCCAAAGCCCTTGCCTTTGCCCTTGAAGGGTCGCCATCTCCATCCACTTTTGCGCTTCTTGCCCTTGCTCTTTCCCTTGCCACCACCATAGGACTTGCCCTTGTTGAAACCTTTGGAAGGTCTGCTCATAGGACAATCTCGGGCCATATGCCGCATCTGAAACATCCATCATTTTGCTTGCCTTTGCCTTTGCCACCATAGTACTCCTCAGTGGGCTGTTCTGCTGAAGTTGGATCTGGATTGGATGTGGCCTCATCTTGTTGAGCTTGTTGAGGAACTCCAGATTGGCTTCCATCATCAGGCCACCATTCATCCTCATAGTACCATTCACNGATCTGGATTGGATGTGGCCTCATCTTGTTGAGCTTGTTGAGGAACTCCAGATTGGCTTCCATCATCAGGCCACCATTCATCCTCATAGTACCATTCACCAGACTCATCGTAGTAGATCTCGTCAGGCTCGTAGTACCAGTCCGTCTCGTTGGAGTCATTGGCATAGTAACTCCAATCCCAGTCCTCTTCATCATTCCAGCCGTCATACCAGTAGGAACGTGTTTCGAACTCAACTGAGTACTCGGCCAGGGACATCTTGGACCTTGTCAGACTGAAGAACTTGTCCAAGGCCTGAGTTGCTAAGTCTTGATCTTGCTGTCCAAAAGCTTGGCGAAGGGCGTTGATGAGGAACTGGACACCACTGGGGATATGGGGTTGAATCAGCTGACCTGTCACAGGGTCATGAACTTCATCAACTGCTAACCTGACTAGCGCAGCGTCCCCCACATCCATTGCCCCGTCAGGTCGGGGTACTCTGAGGGTCATGGCCAGTTTCGAAGCTCTGCCATATAGTCGCCCTGCTATGAGAGGTCCGATGTGCTCATCTTCAGCTCCAGCTATTCGATACCAAAGACGAAGCTTCTCCAGGTACTCCCTCAGGGGATATGCTGGGTTTTTCCTGGCATCCAACCTGGTGGAACATCTCGGCGATACTCCTGAAGAGGAATGGAGCCAGCACCTTGTGGAGGTTGTTGCATTGCTACCAACTCCAGAGCAAGGAAAAGGATCAGGCCGATGAAGGGCTTCCGAATGTTGAAGGTCGGGAGCAAGTAGGTGCAAGATCCAATGAAGACTGTCGCAAAGATGGTCAGGATGGTGCACTTGTCCAGCAAGTCCAAAGAGAAGCTCACAAACTCCGGAATGCCGATGGTGATGTTGTCAAAGCTCAGAACAAAGATCTCGGTCACCAAAGGGTAGGAGATGAGCAGGACCAGGATGCAGTAGATGGTGATCAGGCTGATGTCCCAGAGCTTGGCCAAGAAGAAGTCCAGCAGCTTCGCCGTCGCTGCCACGCCAACGTTCTCGATGTCCAGGGTGTAGGGCTCGTTCACCACAAAGCCAGCCGCGCTTGCACGGCAGCTGCACGACGCAGCAGCAGCCACCGAGCAAATGGCGAGCGGCGAGCGCTCAGTTTTGAACCACTCAAGGGATCCCTGCAGACGTCGCGAGCTATGTTACACTTCTAAGATTTGTGCGGGTCATCCACACATGTAAAAACTCACTCCTAGGGTGTGAAAAGAACAAGTCTTTTCGCGTGTCAACTCGGATCAAATCTTGGGAATTGCTTCAAACAAGACAAGGGATGCAAGGGATGCAAGGGAGAGATTCAAGAGAGCGAAAGATTCGTACGCAACTTGGGTATCGTCGAATCGAATCGAAGTGGATCTGATGTCGATCTGTCTGCCAGGCTTGCAACAACACAATGTCTTGACACAACCGAACTAACCGAACCAGGTCAAAACCGCACCGAACAGGGACCGAATGGTCGCACCAAAAAACTACGACGAACAGGGGTGATTCGGGTGATTCTTTCTGCGTGCAGAGCTTGTGGAGCATGCTGTGTGCCCTGTGTGGTGGTCGTACAATGTCGTACAGTCGTACTTTGCAGGATCAAACTATACCAGCTTTTCCCAGAGTATACCACCTCTTGCCAAGCTAAAGCACGCTTATCAAATCTTTTCAAGTGAGCTGGAGTTGACAGGAAACAACATGTGAAGGCCTAAACCACCTGAAGCGCACTGCACATGTGAGCCATACAACATTCCACCTCGATCTGACGTTTGCAGTTCGTGCTTCGTCGTTCCCTGAAAACGTCTTCGTCTTCTTCGTCTTGTCCAGTCTTGCCATATGAAGTTTTTTTTCCGCATCTTTTTCGCAGTGTCATTCGCGATCCCTCCAGCCTCACCTGGAGGCACTTGCAGTGTTTCCAAGTGCCAAAAGTACCACAAGTGCCAAAAGCGCCAAAACATCTTCTCCGTATTGCAATATGCGGCTATGCTGACTATACTTCTTAAGCCTGAGACATGAAGCAGTGTGTTTGCTTTATCAAGCTTTATCCATTTTTATCCCCCCTCCCAATCCTTCCTGCCTAGTCGAATCCCTCCTATATCCCTGCATGGTGTAGCATTCTGGGCTGTATGGCTCGTTGTGTTCCGTTCACCACGGATCTTCATCTCCTCTACGAGAGATACCTTTTCGCAAATGTCCATCTATACCTCGCTATACCTCTCTGCCGCCACTCTTTGCCCAGATTCTCTCAAAGTGTTTGCTCTGGCCCTGAAGAAACATGTACCAAACCTGTTTCTGCAAATTCTGTTATTGCCACAAAGCACGACAGAGGCTTTCAAACCCACCTCCTTGATCGAGACCTTAGGATGATGCAGGTGGCATCTGCACAAAGTGCTTTGAAGTTCCAGTGTCTGACGATGTCTGACGCGTTCCCACCTGCTCCTTCTCCTTCCTCGGCTCCTCCGGAGACAGTGCGCCCGGGCCCGCCCCAAGCAAACCATGCGAGTGCAGCAAGCGCAGCAAGTGGTGAGGACAAATTCTCGCGCAAACCACTGATGGTGAGGAAACAGGACAAGTGCGAGTGGAGAAGCCGTGAAGGAAGGGAATAGACATGTGAATGCCCATAACTGCCGATAGACCGCTTCAACCACTTCACATGGATTCCTTTGTTGCACAAAGACCCTCTTGATTCTTGTCCAAACCATTGCATAAGAGTTCTGAAATGAAACGCGTTTTCACTGCGGATAACGAAGTGATAGCTCCCTTTCTGCACCACTAGTATGAAAAGAGTGGCACGCCATGCCGAAAAGCAATGTTTTCATCGTAGCTACACCTGTCACTGCACCAAGTTCCAAAGGAACGGTTGACCGTGGAGAGCCTACTTCTGTGTTTTCACAGTCCGTAGGGCGGTGATTGTGTTTAACTTCAAGGAACGCTAGCAACCTGCAATACCACTCCACCCACGGAGACAATTTTGTGCCTGTCGCGGCTTTCCTGCTTTTCACCATCCTTCTCCTGAAGGTGAAACATTGTTCTACATTTCTAAATCAATGAGTTTACGAAATCAAAGACCTGAAAAGCTAGAAAAACATGAGCATATTTTCACATCCTTTAGCCCTTCCCGGACTCTTGCAACCGGTTTACACGGTTTACATCTGTCATGACAAATTCTCTAAAAAGGAATTCTGCAGAGGTTTTGTTTGCTGCCTAACTGGTTCAAAATTTCAAGACAAAGCCTAGCATACTGGACCTCTTTCTTCTCTTTTGCAGCCCTCTCCATGTCCTGCGAACTTGGTGCAGCAGAAACTGGTTATTTCTGTGCCCTGCGCTCCCATGCATTCCCATGCATTCCTCATGCGCGGCAAGGCCGTGCCTGCTTTTCTGCTGGCGTCGGCCCGAGAGGTGAGTAGCTGCGTGCCTCACTGCAAAGAATTCTTCAAACTCACCAGTCACTGTGAAATTCACAGTCAGTTTCACTGTCAGTCTTATCAGGCTCTATGAGCAATGACTCTATCATGGCATTCTCTCAATCCGAAACAGCCATTGTTCTCGAGACTGGAAACAGTGATAAGCAGAGATCTGTAAAGAGAGATGGTGTGAGTTTCTACCTGTACATTTCAAACAGCAACTCACAACATCTCAGGATTTCAAACAGCATCCCATGGCGTCCCATTGCGTCCTTGGAGCTGCTGCCAAGCCACTGAAAATGTGCCCCGTTCGATTTCCCGGAGCTTCAGCTGCACTGCCCCTGGGAACTCTCGATTCTCAAAGCACAAAAAGAAGAGCAACAATATGCAACAACATGCAACAACATGTCCAAGCAACTTGCAACAAAAGGACAATTTGTGGTCAAGACAAAGCTATGTGTGTAACCTTTCCAATGTGCAAGTTAATTTATCAACTTCAAGAAAAAGAATACCCTCCAGTGGCATTTGGGAAAACTTGATACACGTGAGGGAAAAAGGCAGAAAGTGCTCTGCAAAGTAAAGAATAGTAGAATCTTTTTCAAGACAATCTCTGAGAGTATTCCGGAAGACATTTAGCCAAGTTCCAGAAATGTCTGAAGATCAAGGTGTCTGGGTCTGAGGAAAGTCTTTGATTTCTGTCTTGACCCTTGCCTCCACAGAAAGAAACCATATTGTATATTTAGGCTTATACAGTATACAGGTACGTGTATACAGTATACAGTATACACACAATCATCATCACTTTGGGGCAAGCAGCAGGGCACCAAAGGTATGTAGTTGTGATAGCAGGTGATGAAACTCAGTACCGCCCAGCTGTTTGTTCTCTTTTACTTGGTTCCTGTCCGGATCAACTTCTTGAATGAACGAGCAGCATTCATGGCATGTAATTGATGTGGATGCAACTCAAACAAAACGCTGCTCCTGTTCCTGCTCCTGTTCCTGCTGCTGCTGCTGCTGGTGCTCATGATGATGATGATGATGATGATGATGGTGATGATGATGATGATGATTGTTGATGATGGTGACGATCATGATGATGGGCTACAATGCTTTGATTGATTACCAAAATTCTGAGGACGAGGATGTGGCGCTGATGAAAATGAGGAGGACAAGGGCTATGGCTATGATATGGATAAAAATAACGCCCCAAAAATGAAGACATGCAGGGCAAGGAAAAACCTGCATGCAAGAACCTTCCACCGATTGGTAGCAGCAAGGTGTGTCAACAGACCGTGGGTTGAAAATGCGACCATTTTATGGGGATACTGCGCCACCACCGAATCCCTGTGCAAGCGAAAACAAAGTCCAGCCTGTGCCCTCCTCTGCCCGTAAAAGGAGCATATGATACAGCACAGAAACCAACGCAACTGACGCTGTCTTTCATGATTATCATGTATATCAAATGTAAAAGTATGTATCTATGATGTATATGATGTATTTGATGTACATGATGTATGTATATGATGTATCACAACTTGTTGTTCACAAGTACGGTTGCTCCTAGCCATCTTGTTTCCCGCTCTCAATAAGACACGCTGAGCGACCTTTCGGATGCTTCGCAGCTCGCATGACATCGTTTAACGTTCTCATGTCTTCCTGGAAGCAGTGGCTATGGTCTGACATGAATTGCATTTGCAGGAATTGAAAATCATTTCCAGTCTCTTTTAGTCCCTGGTTTTGGCACGGCAGCAGGACATTGGGTATGTCTCTGCACCACCGGGATGGTAGGGTCCGGGTTGCAGCCACAATCACCTCTATGAAGCAGCTGCTAGTACCCATGCTGTCAGCGGATGAGGGATTCAATCTTTATTTTCTGTTCCTGTCGATGGATTTGCCAAAAATCCTTCGCATGTTATTTTCTTCACTGCCTAGGAAGATTTTTCAAACGTCCAAAAATCCCACCAAATAGGGCCAAGTTAGGAGACGATCTATCTTAAAAACAAACAATGTAACAAGTTGTAACATTCGTTTCCCTTTTCGGCACAGCCTTGAAGGTGCTCGAGCGTGTTCGCATCGCATTGATCAGTCGACTTCGAACGTTGTCATCAAGTTTGAAGCGCGTGCACGTGGAATCGACCTCTCGGATTTGGATTCGAAGAAAAATAACCACATTGAAAAACATTGAAAAACAGGTTTCCACAGTTTCGACATCAGACATCTCTTGACATTGGAAACATTTGGAAACCACATGAAACCACATTCAGATCTGGGCCATCTGGGCCATCTGGGCCTCTTCCATCATCCAAGTCTTGGACAGCGGTGCCACACCTCGTCTCATCGCAGTCCAGCTGCTTTCGCTGTCTTCGCATCGAGTTTGAACTTTCTGCAAGTTTCAGCCATTTGATACACCATGATACACCTCTTTTGAATTCTTTTGACTCATAACACAAAAAAAGAACCTGAACAAGTCGCGGACAGTCTGCTTGTTTTCTTGTTTGCTCTCCACATCTCTCCACATTGTATCTTTCTTCCAACTTCACATTTTTTTCGAACAAGATATCAAAGTGAAATGCTCTGAGTGCTCCGAGTGCTCCAAGCTGTGGATTGTTTTCTCATTCGGGCTGCGGCTCGGTGCACTGCGTGTCTCTGGCTTTGGCTTTGCACCTTGTGGCTATCAAAATTTCTATCAACTGTCAATTCGCACTTTGCATCTTTGTATCTTTGCATCTCAATTTGAACAGAAAAAGGATAATCAAGAAAGAAACAAAGGGAAGGGGAAAGGGAAGGATAGGTAACGCAGAGTCCACGGAGTGCACTGAAGCATAACACAGGCTGCAGAAAGGACAACAGAAGAGAATCGCCAGAAGAATGCACACGTAGCAACGTAGCATCGTCCGGAAGTGGTAACGAGCAAATGGAAACACATCAGTGAACAACTTGTGGGAAAGCAACATGCAGCATCAGAAACGCTACCATCCAGTCACTCCTACACAGTCACTCTTATATATATATATATATATTGCTATATAGTCATTAGATTTCACTAGCATCTAGTCATTACCATTCACTACGAAATTGTCACTAGCCTATGGTCGTACAATCATGTAGTACCGAAGGCTTCCTGGCAAGCAGAGAGAGAAGGAAATGCTATTGATGCTACTGAAATGCTGTCAGTTTGGGGACAGGGGGGCACCTGGGTACCGAGTGAAAAGAATGTGAGGAGTGGGAGCAAACACGTGTCACACCTGTCACAATGTGTCACACCAGATTTCTACTGCACACTGTGACATTTCCAATATATGCTGCACATTGCTGCACACTCTGGGTTCCTGACTAACTTCACCTGTGCCCGACAGAAACGTGGCATCTCCAAATCGGAACAAGTCGACACAGAGTGGACGTAGAGTCGACACTGAGTCCTGTTGATTTTGACAGTGACGCAGCTCCACCTTTTTGGCCGCCAGGAGCATAGCCAGGAGCATGCTGAGTTTCGTTCAGCTCCACCTTCTTTTCCGGAGATGGTGAGTCTTCCCTGTGCCAACTGTGGCAACTGTGCGAACTGTGCCAAGGCCAAACATGCTGACGCCGCAGTGCAAATTGAGTTCCAGAGCAACCTAGGTTAACAAATCAAAAGAGTAAACGACAGTAAGAGCGCAATAACATTGACTGTGTGGTACTTGTTTGCTTTCTATCACCATGACAACTTTATCTCTCAACTTTTCCTGTCTTTTAACAGTCCCTTCTTGTTTTTGATAGTCTTCCCGCAAATCAGTGCAATTGAAACCAATTGAGACATTTTCGCGAATTGCAAAGAATCCTTGCAAATCCATTGCAACATGTTGGCAACATATTGCAACCCTACTACTCTGGAAGCAACAGCTGAGCGTTGCCTTGCACCATCTCCTTTCCTGGTGGCCCGGCGACATCAGATCATATCTATGCCGCTACGCCAAAATAGTACACTAATCCGACATGACAAGAATACATAAGAATACTAGGAAGCACACACCACAAGAGCCTTCAAAATGCAAGTAGTCAGCACTTCGCAAACTCTTCGGAGACTAAGCACCATCTGGGTGCTAAAAAATTGCAAAACCATGACCAAACCAGCCCTATCTGAACCAAGCAAGGACTTGTCACTTCGAGACTTGTTACAAAGTGTTGTGAAACGTCAGGAATGACAACAAGAAACGTTGTGAACAAGAAATCCCAAAGATTCAGTGTTGATGGTGCAACAGGGACAGTGAAAGCAATTCAGTTTGTAAAACGAATTGGTGTCTTGCGATTATTGATGTAGACATCTCTTGAAACCATCATGGTATCACATGCTCAAGTAATCTCAAGTAGTCTCAGTATTTAGGAAACAAAAGCACACATGGGACTCAGAGGACAGCGATTGAGAATGAAAGCTTCGTTTTGGTCAGGTGGCTTTCCAGTGAGCAAGTACCGGAAATCTTCGTCGGTGCCTTTCATGGGTGTCCCGAGTTCTCCCCTTCCAAAAAGTGTGAGCCCCATTGAGCCCCAAAATCCTGGGATTTCTACGTATGTGATTCTGCTGGGATTCTTTTCCATTTCAACTTTTCAACACTTTCAGCAGTTCACATAACGTCAGGGCCGTGTCAAGGCCGCGTCAAGGCCGTGTCAGCGTCAGCGACATCTGAGATTTTGGCTCTTCTCACTCACCTCTCCAAAGACCACGAGTAAATAGCCCGAGCGACAAACTGGTGGCACCTGGCTCTGCAATGCAATGCATAGCGGCACATCATGGCACCGGAGCTGCGGCTCCGTGGTTCCTTGTATGGTTCCTTTTTATTCTACTAATTCCTGTCCCCAGCAATTCCCCAAATTCAGTAAAACATGTATATACTATAGATTTTGTTAAAAAATCCTTGTATGGCACTGCAGCATTCGACTGAGCACCACAAGGATGCTGCTGCGGGGCGGAGCGCCCCCATCGCAACATGGCACTGTTTGCGGTTCATGTTGCGGACCTTGATTTGGTTGCCAAGATCTACGAAGGGACATATTTCAGACGCATATCATGTCTTAACTCTTATGTAACCAAATCACATCTGAAACACACATTACGTCTAGATGAAAGGAACACATCCAAATGTTCTTTCATGTCAATATCATCTTGATATCATTGCAGAGTTGGCCATTGACACCCCATCCTTTTTTGTCTATGAACTATTTTGATAATAATGATAATATGTATAGGCATAGGACAGTTTAGGACAAATTGATAAAAGGTATTAATGAGATTCAATAAGTTGATAAATTGTTGATTTGATTTCCGTTCCTGTCCGGTCCAACAGTGGACCATGGGTCGCCATGGGTCGCCATGGGTCGCCATGGGTCTCAGTCCAGGCACGGCAGCTTGTTGCAGTTCTCGGTCAAGCCGTTGCAACTCCTCCTGGATGGACGAAACGGAGACAGATCCCGTGCAGATCCTGTAGGGACCATTAGCTCACCGTACTTCACAGATCTTCACAGCAGGATATGTGTATGGTCTGGTGTTTTTCTGAGTGACCTGAGTGACTACGTGCAGTATATATATATATATATAGAGAGACAGTATTCTCACGTATTTTACACATGAAGTATTCCACCATCTACTGTAGGTGCCAGATCAAGTTAAGACCGCAGACCTCTTTGACTGACCTGGCGTGAGTAAACCGATATTGAATTCAGATTGAATGGAAGTTGCTGGACTGTTTGTTCTGCAGTAGTCTTGAATTATCCTAAAGTCCCCAGCGGGCTGAATGAAAGAAAGTTTAAAGGTTACGCGGGCTGGTGCCTTCGGTGCCTTCGGCACCTTCGGCACCAGCCGGGGACTTAGGCTGGCCCCTTTGGGGCCAGCCTAAGTCCCCAGCAATGCACCAAGGGAGCGTCAAAAAGAGTTTGTAAACTTGTTTTTTTTTAACTTTGCAAATCTTTGCAGTTTCAGTTTCCTGTCCTTGAGAGGCTGGGCTCCATCCCTCTTCAAGTACGAGACCTCAAGATGGCAGCGAGCCGGAAAGTGACATACAATATCAATGGTGGTGGTATTTGATGACCATGATGAAACGAGATTTACCTTCCATCCGTCCAATTTTCAGGATGAGTCAAACATAACGCATGCCGTCTTACATGAATAACGCACATGTCAGAATTCTCTCTCCTCTCTCTCTCTCTCTCCTAGACCATCACAGTTGGGAGACCGTGTGTCACGCGTCTGCATTTGTCTGCCATTGGACTCCGACCAACTTTGGCTCGAACCGTGTTTCCAAGTCCCATCCTGTCGACTCTGGACCGTGACAGTTGCAATGCCCATGGCCCCGCGAAACAGATCAAGAAACGAAAGGAAATGCACCCAAGCTAGCCCTGCTTCATCAAAACAGCACCCCAAAGGAAAAGGTAGACAATCACGATGCAATCATGCAAAATAAACAAATACCAGCCCTTTTGGTGGGTTGCAATGCTTCACTGATTCATGCAAATTACTAATTGATACTAATTGTCTCTTTTTTTGCCATGGCTTTTTCACGATTGGTGGACTCGTGGTGAAACATGGTGCAACATGGTGCAACTGAGAGTCCCGCTTTCCATGAAGCCTTGGACCTCTTTGAGAAATGGATCGAAGGAAGTTGACCCCGACCTCGAGGCAGCAACTTTTCACCAAGGGGAACGCCAGACACAAAGGTGCGAAAACTTGGACAGAAGAAGTCAGGAACGTTGGAGTCTGGTATTTGGATATCTAAATGATTTTAAATGCATGTCTCATCTGTTTGTTACTGCAAGTCTCTGGAAGTCTTGCCGAAGTCTCTCATGGAATCTCCAGTCTCTGGCCTCTGAGCAACGGCAGGAAGAGGAGTGGCACCTTGCATGACCACGGCGTGACCATGGCGTGACCACACGGTCCATTTCGAACTTGTTGAAACAGTTTGTAGTTTGGGTCCAAATTCAAAGCTCAAGTCAGATTTGGCCCAGCAGAAACCTGGCAACACGTCATGTGCATCTCTGTTTCAAGTTGCCGTGATGCCGCACCTGCGTTTGGACAAGGCCTCAGATGGATCAGGTACATGATCTTTCACGATCCAAAGATGCAAGTGGAATTGATCGCGCCGAACAGTGCCTCCAAGAATGCAACACATTAGTTTAGATATGTTTTGCTTCAGCATATTTGCACACGTGTCCTATTCATCTTTCAAACTTTCATAGCTCTGTTGACTCTGTTATGTTTGTTCCTTATTTTGTTCCTTATTTTGTTCCTTATTCTGTTCCTTATTTTGTTCCTTATTTTGATTTATTTTGTTTCTTTCAAACTTCCATTTCCGTTTTCTTTGTCTTTGTCGCCTTCTTGCCTTGAGCAGTGCAGACCCTTTCTCAGGCAAATGCCTCGGTCCAAGGCCACCAAAACCAACAAACCCTCCCTGCGGACCCTTTCCAGCACCAATGGCACCACCAAAGCCTCCAAGGCTGAACTGAGAGGCTCGTTTGAATGAACCGAATGGACCGAATGGACATTGAACATGGGAAACTGGGAGAAATTGACGGAGGACCTTACCCTTGGATGTCTGGAAACCTCTTCGTTCAGATTGCAATCCGCAGCAACCAGACTGTGGTGCAACGCAACATGACCAATGAGTTTGATGTGCCATCATGACCTCTTGAAATTTCCAAATATGTTTGCAACATTGCAACATTAGCAATTGGCCAGGTTTGCAACGATCCGAAACAAATCACGAGTAATGAAACCAGATGTGAATTTCCATTGGATCATGACAGCATTAGCAGCATATCCCCCGAATGATCATGAGGTAACTGCCCTTTGCTTCGGTGCATTGCATTTCACCTTGACCGCCGCAGGGCGCCCTTTCAGGCACAAAACCGGTGCCATCAGCCGGCACGCCGTTGCNCGTGAGGGGCTTTCCGTCTGGCGCTTGGCGGCGTCTCCGGAGCGCCCTCGCTCCTGCGCTTGCAGCCTGCGGAGGTTGTGGGCTTCTTTGGCATCCTCCTTGCGGACGGTGCCTACACGTACATTACTTGCTGAGCTTTGACATCCGAAAGGTGTTAGGTCACCATGAAACTTGAAGTCGACCGTTATGGCATTCCTCAATACACAGGTGACCCTGAGCTCTACGATGAGTACGAGGAGAGAGCATGGGATTTGTGGCATGGCCGTCAAGGCCAAGAGTCTTTGCAGTTAGCAACAGCTGTTCACCTGAGGTCTGGCCTGAGCGGACCGGCCTACGAGGGCGAGGAAGATGGAGCACTCCAAGATCAAGACTAAGGACTCCAAAGGCGTCCCAACCTCTGATGGCTTGGTTCTCTTCCTGAAGACCCTCAAGACCGCCATAGCAGCTGTTGAGCCAGTGAAGGTCAACGAATTGCTTTTGACGGCCTTCTACAGCCCTCAGGTGTGGAGGAAGCCAACTGAATCAATGCAGCAGTACATCATTCGCCGAGAACAAGATTTCCGACGTCTTGAAGACATGAGCAAGGACACCATGGTTTCAAAGAACCTTCGTGCGATGATGCTGCTGATCTTCAGTGGCACGAGCAAGTCTCAGTTTTGAGTTCTGTCAACAACGACTATGACTTCGACAAGGTTGCCAACGCGCTGAGGATCCAGTTCCCACAAGCTGCAGGAAAGCCAGTCACTCGCCGTGACTACCTTGGCTGTGCCCGAGCACCCAGCCGAGACACTGGCATCCTGTTCAAGACGAGCTGGCGTCCTGGTGGAAAGGGTTGTGGTAAGGCCCACCAGTCCTACAACCTTGAAGAGACCTATGAGGCTGACGAGACCTACGATGATGGTGACTATGATGAGACATACCAATGAAGAGCACGACGCGGAGGACTATGAGTCACCTACGCATGATGGAGCTGAGAGTTTCTGGGAAGATGAGACTTTGGAATCACTTGCCCAGGACATCTCTTTGGAGAATGACGAGAATGGTGAAGTGGCTGAAGCCTTGGCGACAGTCTTGCAGTTCAAGAAGAAAGGCAAGGGCAAGGGCAAAGGCACGAGCTCGACTGGCTCTTCGTCTCAGTCTTTCCCCTTCAAAGCTGCTGGCAACATCTCCTTTGACGCCAAGGCGAAAGAGGCCCGGAACAACGCAGTGAAGTTTTTGAAGCAAGTGACCACCTGCACGAGTTGTCATCAGCGTGGTCATTGGGTTGGCGATGATGCTTGCCCGAACAAGAAGAAGGGAAAGNGCAGTGAAGTTTTTGAAGCAAGTGACCACCTGCACGAGTTGTCATCAGCGTGGTCATTGGGTTGGCGATGATGCTTGCCCGAACAAGAAGAAGGGAAAGATTTCTGCGCATTCCCCCAAGAAGAAATCCGATGGCAAGAAAACGACCTTCTTTGTTTTGCATGATCGACTGGAGTCTGATGACGAGTGCGATGCTTGCTTCTCCTTCCCCCCCTCCTGACTCCAATGCAGTTCCTGCGAATGACATGATGCCACAGAATGACATGCCCCATGTGAATCACGAGGTTCCTGCGTATGAGTACTTGACTCAGAANTCCTGACTCCAATGCAGTTCCTGCGAATGACATGATGCCACAGAATGACATGCCCCATGTGAATCACGAGGTTCCTGCGTATGAGTACTTGACTCAGAATGACATGTTTCCTGCGTATGACCAGTTTGCTGTGAATNCCACAGAATGACATGCCCCATGTGAATCACGAGGTTCCTGCGTATGAGTACTTGACTCAGAATGACATGTTTCCTGCGTATGACCAGTTTGCTGTGAATGCCCAGGTTTTTGAGTACGGCACCGCGACACAGAATGCCCAGGTCTCTGCCGATGAGCCCATGACTGTGTCCAATGTGGTGATGCCCACAACGTCAAGTGCCAAGACAATCGAGCCCAATGCAATCATTGATCAGCTGCCTGTTACTCCGACAGGCCACTGCGACTCTGGTTTGAACAACGTCACTGAGTATGACATCGAGAATGGAGACAGCAACAGTTTCACTTATTCACCTTGCTTTCATCCAGCACGAGAGGTGCTGATGGTGCTGAAAGATACTCAGTTGTGCCCGCACAGTAGCTACCTTGGCGGTGATGAACGTGAATATCATCGTGGCGCAAATGGCCACACCAGGCATTTGACTTGCAAGAACTCTGAGTGCGACAAGACCGTCATTGTTGGTCGACGTCGCGATGCCTCGCAGATGTGGAGGTACTTGGTCCAGATTGCCCTTTGCACCAAATGGGGTTCAGCTGCCAGATCCCATGAGCTTTTTGCCAGTGTTTGCCGAGAGCGTGAGCATGCACTTTTGTCTGAGGAACATCGTGCTGCACTGAAACCACCTGCTGGATATCCACATCGTGGTCCAACAACTTCAAGCCCGGCAAGTTCCCCTGCTTCTCCAACTTCGCAGTGGGATGTGGTTCCATCAGAACAAAGCTCCGGATCTCAGCAGACTGCCAAGATCATCCGCAATCGTGACCCACGTTTTTGGGCGTATGGAGTTTTGGTTGCACCAGCAGTTAATTTGCCAGAGTTCCCAACACTTGCGGATGAGGACCTTGACATCTTGCAGCCACTGCCCTGTGACTCTTCGCTCTGCGGTGGTGATTCTCCCTACGCGGAGTACAGTTTGGCACAGATTGCCTCCAGTCCTGAGTCTGCAGCATTCTGCCATCAGACTCTTCAACTTGCCCTGCAGAACCAGCCTTTGACACCAGAGCTCTACCACCTTCCCTTCTACCTCTACAACAGTTACAACTCTTCCAGTGACTCGACTCTGGAAGGCTGGAACTGAACGAATGTCAAAACGACCACAGAATCCAGATGAGATCCTTGCCCAACGTTCCATCCGAGTGCCAATCTGCTTCAATATCCAGTACCCTGAGATGATCCAAGTCCATGACTTCGAGGTGCACATGGTCACTGATGACCCCAATCCAGGTGACCGACTGTCCCTGGACACTTTCACCACCCCAGATTAAGATCAACCTGGCTTATGCATGGCACTGAATGGGCTGGTGCCTTCAAGGCTGAACTCGGCAAACTTGGACTTTCAAGCCGAAAACGCCTCAAACGTCAATCCTTCAGAGGAGTCGGTGGTCAGATTGCCAGTGACACTGTCAAGATCTTTCCAATTGGGATCAACAAGGTCAATGGTGAACTTCACAGTGCCGAAGCACCAGGCGCTTTGCCATTGCTTCTCTCACGACCTTTCATGGAAGAGCTTGGCACCATCATTGACATCGGCTCTCGCACCGTGTCCTTCAACAAGATTGGGGTCCATGGACTTCTCTTGACTCGGACTTCTAAAGGTCACCTGGCTGTGAGTCTCTTAGACTTTGACCTCTCAGCTTTGGATGACTACGAGTCACCCCAGCACGGTGCAGCCGAAGAATCACTGGCAATCCAAGAAGCTCATCCTGATGGACTTCATGGATTTACTGATGATGAGCTTGCTGCCATAATTGACCCCGACATGATTCACGACTTTGAAGGCGAATGCCCAGATGATTACTACGATCGTCAAGCAGACTTGGACTTTCTGCGTGACGAAGTGGCCAGCATCCAACGGGCCATCAAACGAGGCGAGATGTCTCCGGTCCCTGGATTTGATCCTCCTCGTGGATTTGATCAAGGTCTTCTTTGCGAAGATGTCAACTTCATCAACGACAATCCAGAGGAGTTCACCGTCCGAAAAGCCACCAACAAGAAAGCCGAAAGTTTGAATCTTGGGAATCCTCCATGCACGGTGATGATTGGCAGAAGCAGCAAGTCCTCACTGGAAAGACTCGCAAAATGCCCAACAAGCCGCCTTACGGCAAAACCTGGCTGAAACAGCTCTTTGCTGGTCAGATGGGCCTTTCAATTTTGGCCATCTGCTTTGGACTTTCAGTTGGCATCCCTTTGGACTCCAGCACTTCTTCATGGGATGCATCTTCCAGCCAAGGTTACAAGCGAGTTTGC